>OZ010787.1:93727697-94327697 GCA_963932465.1 Maratus speciosus
CAATGAAAACATCCTAACATAATGTAGGCATTTTTTTAGAATTCAAAAGCATCTTTTTAATTATAAAATCATTAATAAATTTATATCTAAAATATTATGAAATGATCCGCATTAATTCTTATATATAAAGAATTGCCATTGTTGAAAATAAGTCTAGGTGCTTTTACAGTTCATTCCGATAATTAGTATCATCATTATTATTATCAGAAGCATCATTTAAGTTTTTAAATATCATAATTATTAATAAAATTATTGCTATTAGAAACGGACACAGTTAAACATTACATTTATAAAATATATATAAAAAAATAATAATAATAAAAGAATCCGCTTATGGTTGTCACTATTTTCGGCTAACGCGCCAATTATGGATGTCATTCTCTCCAGTACGTTACAACGTTTTGCCGATTATCCAGAATAGAATCGTTCGAATCTCCACAGACTTCTAATATAAGTAGACTCCCAATCGGCAACCTTTTCTTGTCTCCTACATCTCTGCCCTCCATCACGTGATGGAAGGCAGATTTAGCGCGCCAAACCGGTTTTTCTTCTCGGAATCTCTCTCCAGATTCCCGCCGAAACATCGTCTGTCATGAGTTGACCCAATACCGTCTCACGGTGTTGGTTGACCGCACTTTTGCTTTGCCAATAAAGGGATTACCGCCAAAATACGACAACCTTTTGGCAATGAAAGCAAAACATGTTGGAGACAAAACCTTCCCAAGAGAACAATGGGATTGGGAGTCTACTTATATTAGAAGTCTGTGCGAATCTCCGCGCGTGAAATGCCAGTAGTAGATTTGTAGTAGATTGGTTGACGGAAGTGTTTGTTTATAAACATGCCCTTTCCTTATTCCCCTTCTACTCTGTGTTCTTTTGTTTTGATTATACTCTTCTGTCATTGGTTGTTGTCTCCTGCTATCCTATTGGCTGTTGATTTCTAATTTCCTATTGGCTGTTTCTCCAGCTTGTTTTCGCTTTCCTTCTCTCATTTCAGTCTGGCTGCTGCTTTCATAGTAGAAGCACGCCTTTTTGCGCCTGACGAAGAAAGACTCAGATCTTTTGAAAGGCCTAGCGCATTTAAGGTTTTGATGGTGTTTTAAGAAGTTATTTTAGTTCGTATATTTCAACCAATTTAACATATTCATTTTATGTTCAATATAAACTGAAAATGTGTCTTTGGCAGATTTGAGTTTAGCACTAAAATGCTACACCTTATGGATAATCCGATCTTAAAATTTATCATTTTCTTGCCTCCTCTCTTTTAAGTTTGTTAAAATAGATCTGAAAAACAATTCATGCTTGAAAATTATTTAAAAAGTCGCTAAATTGAGAGTCAGTTTTAAAATAAATTTCATTCGAAAGTTAATTTTGTTTCTGTTTGATTATTGTAAGAATTGAAATTGAATGGTATTTTGAAGTAATACGTTAAGTAAGTAATAACGGTTTAAAGTGTATCGTATTTTCAACCAACTTAAAAAAAGCGATAAAAGTGACAGTGCAGTCCGTTGTCACTATCGTTATACATTTTTTAAAGTTGCAACTGTGTTTTGGCTGGCATCTAAAATCAGGTTATTATCTTTTGGCAACGACAGAAAAGTCCACAGTGTAAGAAATACGACTTTGAATTAATCAGGAACTGTTAAATGAATTTATAATAAACCTACAAAAATCATTCCTATAAAATATAAGCCTTACATTATTTAATCTAAATCGCAAAACAATTATTATTTCAAGTTTTTTTTTTTTTTTTTTTTTTTAACTGTAATACTTTTGTATTAATCTTAATTTCTTCTTTACTTTTCTAAATTCTTTATTAAAAATTAATTCATCTTATCTATAATAATTATTATTTTTAAAGCAAGAGGTAACATGTATGTAATCAAGGTGAAGTAATCGATAAAATTTTCAATTCTAATCTTTATAATTAAAAAATAAAAAAATCAGATAGAATTACATTACGTTGATACAGTGGCGCAGCCAGAATTCGGCTCTAGGGGGGGGGGGGGGTTCAGTTGTTCATAACAGTGATCGCCGGTTAATTTAATCATTGGCTAATCGAATCAGTCTATTTAATGGATGAAATCATAACGCTTTTTTACTCGGATATTAGAATCAGTAGATACGCTGGTTATGATTCATTTAAACAACGTTTACAAGATTAGGGTTACAAAACTTAAAATGCATCAATAAAATAACACAAAACTATATTAGATGGATAAATGTTTAAAAAATCCTAGAAATTTTTTAAAAGATGGAATAACACAGTACAACAAACATTTTTTGTATCGAAAATCATCGGGTGGCACGTTGGAAAATATCTGGTGGTCGCAATAAAAATTTTTCAGCCAGGGTTTCACTCCAAGACAATTCCGAATACTTGTTTAACCCTTTGAAGGGCAGTGGTATGTTTATGAAACCACATAATTTTAATTCCCAAACGCCACAATGGCACCAGAATTTTATTGAAAAAATTTGAGGTTTATTATTATATAATGTGAAATGTAACTCTTTCTTATTTAAAAATAAATTTGTTTGTAAATTCCGGTGTCACTCATTTATTTCAACATTTTAGGAATGAAAATACTTTGCTCCTGAAAGGGTTAATAATGAAACAATTTCAGAAAAAAATTCAATAGACTTACCTTGCTTTGTGTCAATGTAATAATATCGCGAGAATTGGTGGAATTTATAATTATCTACGTCCAAACAGTGCTGAATTAGGTACTCTGTATTTTGGAATGTAGTTAACATATTAAGCACGGTATAGTTGACTGAATTACTATGCACTACCAGCACTTTAAGTGACATCGAATTTCGCATAAAGGGAAAGTAATATAAATTTATTGAAAATTTCGTTAAAATATCTTCATTATTGTTACAGATCTCAAAAAATATCTGGGTTCCACTTGAAGTCTTATCTATACTAATATTATAAAGAAGCAACGATTGTTCGCTTAGTTTGTGTGTTTGTAGGGAGTAATTTCTGTAACTATCAAACCAATTTCAAAAGTAATGGTGGCAAATTGATGGTGATAGTCCTCAGCTTATTTCAACATAAGCTATATTTTATGCCGGTGGCACTAACCCCAAAGAGGTGCAGGGGCAAATCACGTTCTAAAAATGCGATATTTGTGTTACTGAAGGTCGTAAAAACTTGAAATTTGGCATGGTAGTTATTTAAATGATGTAAATGATCTCTAAGAACTGTTTGTAAAAAAAATCGAAATTTAAAAGGGTTAAAAATGTGCGAAAAGTGTTCTAAAAACTTTCGAAATTATGATTTCTATGGAATTGTTAAAGATAGAAACTTGAAATTTGGCGTGGTAGGTACGAATAAGATGTAAATGGTCTTTACGGCCAGTTTCTAAAATTCCAAATTTAAAAGGGTGAAATGAGTAAAAAGCGGTCTAAAAATATTCTAAATTTCGATTTATATGAAATCTCAGGAAATATCAAACCGATTTCAAACGTAATGATTGGAAATTGGTGGTATCAGTGCCAGCTCAAATATAGGCTATATTTTATGTTGGTGCCACTGCCACCAGGGGGTTGCAGGAGCAAAAAAATGCTCTAAAATTGCGATATTTGCTATAACTGAAGGGGTTCGAAACTATAAATTTGGCATGATAACTTACAAGATGTAAATGCTCTGTAAGAAATAGTTATTAAGAAAATCGAAATTTAAAAGAATGAAATGAGCGAAAATCTATCTGAATTTCGATTTCTATGGATTTGTTAAATATAGAAAATTAAAATTTGGCATGGTACATATTTATAAGATGTAAATGCTCTCTAAGAACAGCTTCTAAAATATTCAACATTTAAAAGGCTAAAATGAGCGAAAGCATTCTAAAGACTTTCTAAATTACGATTTTTATGGAATCTCAGGAAATACAAAACCAATTTCAAAAATAAGGTTTGCAAATTGATGGTGACAGTTCCTGTTCCAACATAAGCCATGTTTTATGTTAGGTGTGGTAAACCATTAGACTTGAAACTTAGAATATATCATGATGGTTACTTTTAAGATGTAAATGTTTGCTAAGAATAGTTTCTAAAAAATTCAAAACTTCAAATGAAAACTGAAATGAGCGCAAAAGCTTCAAATTACGTTCTAAATTATCATTTATTTAGAATTAGTTTTAATTCTTCTCATTAAATTAAGTCACATTTTCGCCTAATGTTGTGGAATAATAAAGTTTAGTCTTGAATTATAGCAGTATAATTTCGTGTAATAAAAATAGGCCCACAAATACCACTATTTAGGCATATTTCAATTATCACGCGACTAAAGCCGCGGGTTTTGTTACACTGTAAAAAAAATTCAGAAACATTTCTGAATATATGGGGCAGCTAAGGTGCATGCAATTTTCAAAAACGTTTCTGAGTATTTCGGAAACCTCTTTCCGACATACTCAGAAACGTTGTTGACTATTTCAGAAAATCTTTTGATTTCTGAAATAGTCAACAACGTTTCTGTGATTTCTGAAATAGTCAACAACGTTCCTGAGTATGTCGGAAAGAGGTTTCCGAAATACTCAGAAACGTTTATGAAAATTGCATGCACCGTAGCTGCCCCATATATTCAGAAACGTTTCTGAATTTTTTTACAGTGTAGTACCTTACCTTTTTCGCTGGATAAATGGATTAAGTTTGTGTGTAAGATATAAATAGTAATTTTTATTAATTCTAAGAAAATGTTTGATATTTAATGTCTGTCTTTTGAAAATCCTGCTCACAATCATTTATCTAATACGTCAATTCAATTGCAATCAGTGATTCTTTCCTGCGGGGAAACGTGATTTTTTCCTATACAGTATCTCCCCGAGAGCAAGACCTCCTGGCGAAAATTTCAAGTTACATTACCAACTAATAAACTACAATCTTTAAATTTATATACCCCAACCCTGAAATAAATGGTTCGCATTACCAACTAATAAACTACAATCTTTAAATTTATATACCCCAACCCTGAAACAAATGGTTCAAAAGACACACTGATTGCAATAATCTGTAAAATCACAATCAAAAACAGCTTTTTATGCTAATACCTTAGTACTGTTTATGTATTTCTTACTTTTTCAAAGTTTTCATGCACCTAACTTGGTCTTAGAAATAACTATCAGAGCAAAAACGCAAAAAGGGCGTTTGAAACTATGAGAAATCTATAAAGCACGTCTTTTACGTTTTTCTCTGGAATTTAAACTCCAGATGCTCCATTATCGTTTGGAACATGGGACATAAACAGAAATGCAATTAAAAAACTGTTGTCCAGTGTATAATACTCAAACTCAAAGTTTCTGTGCGGCAGGAAATGACCACTCTTTTTGTCTAAGACGTCTCGAAAATGTGACAGCTGACCTCTTTCAAATCAAATGATCAGTTTTCACAAAACTGATGCATGCAATGTGCGTTTTCACAGTTTTAAATACAATATTCGCCGTTTACTTGAATCACTTTTGTTGAGTAGAATCAGAGGTGATTCTGAGTAAAAATAATTCTGAAATTCACAGCAAATTTTCTGAAAAGTTACAGCAGAGGAGGGGGAAATCCACTCCCAGCACTATGTGTTTTTTCGCGGCCTTTTGACGAAATTCGCGTTTTTTCGCGATCTCTTAACGAAATTTGCGTTTTTGCGATCCCTTGACGAAATTCGCGGTTTTTTCGCGATCCCATGATGAAATTTGCGGTTTTTTCGCGATCTTTTGCACTGTAAAAAAAGATTTTAAGATAACAGAAAAAAATTGTCGAATTCCGACATTAAAAATTACGTTAACAGAATTCTTATGTTATTTCATCATCATATGGCTTATTTTCCTGTCAAACAACAAAAGAGCCTTCTTTTTTCCTATTAAGTCTTCACTACAACAGAAAAGCCTGTCATATAGCAACAGAAATAGTTTGCGCGGGAGATCCTCAGATTAACGAAGTGTCTGAGGGAAGATCTCGCTTCTGACGTCTACAAGATCATTTAGAATGACCAGTTATTACTGGTTTACCACCCAACCCACGCTGGCGCTTTCATTCAGTTAGGAAAACTTGAAGCTTCTACCTTGAAATATCTGTTGTGTGTTGTGCCAAAGATCTTGTGCGTTGTATAAAATGGCAGGGTTGAATATTGTTCATCTAAAAAAAATAAATAAGATCTAACAAATAAAATTACAGTAAAAAAGTTCCTATTAAAATCACATATTGAGAAGAAGAGCCAGCAAAAAGATTTATTCTTTTTTTTTTTTTTTTTTTTTTAAACAAACATAACAAGGTATGTTTTCATTCTTCTTTGAAATATTTAACAATGTTTTTCCGAAACATAATATGTATGATTTTTTTTTTCAATTTGTTAAAAACCTTAATTAAGCAATACTATTTTTTTTTTATATATATAATGTATGATTTACTTAAATTATTAGTATTACTTTATACTTCAGAATTTATTTATGCGCATTAGTAACTAATTCATATAATTCTGTTAATAATTGGAGATTATTTTTTGATTAATTGTTTATTTTATGCTAAATTCATAATCTAGCTGATTAGTTTACAAATCTTGAATTTTTACTTTTACATAGCTGTCAGCTGTGGAATGCTTACTTATTATATTTATTATTTTTATGACTAAGAGAGTTTAATTTTACTTCATATATATTAAGTTTTTAAATTAACTTTGTCAGCGATTGACATAAATAAGTTTTGGAGTTTAAATAATAAACACGCAGTAGCTGTATTATTTATTATAGTAATAGATAACTGATATTTTCATTTAATACTAATCAGAATAATACTTATTAGATCTGATCGCCGTTCATATATTTTTACTGTTTAAATTTATCACATTGTTCCATTTAATGAAATAAAAATTTGAACTACAACTCTGAATTATTTTGAAAATTATTCCTAAGTTTTGACTATTCCTTTCATATTATCAGCAAGTTTAATTTGCTTAAAATTTTAATTTCAATTATATTAAAATATTTTTTTTTTCTTATTTAGTTGATTATCATTTACTATGTACGGAAAAACATATATTTTTAAGAAGAATGAAACTCATTTTATTACTTTAGCTGAAATGAAATATACATATGTTTTTTTACGGTGACGTTTATTTAAATTTTAGTGGCTCTTCCTTTACGTTTTTCATCTTTGCTCTTAGCTACCAACTTTCATATTATCACTTTTTTCTAATGGAGATCGTCTCTCAGAATTTTTTTCGATTGAATAAAACAAAGCTTGCTATTTGGGAAAACTGTAAAAATTGGCAGCTATATTATTTACGTAATTAACAAGCAGCACTAACTTAACCTAATAAATTTTCTGAAATATTGGATAAATAAATAGTAAAGCTGTTTTAATTCGAAATAATATTCATACATTCATATTTATTTTATTAATAAACATTTTTATGGGGAGGGAGCGAGTTACCGAATATTGTTTTTTTTTTTTTTTTTTTCATTATTATTCTATGCAAAAAAAAAAAAAAGTTTAAGATAACTTTTTTCACTTATTCCAATTTTTAATGCGTTTATGTTACAAAATCTATATAAATGCGTTTGAATATTGTACTGCGAATAAGCTATTTAAATTAATTTTGTAAAAGTTTGGGGGGAATTTTTTATAAAGAAATATTTATTATTATTAATATAAACAAGTCGATCGGTAAATAGAAATTTCCCGTGTACCTAACCTATAATACGCGATTCTTCTGTTAAATAGAACCTCCCCCCCCCCCCCCTCTCGCCAACAGGAATCGACCTACAGATTTTGACTGTTGGGAAAAGCGTCAATTGTCAACACGAAATGCCTGTATGACTATCTCGTGTTTATCTGTGTTATCCTGTGTTTATCTCGTCTGATAACGCATTCTTTCGTTAACAGACATATTCTGGCAACTTTTTGCTGCCAGAAATTTTCTGTTGCTTTACAGAAATATTTTTAACAGTGTGACGAAATTCTGTTATTTCGCGATCTTTTGACGAAATTTGCGGTTTTTTAGCAATCTTTTGACGAAATTTGTGGCTTTTTCGCAATCTTTTGACGAAATTTGTGTGTTTTTGTCCCGATTCTTGGACAAAAGTTGCATTTATTCCGCGTTTTTTTCCACGATTCTTGGACGAAATTTGCGTTTTTCTGCGCTTCTTTATCGAAATTTGCGTTTTCCCAGATATCCTTTGACAAAATTCGCGATTATTCTTATGTCCGAATTTTCGGATTGATGACCGATTTTTTTAAATTTTCGAAAAATTCGGAACAGATTCAACTAAGTAGAAATTTATTCAACAAAGCCGCTGATTCCAAATTAGCCAAAAAGTTTCACTATTAACTTTGGTTTTGATTCATTAAAACGGCTAATTTTCTCTAGTGATTCATCTCTAGTGATTGGCGGCAATCATACTAATTATTTTAGCTCTGGGAGGTGTTTTAACCACCAACCCCCCCCCCCCCCTTCGCTGGGCCAGTGGTTGATACCATCATATCAAGTTTTCTCTTTACATTTGTCAAGGTAAAAATACATTTTAAGCTAAGCATAAAGCCACTTTCATCGGCACAAACTTTTCACACATACTTTATAGGGTAAAAGCACTAATACGTCTAACCACCGGTCCACTTAAGTGCTTTCTTTTAGTATATAGCTTAAAGCGGAATTTTTAAAAGCAATACAACATTTTTAACAGTGACACATGTTAATGTATACTTTTATTTTACTGTTTCAGCAACTGTTTTGTAAAAAACTGATTATAGTTTTTATTTATAAAAAGTTAACTTAAAAGTAGCAAAGTCGCTAGTAGTCGGCCACTCAATTCTAGTGTTCGGCCATCACTGGACCAATTGTCGGCCACTTAAATGCTTTGTTATTGTAAATAACTTAAAATATAATTTTTATAAACAGAACAATATTTTAACAATAAAATGTGTTAATTTATACTTTTCTTATAATGTTTCAGTAATAATTTAAAATATTATAATAGTTTTTTAACACTTTCCAACATATATTAAATTATAAACAAAAGTTCTCTTATACGTCCATTAAAAATATTTCAAAAATATATATCCTAAAAACACACTCAAAATATATATTAAACATTTAATTGCTAAAAAGGACGTCAAATGTTAATAAAATACATTAAAAGATCTTAATAATTTGACATGTTTTGATTGAATTTACTCAATCATCATCAGTTCATTGAATATTGAGTTATATTGTGAATATATTATATTGTCATATTGAGTAAATTCAATCGAAACATGTCAAATTATTAAGATCTTTTAATGTATTTTATTAACATCTGACGTCCTTTTTAGCAATTAAATGTTTAATATATATCTTGAGTGTGTTTTTAGAATATATATTTTTGAAACTTTCCAACATAGTTTAAAAGTGTTTGTGAATTTGAATTGTATCCAGTCTGTCCAAGCTCTAACTCTCGTAAATGTACTCAAATCTCCCTGAATTTTTTGTATTTTATTGTCGTTAACAATAGCACGATCACTATTGCAAATAAAGTGTGTAGAATTTATAGTTCATCTACAGGGACAGGCAAAAGTATTCTGATACATTACGATCAATGCAAAAAAATTGCTTCAAGTTTATTTTAGTGATGTTGGTCATTTCAAACATAATGAAATTGATATGCATTTATGAAGTGCACTAAACTATGCATTCTGGACAATATGGGGTCCAAAGTACTTATTATTCATTTATAGGGTCACACAAAAGAATTACAGTTTGCAGCATATTTTAGTTCTGTTACACTATTTCAAATATAATGAAACTGATATACATTAATAAGGCTTACTACAATATACTTGTTGTATAACATGATATGCATAGCATTTATCGTTCATTTACAGGGACACACAAAAAATTCGGATACAGTACTGTGTCTTTCTATTAGCGATAATTACTGGAAGTGTGATTTTGTTTATGACATACATTTTTAAGTTTAATTAAATCTTTGCTTAGTATGCAGTCTTTATAACTGATAAAATCATATACAAAACCACACAAAAGAGTTTGTAAGCTTTGTGAAGTATCAGCATGAATGGCTTAAAGGATGTTTTTAATTGAGTTATGCTCTTTCAAGTTGAACTATATTTAGTATACCAAAAGATGTTTGTATAATATAAATAAAATCATATACAGGGCCATGCAAAGAACTGAATACATGATCTCCCAGGAATAATAATGTGTGGAAGTGTTATTTCAGTAGTTTTAACCACATTTTAGCCCGAATTAAATTTTAGCTTAATATGTGCAGCATATAAAAATCTGTTGGTAATATACAGGGCTGTACAAGATAATTCAAGTACGTTTCCATATAGTGGTAGAAATTGCTGAAGGTGAATTTTCAATCTGTTATGCATTTTCTTACTATACTAAGTTTTATCATAATATGCATAGAATAATATACAAATTTTTAGATTAAATATGGGACTGCACAACAGAATTGGACTACTTTTCCAGTTAGGGACCATAATCTGGTTTTGAAAAGTATTATGCCTTTTCTAAAATGTTTACTTCTTTTACAGTACTAAGCAGCTAAATTTTGTTAAAGAATTCTGAAAGTCATGGGAAGTGCTTTTCTAATCTATTCTTGATTCATGATTTTTCATTATTGTTTCTTATGGAAAGTAAAGTTAAAAGTATCAAATTACCTAGTAGTCGGTCTTTCAAATTTTGTGTTTAGCCATCGTAGACTAGGCGGTGGGCAGAGAAAAAATTATTACGCCATCTTGTTTGAAAATGAAGTCATGATGTGGGACAAGATTATTAACAGAACATAAATGACTGATCTGTCGATGCACATCATGGTATGATATTAGCAGCAGGAGCACCAAATCATCATTTTAGCATTACTATCATGTCATCGAGTTTCAGGATGAAATTTTAATATGTTGCATATCTTGACTAGTACAATGCAAATATTTCACTCTGTCTTGGGATTTCGTGGTTAGATATGAGCAGAATGTGGTGCTAATTCTTCATTTTGGTAGTACTATCTCATCATTGAGTTTCGAAATGTAATTTTAATAAGTTGTATATATTGAATAGTACATTACAAATATTATAGTCTGCCTCGTAATATCTTTGAACTACATGAGCAGAATGAGGCGCCAATTCTTATTTTGATAGTGCTATCTGGTCATCAACTTTCGAAATGAAATGTTAATATGTCTCTTTCGATTAACACAATTTAAGTATTTTAGTCTGTTCGTGGTATCTGAGTATTATACAAGCATAAATCCAACTCATCGGTCCCCAACTCATTATTTTGGCAGTACTATTTCTTTTTTAATTTTGAGCATGAAATGTTAATGATTTAAGTTACAGATTAGTATAATACAAATACTTCAGTCTGTTTCGTGGAATCTCGATAAGATATGAGAAAAACGGGGCACCAATTCTTCCTTTTAGTTGTACTATCACATCATCGAATTTCAGAATAAAATTTTAATATGTTTCATATTTAGATTAGTACAGTAAAAATATTACTATCTGCTTCGTGATATCTTGGTACGATACGATCAGAAAAAGACGTCAATTCGTCATTCTGGCGGTACTAACAGATCAAGTTTCGATGTGAAATTTTAACATGTCAGACATTGATTATTATATTGATTATTGATATTCTGTGTAATGTTTATTTTAAAGTGGCAGTTCCTTTGAAAATGAACAACATTAGCTTCATTTTTAAAAAATTAAGTTCTATAGAGGCAGAAGCTGGGATTTTAAAACCCAATAATTAGACTTTAGTTAATATTATTGCTGACTATTGAGTTAAACAACAGATAATAAGTTATATTTTATATTACTGAAAAGCTATCACAATCCATAGCTTTGTGGTTATTGAAATATGGCAAATGATATTTGTGTGCTTACTAACATTTGGGAGAAATTATATTTGTGTGCATATTAAAATTAGGAAGAAATTATATTTCCGCAGAAAGTTTAAATATTATTAATTAAAATGCAATTTGTTGAAATTTCATCCTAATAACCCCTTAGATGATTGTGACCTGATTATAGAACTTTTCCCCCGTGATGATATAACTAAGCAATGTAGGATGATATACAATAAACTAAAACCTTTCCTGAAAAATTATCTAACTAACGATGCAAGTTCTATCGAAATCTATTCAGCAAAACTAAAGTTATAAGCGGCCAGAATGAAATTCCCATTTGCATTTTATATCAGGTGTCCTGGGTTGTAAACACCAGGGTGGGTAATAACGCCAAGTGCTAATATCAGGCGTAGTTATGAAAGAATCCGGGAAAACGGCACTGCAGCTTCTGAGCTGAAATGCTCTGATTCATCTGAATTACAAACAACCACTAAAAGTTAATTTTTTACATTTGTAGAGCTTATCGCTGGAATAAGCTCGTAAGAGTCAATGCCCGATCTAAAATTTGCTTGGTAGGTTCTGTAATGTGAAGACTATATATTTGTTAGGAAATACTTTGTTTATTACATAAATTTGTAGTGTATTTCATGTACTTTCAAAATGTTGTGGGAGATTTTAAATGTATTTGCGAGGTAGCTTGTAGTTTAAAATATAATGCACAAAATGCATACCGGGGTAATAATGCCACCCACTCCATCCACTAGTGTTATTACCCCGGTTGAATCTTTTCCATAGCAGAACTATATTTTTTATTTGATTTTATATACGAGAGACCATTATTGTCATTGTTGAAAACTAAAAAATAGAAATAGAAATCTGTACGTCCTAAATGCTGCTAATTTTTTCACGTCAGAAGAATAAAATATGTGATTATTACTGCATCCTGATATCACAATTAATGGTAAGTAAAAGCAATTTGTCAATTTCTAAAGCTGTAGATTTTGTATCTTTAGAATTGGACAATTTACATGTCATTATTCCATCTTATTTTATAATTTTGTTTGCATGGCGTTATTACCCACCACGTGGGTAATAACGCCAAATAGCATTGGTCAAGAAATTATGCCACTACATTTTATGAATAGATATCTGTTAAAATAGTCTTTCTTGTATACATAATCAATATGTTGCTGTATCAAATCCTATATTTGTTTGGGGAAAAAATCTAAAGCTAAGCCGTAAAAATTGGCAGAATCTTAACATGGCGTTATTACCCCAGGACACCTTACATATAGTGTGCATAAAATAAAATGCAAGAAAAAGGCTATATAAATCTCAAATTGCAAAAATCAAATTATTAATTATTAGATACAAAAAAGTGAAATGGGCTTTTAGCCAGTAGTCAACCGTGGTGGCCGATTACTAAATATAATAAGTATAAGCCGATAAGTAAATATAATACCCAATAGTCGGCCACATTAAAATTAATACAAACATACTTATTTAATTTTTATACTGAAAAACGTTAGTTTATTAAACTTTTTAATAGTACAGTCTTATAATTTTAGAAAAAAATAAAAAATTAATACTAGTCTTTTAAAAATTTTGTCATTGGTTACCAAAAAAATAACAAAAACGGTTATTTGACCACAACCAAATAAAAAATGGCTGATTACGAATGCAATAAAAATACCCACAATTCTTTGCTGATGGATTATGATGTATAAAGGATGGCTACATATAGGGGGATTGTAATATTTCATTTGAAACCAAAAATAGGCTATTCATAACGTATTTTATCTCAAAGTGGCCGACTACTGGGGTGTGCTATTGGTGTATTTTTATACTTAACCGCCAGGTATTAAAATAAAAAATTATTTTGTATTTCATTGTAATGAAAAAATGCCATCAATAAAATTATAATGCATAAAGATAAAATAAACCCAATATACAATATTCTTGTGATGTCACAGTAAATATTAATTTTATTCACTTATCAAAGTACACATGCATAAATATTTTTTACCAAAATTTAACTTTCAAATTAAAAATTCACCTAAAAAGGCATATGTGTAATATGATTGCCACTGTTTTGAAGAAATTTCATAAAAAAATTAAAAACTAAAAATGGGAATATTTAAAAAAAAAAAAACAGCTAGTGTGGGCACATCTACAAATTAACAGCTTTCATTAAAAAAAAATAATTAACAAAATTGGTTCCATAGAAAGCTCAGGACAGATGACTGAAAAAACAGTGTTGTCTTTTAAATACAAAAATTGCAATTTTTTTTTTCAATTTATGAAAGATATTTGTAGCGGAAAGAACAAAAGCACACTTCAATTACTGCCAAACAAGTCAATAATGCAATTAATTTTTATTTCTGTGTCCCTGTAACATAACTGTTATGAACACCTTTTTTTTTTTTTTTTTTAGGAAACACATTGTATTGTTAGTGCCCTCAGCAAGCTACTTACCCATTTACCACATAATTTAAGGGCCAAAAAATCTCATGGTGTTAAGTGGAAATTTTACTATAAATATTTTAATGTAATAAGAAATTTAAACCTTCATGATATATTGTATGGAAGCCCAGTGGCATAGTGGTCAGAGCATCTGACAGCTGTTCTGCCGGTACAGAGTACAACTCTTGGCTGGGCAAAGTTCACACAGCCTTTCATGGGCAGTAAAATGAGTACCATGCTTGCTTGTGAACGAAACATCAAGGGTCCCATGTTAGACTGACCACCTGGCCGAAACATATGCTGTATAGTACCGTGAGGCCCAGGATCAAGAAAACGAGGATGGGCACTGTCAGGCCAGATACTCCATGGATCATATAGCCACAGAATTTAGTTTAGATATATTGTATGACTTATGCAAGTTCAAATTGTTAGTGACATAAGTGTATTTATAATATTTCTGTATATTCAAAGCTTCATGTTTTTCATAATGCAATGCATTCAAATTATTTCTGACTTATTCATATTTATATAAATTTCAAAATTTTAGATGAGTGCTTTAATTATCATAATGTATCCAAATTCTTTTCTAATATCCCTGTAAATGAACTATAAATGCCACACAATAGGGGATATACCATGGAAAAATTCTATAACAGACTTCAATTTCTTGGCAACCAGTTTATTTATTAGAGTTAGAAGACTGTCAGATCAACAAATCAAAGCCATAAACACTTTTCACAACTATGTTAGAAAAAAAAGATATATAATCCAATTAATCATGAATTATGGATATACAACAGATATCAGAGCTAGTCCTATACAGTAAACTCCTGATTATCCATCACTCACGGAATGAATGGTGTGGCGGATAATAAAAATTGATGGATAATCGAAAGACGCTACAAGACCATAACTAAAATTACATTCATTTTTGCCAGTTTATAAAAAAGAATATTTAAACACTTTATTTGTTGTGTACATTCGTTAATATAAAGCATAATTGACAGTAAGAACCCAATTTATAAATCGAATTTAGAATTTTACAGAATAACTGTTTTCATCCAAAGTAATCCATTTTACATTTTTGTTTGTGCTTTGCTTGCATTTTTACTGCAGTGAGAATACGGATTCTATGTAATAAAAGTGCTTGGGTTGCATCTGCTTCCTCTTGCAACTCAAAAAATTAATGCACCTACAAAGCAAGTCTCCACACCTTCATGACTGACTCTTGAATAATCATTCCTTGATTTATCACATTCATCCGCGGCAGGTTTTTTTTTTACTCAAAATATTTTGAATAATTTTGTCACCTGTTAATTCTTCATAACCAAGCATTTTTCTCAGAATAGTGCTGACTGACTTGGGTTTACTGCGCATTTGATTTTTCGCAATTTGTTTCTGATAAAAAAATACTAGCTGGCATGACCGAGCTAAGCTCGGTCAAAATTAGCCTTGTGTTCAATTCGATATTTCATTCTCACTGCATAATTCTTGCTGTTTTGATAAAATTGGTATGATCCTAAGCCATAGGGACCCACTAACCGAAATTTTTCGAACACACGACCTAACCAATGCTCATCTGGAACTCGAAAACGATAGAACACAAAATTTAGTCAAAATCGCTAAAGCCATTTTATAGATAAAATTAGCTTCACCCACGGAAACCCAAAAAGGACCTACTAATCTAAATTTATCGAACATCTCATATATCCCAATGATCTTCTAGTGCTAGGAAACGGTGTAATAAAAACTTTTGTCAAAATCGTTTGAGCCATTTTTTAGAAGAAGTTAGCTAAACCTTGACCCATAGTGACCCAAAATGACTGGTTAATCGAATTTTCTTGAGCATGCGACCTAAACCAATGGTCTTCTCAAACCCAAACATGATAGAAAGCAAAATTTAATCAAAATCATTAAAGCTGTTTTCTAGATAAAATTAACTTGACCCACAGTGACCCAAAAATGGCCCATTAATCGAATTTCCTAGAACATGTGACCTAACCCAATGATCTTCTCCTGCCTGGAAACAGTATAA
The DNA here is from genome assembly GCA_963932465.1 of Maratus speciosus. Taxonomy (NCBI): domain Eukaryota; kingdom Metazoa; phylum Arthropoda; class Arachnida; order Araneae; family Salticidae; genus Maratus; species Maratus speciosus. The sequence goes on from OZ010787.1 coordinate 93,744,037, forward strand.
TACAAAATTTTGTCAAAATCGTTTCAGACTTTTTTTAAGATACAATTAGCTTGACCCACTGTGACCCAAAAATAACCAACTAATCGAATTTTCCAGAACATGCGACTTAGCTCAATGGTATTCTCATACTCAGAAACAATATAATACAAAATTTTGCCTTAATGTTTTGAGCCGTTATTTTAGCTACACTCAACTTGACCCACAGTGACCCAAAAATTACCCACTAATTGAATTTTCTCGAACATGTGACTTAGCCCAGTGGTCTTCCCATGCCCAGAAACTGCGTAATACAAAATTTTGACAAAATCGTTTGAGTCTTTTGTTACATACAAATAGCTTGGTCCACAGTGACCCAAAAATGACCCACTAATAGATTTTTCTCGAACTTGTGTCTTAGCCCAATGTCCATCTCATGCCCGAAAATGGTATATTACAGAATTTTCTCAAAAGGTTTTGGGCATTTTTTTAGATTCAATTAGCTTGACCCTGATCCATTGTGACTTAAAATGACCAACTAATCAAATTTTCTTGAACATGCGACCAAGCCCAATGATATTCTCGTGCCCGAAAACGATAAAGTGCAAAATTTCGTCAAAATCGTTAGAGCCATTTTCAAGATAAACTTTGCTTGACCCACAGTAACCCAAAAATGACCCAATAATCGAATTTTCACTAATATGTGACTTATCCCATTGGTCTTGTAATCGAAAACGACAGAATACAAAATTTAGTCAAAATCGTTAGAGTCGTTTCTTAGATAAAATTGGCTTGATCCAAAGGGACCCAAAAAAGGACCCACTAATCGAAATTTCTCGAACATGTGACCTATCCCAATAGTTTTCTCGTGCCGAAAAACGGTTGGATATCAAATTTAGTCAAAATCGAATGACCCGTTTTTTAGATATAATTAGCTTGACCTTGACCTATTTGACCCAAAATGACCCACTAATCGACTTTTCGTGTACATGTGACTTAGTCCATTGGTCATCTCATGCCCGGAAACTGTCTATTACAAAATATTGCCGAAATGTTTTAGGCATTTTTGGATTCAATTAGCTTGACCCTGACCCATTGTGACCCAAAATGACCCACTAATCAAATTTTCTTGAACATGCGATCAAGCCCAATGGTATTCTCATGCCCGAAAACGATAGAATACAATAATTCATCAAAATCGTTAGAGCCGTTTTCTAGATAAACTTTGCTTGACCCACAGTGACTCCAAAATGACCCACTAATCGAATTTTCTCTAATATGTGACATATCCCATTAGTCTTCTTGTAATCAAAAATGACAAAATACAAAATTTAGTCAAAATCGTTAGAGCCGTTTTTTAGATAAAATTGGCTTGACCCATAGTGACCCAAAAATGACCCACTAATTGAAATTTCTCGAACATGTGACCTAGCCCAATAGGTTTCTCGTGCCGAAAATCGATTGGATGCAAAATTTAGTCAAAATCGATTCAGCCATTTTTTTAGATATAATTAGCTTGACCTTGACCCATTATGACCCAAAATGACCCACTAATCAAATTTTCTCAAACACGTGACCTAGCCCAATGATATTCCCATGCCCGAAAATGGTAAAATACAAAATTTCATCAAAATCGTTAAAGCCATTTTCTAAAACTTTGCTTGACCCACATTGAGCCAAAAATGACCCACTAATCGAATTTTCTCTAATATGTGACTTAGCCCATTGGGCTTCTTGTAAGCCAAAATGACAGAATACAAAATTTAGTCAAAATCGTTAGAGCCGTTTTTTAGATAAAATTGGCTTGACCCATAGTGACCCCAAAATGACAAACTAATCGAAGTTTCTCGAACATGTGACCTAGCCCAATAGTTTCCTCGTGCCGAGAAACAGTTGTATATAAAATTTGGTCAAAATCGATTGAGCTGTTTTTTAGATATAATTAGCTTGAATTTGACCTATTATGACCCAAAATGACCCACTAATCGAATTTTCTCAAGCACGTGATCCAGCCCAATGGTCTTATCATGCCCGAAAATGGTAAAATACAAAATTTTGCCAAAATCGTTAGAGCCGTTTTTAAGATAAAATTTACATACACACGCACACACACATACATACATACACACACAATTTTTGCTCGCATTATAGTATAAGATTTAGGGGAGGGGTGATGGTTAACTGAGGGCAACACAGGGTTGATACAGTGTCACATAATCAGAAGCTTACTATATTTTAAAAGTCTATGGGCCAAATTGATTTGCTATGAAAAATGCTGAGAATAGTTTAACAAAATTTAAGTCAATTTGATAAAAAATAAATTATTTTAAACTTAAATTCACTAACACACATGAAATTTAAACTGCATAGATATTTGATATCTTTGTAGACTCCTGTAGAAAATATAAGAGTTATTGCAACCATTTTTAAAAAGTAACACGCTTTAGTATAAGCAAATAACCCATTTCAATTTTGTAGCAATTCAAGCATTTTTATGTTACTGAGAGTTAGGTTAGTTAAAAGATAAATGGTGATAAAATGAAAGAAACTTTTCAAGTAGCTTATTAATACTACACAGGTGTGATTGTGCTTAGGTAATATACCTGAATTCAGGTATTTATTTCATTTTCAATACCGGAACCCCAGTTTTTCTGATAGTTAAATTCATAAAATAAGACTAAAATATCAATTACACATGATTTCTAAACAATTAAAATTAAGGTTTTTCATAATGAAATGATTTGGATCTCTCTGCAATAAATTACATATTCTCTCTTGCAAAATCTTTTCCTTGCTAAAATTTCAGGTATTCATGAACTCGCAATCACCCCTGACGACACTACATTTAATAAATAATAAAGCTTCATAAGCATGTACTTTAAGAATTAATTGCCATTTGTTCATGCATTTTAACTGTAAGCAATTGCAGGGAACTATTTTAAATTATTTTCACTGTTATTGAAAAACTATTTTAAATCTTACAAAAACTATTTTTATCAGGGGATGTACTGTAGTTGATCTCAGCAGCAGTGATTTTATCTCATCTCAGTCAAGGCATGTTCATTGACCATATTTTTCTTCTTCTTTTAATGGCAGTAGTTACAACTATGTGATGCACACAGTAATATCACAAAATGATTTTTGTCTAAAAAAAATCTGTTTCTGGTTACAGCATTTTAAAATTTGCATTAAAATTAACTGTTTTCAGGAAATAATTTTAAATTCAATGACGTACCAAAATATTTAACATATTTAGTAAATTTATTTTTTACAATTAGTACTGAAACTAAGTTCCAATTTATCATAATAAAAAAAATACATATATCTGTTGGCGTTTTCAGTGAACATTTTTAAGTAAGAGAATTTGTAGTTTTTACTGATTGCATGCTTTTTTTATGATGAAAAAATACTATTCCTAAACAATATTTCTTTATTTGCAACTTCTAAAACATAATTTTAAATTGAAATGTAATTTCTCAAAAAATACCACTTTTCAAAATCTGTAAATATGCTCATTTGATGACCTGTTAATGCTTAATAAATATAACAAAACAGCATGTTTTTAATTTGAAGATTTTGAATTTTTTTAAAAAACATGTTTAGTGTACTTTTAAACTGGAAATTCAAGCAGTTTTTTATTTTACTGAATGTATAATGTAAATAATATTTCTATCAAAATAATACAGTACCGGTACCTTATTATTGGAGTTAAATTGAAGCTAGTCATCTCCTTAAATTAAAATTTGCATAAAACATGGACATTAGCAGCATTATGATTGAGTAATACATTTCACTTTTACCAGTATCTAAATAGTTTTAAATTCCTTTACAGCACATCAAATTTCATGTTATAGCACTGATATCATTTCCATTATCTGTGAAAATACCGTAGAAGGATCAGGCACAGTAAATTCCTTGAATGAACTTCAGCTTCCAATCATGAAAAGTGTGAAGTCAAAGATAATCCAATTGCATGAGTGCAATAGCAAATATTTTTATATTTTAGTTATACAACTATTTTAAAGCAATAATCTTTATAGTAGGTATCTCTTGTAAATGTAAAAAGAATACATCATAAAAATTAGTGTTTAGAAATAGCGGTGCAAGTAAAATACATAAAAATAATACTCAGTGGCACCTTGAATTGGATTTTGCACACAAGATACAACAGTTTGAAATTATACAAAAAAATAAATAAATAAATAACTTCTCTTATCTTTTCTCTAATCTTTTGGAGAGGCATTACTCAGGTTTTTTTTAATCTGAATTTTTTTCAATTTTCTACCCTATTAATATTTAATAGATTGCTGTTGAAAAATAAGTTTTCCTTGGTACATTTTATACAATAAATATTTTTAAAATAACATAGCTTCGTATTTCCATGATGCACATATTTAATCGAAAATTTTGCCTAATAACTTCATTAACTAAAAATCTAAGCTGTTAATAATCCTAACTATATTTATACAATATTTTTAACATCTTAATTTTATTATTCTGTTATTTCATTTTAAAAGAAAAAATCCAATGAAACAACAACAACAACAAAACACAGAACAAAATTTTATTTAAAATTTACGTTACAATATTTTGTAATAAATACTATGTTTTGCCAAAATTACATTACAAATTTTAGAAGTGGGCGAAACTGAAAACTTAAAATCCATGCTTTTTCAATTTTATTTAAATCAAATATAAAAACTTTAAAATAAAAATCCTAAATTAAAAATAGAGAATCTCAATTGAGAAATGTTAAAAATGCTTGTATTTACCTATTAGAAAATATCTATATTTTTTTTAATTAATACATGGAGACTTTCTAAATTAAATAAAAACATAGACTTTCTTCAAGGACATGGAAAACTTTAGAATAAATACAGGCCTTCCAAAAGTTTTTACTGAACTTTTAAAGTATTTATATTATTGCAATTTCTGGAATCCTTGTTCTCATACAAATAACAAAATGTTTGATTCTAATGCAGTTTATTTATGGAAACAATTAGAAATGAAACTAATGATAAATTTAAATGTGTGGTTTTGTAAAGGATTTAATGAAAAGGCCAGAGTAAGCAAAAGATGCCGCCGAGGGCTCGATGTGTCTGTCTCATACTTCCCTTTCTAGAGACTGCAAGTCTTTGATCCAGCACTTTTATTATTTTTCTCATAGCTATTGGTTTCACACTCAGGCAAAAATTTAAATTTTTACGCAACATCAGCATTATTGTTCATTAAAGAGAAATATTCCTCTTTAGATTTTCCTCAATCCTCTCAAAAGATGGGAAGTCTCTAGCAAAATCTCATGAGTTTAATGAGTTTTTGGTGCCCATCGCAATTGGTTATGTATCCAAATTATTAACGAAAAACACAATTGATGCACTGCAAAGAGGAAAGCCAACAATCCTAGCAGTAAAACAGTCAACTTATAAATACTCCTGTGAAGCAGTATGAAAAAGAAGGATGCTATGAGAATAGGTGCCACCATTAAGTGAAGGGTAGCATATCCAATTCCTTTTTCTGTCAATCTGAGCAAACCTAGGTCACAGTCATCAGTATTTAGCATGCCTTCAATCTGATTCATACAACTTTATTTTTATTTTTTTTTTATTTTTTATCAAAATCATAAATTTACAATTTATATATTCCATTATTTGAAATTATATTCAATCCACACTGAATTTCAATAATCATGTTGAATGATGGAAGACTAATAGAATCCCATACCTCCTTGTATATGGCCATTATCAAATACTGGTAAACAAACATAGGAGTTTTTTTTTTTTTTTTGCCATCAATTTCAGTGTCTCATACTTGTCCTCTATGGTGTTCATTTATCTGTAAGAGTGATTTTGAAATGTTGAACCCCTAAATCAGCTTTCTTTATGGTTTATTCAATTGGAGAATCTATTCCTCCCAATCATAAAAAGAGATTTTGTATTTATCATGGCTCCAGTCATTATCAACTATATCAGTTTGTAAGGTTTTAAATTATATGTGGAGATATCCATTTTTTGCATGAAAATAACCCCATCTGTGATTCTCAATCTTCTCCAACAATATGTGTCATATAAACATTCCTCCATATCTTCCTTTTCTACAACATAATTGAGTTTTATAGAATCGGTTTAAGTTTAAATGTACAAAGTCCCTTAAGGGACAAGCTGTGCCAAAAAAAGTTAAAACAAAAACATAGAATTATATTTTAAAGAGTTATAATAAAAGCATATCACAAGAACAAGAAAAGTGGAAACAATGCAGTTTAAACAAAAAAGTAATGTGAAAATATCTATACTTAAAACAATGTCAAAATACCATAGTTAAAAGGCACAAAGAAAATCTTTGCAATTAAAATCTCTAAAGTAATGATTGTTCAAAAAAGCAAAGTATAAAATGTCATAACAAAGCTGAATAAAAACAGGTTTATAAACCACAAATTATTAAAAAAATAATGCAAAATCACATAGGATCAAATTCTTCAAACACAATATTTTCTTCATCTGATAAGAGTTTGATTCCATCTTTCAAATAACAGAGCAGCTGTTTGGAATCCTTCATAGTCTTAGCAAGTGATGGGCTAAGACATGATTTCTTTCTTTCTGGGCAAAAGATTTTTTATTTTCTTTATGAGTTGGAAATACATGGTTTCTACAATTTGCTTCTAGATCAAATAGAAGATTGCTCAGTCTCATGTTTGTTTGACTTGAAGATTTTTGTGATTAACAAAGTATTCTAGTTTAACAGATTCCAATGATGGTGGCCAAAGTTTTAATTTTGGTATAAGTCTTGTACTACAGATTTTTTTCTTTACAATACTGGATAATAATGACATAGGTGAATTACTTGGTGGAAGAGAGGATTCAGTTTGGGTGCATGTGTGCCTCGCAGGTGTTGATAGTTGCTTTAGTAAACTAGAGTAAGAAACTCTGATAGATGGGGTTCTGGATTCAGCAAATTTGTAAGTTTCAGAGTAAGAAACTTTTTGAGTAATTTTAACAGCTAGAATTTCTTTTTCATAGACCCAGTTTGGACAAGAGCAAGAATATGCTGTATGGTCACCCTTACAGTTTGCACAGCATTCAGAGTTTTCACAAGATTTACTGTTGTAACTAACTTCTGCACAACATTCACAGGTAACGTAACCACAACAGGTAGCTATATGCCTATAATACAGGCATTTAAAACAACGGAGAAGTTTAGGAACATAAGACCAGACAGGACAGCTCAGGTAGGCAACTTTAATACTAGTTGGTAGAATAGGGCTACTGAAAGTCAAAATAATGTGCTTTGTAGGAAGCACTTGCCTCCAATGGATAGTAATACTGCCTGCATCTATGACATTTTGATCTTTCAAATTTTGTAGAAGTTCTTTCTTTGTAGAGAATAGACGTTCTAATTCAGTTATTACACCAAGGCTTGTATTTAGAGTTTGATGTACCCAAACAGAAATATAATGTATTAATGTGCAATTTGAAAGAACATCTGAAACAGAATCGCATACTCTCAGCATATAATAAATAGATCCATTGCTGCATATGTTAGGATCCCATCCATCATTCTCACACTTCTCCAAAAGTATGTCATATAAACATTTCTTCATATCTTCCTTTTCTACAACATAATCGAGTTTTATAGAATTGGGTCTCGGAAAGCTGTCAATCATCTTAGTTATATTCAGTGTTCTCATAACTAAAAATGAGTCCTACTGTTGAGATAAACCTATCAATGAATCTTCAAAGGGTTGCATGGAAGAGGTGGTGGCAATATACCATGGAACCATCTCTGCATTAATATGAATGTGTACAGCATATCTGAATTTTACTATGTTTACAGACAGTCTGAAGCTCTGTTCCAAAGTTTTTTTTACAGGGCATACTAAAACATATATATTTTTTCCCCTATCAAGCTTTAATGACAAACAAAAATTAAATCTTTCAAATTTCCACACAGTCTTTTTTTTCCCCAAGTATAACAACAAATCTTATGAACTAGTAGTGTATGATCAGGATAATAATTTCTATTTTTTGGAAATACCAGATTATGGTGTTTGAGTGAGTTAGCACAAACCTCACATTACCTTTCAGTTCTGGTACTGCCAAATGAAACAGCATAAGGTGCCTTTAGATAACAGAACATTTCAGCATCTCTTCCACTTTTCCATGAATCTACTGTTTAATGACTGATATTAAATAAGTTACTCACCAAACATCAAATCATCAAGCATTCCATGCATTGTTTGAAAATTAAACAAATATTATGATAGAAATTAGTTCATTAGACTGGTAGAAGACATGTACTTGGCAAATATTGAAAATGACTAAATGAATCAAAGTATGGAATCAACAATCTTATTTATTGCAGTACCTTCCATCAGACTCTACAGAGCCAATGTTTCTACTCTTGGCTTGGTTTCAGTGAAAACACAGGAAGTTCTTAGGAACTGGGATAGCAGCTTAACTTCTTTTACTTGCATCAGATCTTCTAAAAAGAAAAAAATCATTTATTTGCTTTTAATTGATTTTTTATGAGTTATGACATATAGTTTTATTATATATCCCAAAATATTATACCAAAACTCAACATCTACTAGTTCTGTATTATTCTATTTAGGGTATCAACAGTTTTTATCAGTTGATTTAAATCAGTGATTAAATCATGATTTTAATCAACTGATTTCTTTTTAAAAATCATTGATTAAAATTACAAATTTTCTAAATGTATAAAATGACATAAAAATGTAATAAAATCTAAGATGAACATAATTTTAAAAGTTTCTACAGGTATTTTAACTTATGAATAAACAAAAACAAAAAAAAAAAAAAAAAAAAAAAACTTTAAATAATTGTTTCTAAGCTTAATTCCTGAATATTGTAAAAAATAATGTACAATAACTTTGTAAAGAGGATAGCTTTTATGACATAAAAAGCATTTCATTTAAAAATTATATTTAAATCTAATACAATTTGCAATGTCATAATTTCTATTAAGTAATCAAATTATTCATTATTTTATATAAAATAAGCACAGTAAGTATAACAAATTTCTGAAAGTAAAAAAATAAATAGCCAGAATCTTATTTTCTCATTCTACTTTTGCAATAATAAATTTATAGCAAACAATATTCAAGCTAAAAAAGAATGAAAGAACATCATCCTGCTCAACAGTTATTCTAAAATAATGTATTAAGAAAAAAAGAACTAATTGGAATAGAAATGTTAAGCACAGCAAGAGCTTCTTACTAATGAATACTTTTGCGATTAACAATAATTTTTCTAAATACAAATGCAAAACGAGCTGCAAATAATATTTGTTAGTTTTGTTATTTGTGTTATTAACTAATGAAATTACTTATTTGCAGTTTTTATTAGTTCTGCAATTATGTACTGTTTCCTCTAAGTCATTTTTTAAGTGCCCCTTTTAAAATTGATAAAACGCACCCTGTTTTTTTAAAAAATAGTGAAATTCACCTGTAGTTGTAGCCAGAGGTTTCTTGTAAAAACATTCCTATTCCACAGTATTTCTAAATCCATGTGCCCAAGACCTTCCTAATTAGAGAGTTAATTGTTTAATAATTATTAATTTTAAGTAGTGTTAACAATGAAAGATTAAATGCAGTTATTAAGATTTTTAATAAATACAAATATCATTAGTATTTAATATAGCTTTACATAATTATATTACAAAATATTAATGTATATAATGCTATTGTATGCTATTAACTAATGAAACTACTAATTTGCAGTTTTTATAATTTCTGTAATTGCAAAATAATAATTATAATTTTATTCATTAAAGTATAAAAACATAGCAATTAGAGGTTTAATTGTTTTGGAAACCTAAAACTCTTGGTAAGCTATTCAATATTTGAACACTGGGAAAAAAATCATAAAAATCCAATTTAAATAAAAAAAAATCTGATTTTTTTTTTATCAATATTTAAAAAAAAAAAAATTATGATTTTTTTTACACCCTAATTCATTATAGTTTATTATTATTATTCCATTTGCATATTAAAAATTATTTATACATATATTATAATAATTCCACAGTTAGTAATAGCTGGAAATATGCTTTCATGTATTTTTAAATATATAATAATATTCAACAAATTTATGAAACAACAACAACAACAAACCACTTTTAATTATACTTATAAAAATAAGAAGTAAGTGTTTAAATCAAAATAATCAGATTTAAATTTTTGAAAATCTGATTTCAATCAAATAAATTCAACTTTTTTTTATGTTTAAAAGAAAAAAAAAAATCAAAGTCACAAACCCTATTTCTAAGGAGTATAAAGAATCTGCACCCACCCTGGAATTACTTTTAATATTAATTGTACAAATGACTTTTCTATTAATAATTAGCATACTGAAAGGACCACATATCAATTGTTAATTCCAATAATATGCATTAATTCTATGACTGTCACGCTCATGATAACTTGTTCACTGAGTTTGTTTTAATTTCAAAAAATGCATTATTTAAATTCATATAATTTTACAGATTTTGCAGTATTTTAAAACAGTGAGTGGTGGTTAACATTCACAAGCTTTATCTTCATGCAATAATTAAGTTTTTTATATCATATTGGAATAATTATTTCTTCTTGTTAGCATTTTAAATAAAGTAAAATCAGTACAGTCAACTCTGTGAAATCTGCACACTTTGGGACCAAGAGCTTTGTGGATTATACATTTTTGCGGATAGCGATCATCCCTTCCTTTACATTTTATTTTTTAAAGTCTGACAATAAATAGGAACGACTGCACAAAAATTACAATTGAGGACATCAGAAGCCAAGGGGTACAAGTGACAAAATTTCGATTTGGAGTAAATTGAGTTCAGAGATAACTGACGTTAAAGTTGAACATCAATAATAATTGACTGAATTGAAATAGGAAACTGCTGCTTGTTTCACAGTGGTCTTTGAACTCTTATTTCAATAAACGTGAAAAAAGTAGAGTGCAATTTTCTTTAAATTTATAATTAATCAATATTGATTATTATTTGGCAAAAGTGGTTGATCTCTAAAACACAACACATAATTAGAAAATCACTTATATTTCTTTACCTGAAAAGAAAAAAGCATATTTCCAGGTCGACTGTGCACTTACTTCAATTTTGTCACTTATACCCCTTTGCTTCTGGAGTCCCCAATTATAATGGCAAAAAATATATATATATATATATACAGTAGAAGATCTTTATAACGCAAACCTAAAAATGGAAGGTTGTGCGTTATATAGAATTTTGCGTTATATGGATCACATCATTAAATTCACCTTGTAAACATGGCCAAATATGTCTGAAACATATCAAAATACATTAGAATATCTTTATACTGCATTCCTTGTTACCAAGAATTAACCAAATTATAAATTTTTGCATAATATAGGTCAGACATTGTTAAATTTACTTTATAAACATAATCCAAATACAACTGATACAAACATCCCTTATATTAGACATTTTCAAAAGTGTTTATTGTAATAATAGCATTTTTTTTTTCAGTAAAAATGTCTTAAATTAGAAGATAAAGTTGAACTAATGTATCAAATTTAGTCCTCTAGAGAGTAGCAATATTTTACAGTGTGAAAATGCAGGTGCTTTTTAACTGCAAAAATCATTGTTTACATCTGAGGAGTCTATGGAGAATTGCGTTATATAGAATTGCGTTATATAGAATTGCATTATATAGAATTGCGTTATAAAGATCTTCTACTGTATATATAATGCAACATCAATTTAATACATTTAATAACTAAGTTAATTTAAAGGAAAAATAAATTATACAAAATACAAATTTTACTGATTATTTTAAACATTGACACAACACAATGGTTGTTTCAGTTTTGATTTGTTGTCAATAATTGTCTTCTGTAGTCTATTAACACTCCCTATTTCTTGCTCCAATATAAAATTTTGTTACTGAAAGAAATTTAGATATTTATATCCAATTTATATTTAAATATTTATTGATTGAAAAATTGATAACTGAAAAAAAATATATATATCAAATTTAATTTTATGAGTTTAACTGTTAATAACAATTTTCATTGTTTACATTCCAATGTGTAGTGAGGATAATAGATGTTTGCGGATTATACATTGGCAGATCTCACAGAGTTGAATGTATAGCAATTTAGCCCTTTTTCTGAGCAGTCAGAAAGTTAAAATAATAAACACTCCTCAAAAAACTGACATATCACACATTGGTCAAATTCATGTACTTTGAGAATTTCAATGATGCCCCGAAACAACTTAAAATAATTTAAAAAAGAAAATAATGATATTATTAGCCTTATCTGATGTATGACTAATTCAAACTTCAGTTTGAAGAAAACCAAAGAAATGCTTAATTTCAGATGCTCAAGTAAATGGTATTGAGATATGATTCTTCAACACAAGTGTAGCCCAAGTTCTAAAAAAATGGTCAGAACTTTTAATGCAGAAGAAAATGCTCATTGAAAACAAAATACCATTATTTAAAGGATAAAATAATAGAAACTGGCTGAAATTAATTTAGAGTAATATGTAAAAAAATATTTAAACCCTTTATGAAAAATTATTTTTACAGAGTGCATCCAAATGAAGACTGAACTCTTCTAGATTATACTACACCAATACATGCTTTTAAAATTCCCTCAATCCTTAATAATCAAAACATACATCAAAATCTCAATACTAGATGCTTTTACACACCTTGTGACTACTTTTTAAGAGAAGATTTGATGATTTAAATATTTGTATAGAAAAGTGTCCACAAGTTTATTAGAAAAGGCAATAAAGATATGCCATCTTCCCTTGCAAAAACAATTATACTCTATGCTTTATTTTCCTGGCCAAAGTGATATTAACACATTTACCATGCCAGATGCAATTATGTTGTATATGAAATTTAGATTTAAAAATGTAATTTATCAAAAATGACCTTTTACTTCTTTCCTGCACACATTTTGCATTTTTAGAAAATTTAGATGCATTTAATTAATGTTTCATATTCAATGAAAATATCAGCAAAATTTTATTTTTATCTTTTATATTTGTAAATCTTTAGAGTTGGCTAAATTAATATGACCTATTCAAAATGTTTTAATAAATATATATTATATATATCTTTTTCAAAAATATATATATATGTTATATTCATATTCATAGTTGGAGTAGCACAGATGAATATGATTTATCTAGTAGAAAAAACTTTCCTTCCCTTAATTATTAACTTATATTGTTTGAATAAAATAAATTCTTCAACCACACAGTATTCAAATTGAACTAGAGTGACCTAACTCTAATACTTGCATAATAGAGTTTAAAACAAATTACTCTATATGGATCAAGTACTACAGTCCTAAACATATAACTACTTAATTTCAGATAGCCTTACAGATCAATTTTACAACCAATATACAGTACATTCTCGATATCTTGAAGTTGAAGGGATTGTGACATAGCCTTCTCAGCAAACGTTTGACCGTGGGAATCAACAGGCATTTCCATGGAGGACAACAATGTTTTGTGTAAAGGTATGTAGGTAGAGAGATAGCATACCTATCTGTGTCCTTGGGATGTGCTCAACAGAGTGTTTTGACATTCAAAGAAATAGCAGGGGTGAATGAACAATAAAGCAGCAAGATCGCCCGTCCCCTAAGGAAGAAAAAAAAATTCAAGCGGCTATAGTATACGGATTGAAAAAGTTAAATTATTATTTGATGGGCAAAAATTTGAGATACAAACGGGTCATAATCCATTAGTGTACTTAAAGAAAATGGTAGGTACAAACTCTCGTTTGACACGTTGGGCTCTATTTTTGCAGCCATTAAATTTTAAATTACACATAAACCAGGAAAATTACATGGTAATGCAGATGGTCAAGTAGCAAGATATAGAATCCTAGTTAGATTTTCTGTTTGGAATTCAGTATTCAAAATTTTAATAATTGTAGTTAGGGCCTTTCATTAAGATATTGGGCTGTATGTAAAAATTTTGTTAGCAAGATTGTGTTATTGTATTATTATTTTTTTTGCTGGAATTGGTATTATATTCAAATATTTTAAATTTAAATTAATTGTTCTAGCATCAAAAATGTAAATTCTTTTTATTCGTTTGATTAACTATGATTAAGGAAAATTATGAAAATTTCATATTCTTGGTATGTTCTTTGAAACTGAGAGTGGGTATTCTTGAATTTAAGTAGTATTTTCATAATTGGGTCAAAAGTCTAAATGATATTTTAATGCTGGTGTAATGGTGTGCTGGACCTCTCGGGAAATAGATTAAAAGGGCTTATTACGTGAACTCATGCCAAATATTTCCTGTGGAAATCACTTTTGGGGGGAGGTGTTGTGACATAGCCTTCTCAGCAAATGTTTGACTGTGGGAAGCAACAGGCATTTCCATGGAGGACAATAGTCTTTTGTGTAAATGTATGCAGGTAGAGAGATAGCATGCCCATCTGTGTCCTTGGGATGTGCACAATAGAGTACTTCGACATTCGAAGAAATAGTGGGGTTGAATGAACAATGAAGCAGCAAGATCACCCGTCCCCTAAGGAAGAAAAAAAAAATTCAAGCAGCTATAGTATACGGATTGAAAAAGTTAAATTATTATTTGGATGGGCAAAAGTTTGAGATACAAATGGATCATAATCCATTAGTGTACTTAAAGAAAATGGTAAGTACGAACTCTCATTTGCAGAGCCCGATCAAGCTGAAGTTGAGTCCAGGGCCTGTTAAAAAGTTGCTCCTCCCCCTACCTCTCCATTCCCAGCGACACTTTCAGAAAAAAAAGTAGGTTTATATGATGAGTTGATAAAATTGTTTCGGTGAAAGTTTCAAGTTTTCAAAAAAAAATTAACTTACTAGAATAATCAAGAAAATGAATTACCATCCACTTTCTCAAATAAGCATTTGTATAATTCACAAACATCTATGATCCACAGTTTATGTTGCAGAATAAATGAGGACGTCTTTTTCAAAACTCGCCTTATCCAAAATCATAAAAATTGTGTTTTCCATAAGTCTAGTAATCATTTTAAACTATAATTCTGACATTATAAAATCCTCGTTTATATTTTACAAAATTAACACATTATGCAGTTTTTGGCATTTTCTCCAAATTTGATTTTCTCTGGATACAGCAAGTTTTGAAAATTATAGGTACTCTCAAATTGAAAAGGACTTTTACAGAAAAATTAAATATGGAGGTTTTTTATTACAGTAAAACTTTGTTTTTACGCCAGGGACCAAAATATAAAATGCAAACAGTGGAAAAACTTAAATTGTGAGAAAATACACACAAATTTGTGGGCCCCTGAAATTGGTGGGCCCAGGAGACCCGTGCATTAATCAGGCCCTGTTCGTTTGACATGTTGAGCTCTATTTTTGCAGCCATTAAATTTTGAAATTACACATAAACCAGGAAAATTACATGGTAATGCAGATGGTCTAAGTAAGAAGATATAGAATCCTAGTTAGATTTTCTGTTTGGAATTCATTGTTCAAAATTTTAATAATTGTAGTTAGGGCCTTTCATTAAGATATTGGGCTGTATGTAAAAATTTTGTTAGCAAGATTGTGTTATTGTGTTATTATTTTTTTTGTTGGAATTGGTATTATATCCAAATATTTTAAATTTAAATTAATTGTTCTAGCATCAAAAATGCAAATTCTTTTTATTCTTTTGATTAACTACGATTAAAGAAAATTATGAAAATTTCATATTCTTGTATGTTCTTTGAAACTGAGATTGGGTATTCATGAATTTAAGTAATATTTTCATAATTGGGTCAAAAGTCTAAATGATATTTTAATGCTGGTGTAATGGTGTGCTGGACCTCTTGGGAAATAGATTAAAAGGGCTTATTACGTGAACTCATGCCAAATATTTCCTGTGGAAATCACTTTTGGGGGGAGGTGTTGTGACATAGCCTTCTCAGAAAACGTTTGACTGTGGGAAGCAACAGGCATTTCCATGGAGGACAATAGTCTTTTGTGTAAAGGTATGCAGGTAGAGAGATAGCATGCCTATCTGTGTCCTTGGGATGAGCTCAATAGAGTATTTCGACATTCGAAGAAATAGCAGGGTGAATGAACAGTAAAGCAGCAAGATCGCCCATCTTCTAAGGAAGAAAAAAAAATTCAAGAATGTGCTAGCGAGCAGTTCTGGACATTAGATACGGGACCTTGGTAAAGAGAGGTTGGATTTTGTCAATGTGAGAGATGTGAAGTACGAAAAATACTACGTACTCCCAATCACATCAACTTTATGTATGGAATCTCCAACTGCCACATCCTTTTACCTTTTCTCCAAATTTTACTGTTACGACTTTCGTTAGCCATCCACATCAAAATTTTTTTTTTTTTTTTTGTTATTAATATCTTGAGATCTTGTAATATTGGAAACAATATTCACCCTTCTAACTATCATATAAAAATTAAGTTGAAAAATGTAATATTCGAAAAAAAAAGTTAAGTTGAAGCTATGATGCAAGAGATTTGCATGTGTTTGTGAAGGTTTGTTGGTACGAATCAGGCTAAGCATTGTTGCCTATATGAAAAGTGAATTTCCATTCACCAAAGCAGATGATAGTTGTCTTTGCCTTGACCTATTTCATACTGTTCACTTCTATGCATGGATTAAATGTATGGTAGGTCATGGAATATAGAAAGTAGAATGATGAAGAGAAAAATAAACTCAATTTGGTGCTGTTTGTTCGTACTCTGGCTGTTGTTGTATTCTGTCTGCTACCCACCCACCCCATAAAAATGCCTATAAATTTTTTTATACAGATTTGCATTGATCCCAGGAATGATAAAATTCAGAGCCAGAAAAGTGGCATGTATGTTTATAAGTTATCTTAATCTACAAAGCCAACAAAAACAAACATGCTGCTACACACGCAGGCAGCAGGTGTTGCCATTCCTGTAAACAAAAACCATATTCAAAACACCATTGGTTCTTGCAATATGACATCAAACTTGTGAACAACTGCCGTTAACAGTGACTTGGCAATCACAGTTCTAGACCATTAATGGATCATGTGTTTACCGAAAACTGGCATGAAGCAATAACATCTTGAAGTACTTTACTGCTATCTTGGGAAGAGTAAAAATACGAAAAATGTCATGTAAGAAAAACTTTTAAGATTTATTTTAACACTAGGACTTTACTATTATTTAACTAATTAAGATTTATTTATTCGAAACTTTAAGCTGACATTACACAAAAGTAAGAAAAAGCATAACTGATGAGCCACAATGTAACTAACTCCAGAATTTCAGGGGCACATTTTATCAAATTCCGGGAATTCCTCGGAACACACACGGGCATGCTAATAAGTGCCTGGTTCTCATAAAGTTTCCAGATCAATGTTTCAATGGCATTCTTCCGAACTGAACAAGCATGAAAATATGAGGGAGGAGAATTTCCCCTCACATTGGAAAATAGAGAATTTTTAGTTCTGAAACAGGATAAATTCTCGATTTCAGGTGTATAATGACAATGTAATGATCCCTTGAGCATGGTAAAAAGTGTACAGTAAGAATCATTTTCCTGATAATATGAGACAAAATTAGTTTTTGTTGCTGTACGAATACTTGAAAAAAATTGTATTTCCAAAATCATAGATGATTAGTTATAATTCCTGACAAAATTTGTAGCGAGAAAAAGCATAATGTTCATTGCATAACTCTTTACATAAGTGCATGCTTTAGAGAGTAACCTATACAAATGATATGAATCAAAATTGCATTTAATATTATAACATCTTTAAATATTTTGTATTCCTTTTATTCTAGAATACTGAAATCAAATTAATAAACTTTTAATATATGAACATCAAAATTTACCAATACAAATGAAAAAATTAATGTCCTCATAAATAACTTTTATAGCAATGTCAACTTTAAATAAAATTAAAGAAATGAACCACAATTACTCCTATATTAAATCTGAACTAAAGAGTTGATTGTCTGTAAAAACAAAAATATTGGATACAGGGTTGCTACGCCACCTGAAAAAGTCAGAGAATTTAGAAATTGGCCTAATAAGTCAGGGAATTTCAATATTTTATCCAAAATCTGGAAAATTCAGGGAATTTAATGAAATTACATCATGATCGCCAAATAAGTACATGCTTCATCGGATGATGGATGAGAAAAATCTTTTATGTTTTTGCAAATTCCAGTTATTAGAAGTTTCATTTAAGTCACCTTTCTCTTAAAATTTCCTCAGCTGCAATTAATATAACTTATAAATCATTTCAAATCTGCTCAACCCCCACCCTGAAATGTTTGCTTCTCCAACCCCTTTGCCTAAAGTTGGACTTAAGTGAGATTGTGATAGCTGCTCAAAATGAATTATGATTCAATATAAAATATTGATTTTTTTTTTTTTTTTCAGTTTGATGAAAGATTTATTTGGAACACTCATAAATTTTTAAGAAATCTGTCTAATTTCTATGTCTCTTGGTGGGAAAGGAGGAGGATGCATATATGTGAAAATTTCAATCAATATTATCTATAGTTAGAAAAATTTAATATTTTCGAGTGATACAATATTTTACTCTCGGCGCGTCTACTTCACACTGCATCACTAGATGGAAACTTTCCTAAAATCCACCTAGAAAAGTCAGGGCATTTCATTCTCCTACATAAGTAGCAACCCTATAGATATTCTTTGAGAAAAATTACGATTTGCTCAGATTTATGATTTCAAGAGCAATAAATTCACTAGTCAGATCAATGAAAATATTTAGTAAAAAAAAAAAAAAGATATATAGATAAACTAATAGCTTTAATAGCTCTAGCAACATAAAACTATCCTTGAAGTTGTTAAGAACGTCGAGAAAAAAATGCTATTCAAGTACATAAATAAGGTAATTACACACACACAAAAAAAAAAGCTACAAAATGTAAAAGGGCATTTTCAATAACACTACTTATAGGCAAAGGAAAAACATGAATGTCATAGTTGCAAGAATTAAGATACGTTAAGGTTCATCATCCAAAGACATCAAAGCAAAATTTTAAAGAACTTTCCAAAACATATCTTTCCTTTCTAATGTTGCTATTTAACAATCTTTTGAAAACTAAATTCTGAGCCACATTTAACTCCAATTTCTTCATGCATAAAATAAAAGGTGGCTTGAAAAATTATATGGAAAATAAGATATTAGTTACTACAGTAGACTTCCTTAAATCTGCACAGCTTGGGACCAGAGGTTGTGTGGATTTTAGAATTTCGCGGATTTCTGGTCATTGCTTTGTTTACATTTTTTGAAGTCATTTGAATGTATTAAGGCAATCGAAAGTATAATGAATACTTGTAATATAGTAAAACAGTGGTGCAGCGAGGGGGCCCCCAGAGCCAAGACAAAAATACAGAAATTTCCATTTTTTTATGAAGCAAATAATTTAAAACAAAACTAAAGTTAGAATTATATTTATTTTGTTCAAAATTCTCCACTTTATCGAATCAAACCCTGCTCAAAAGTTTGATTTGTTTAAACGGCGGTAATGTATTTTATTTTAAAAATGGGGAAAACACATGGTAACAGATATCGGCTTTTAACGAGAACCGGTCACTCATTTCGAGGACAGCATTCCTTCGCACTATTGGAAATCAGCTGTAGGCTAAAAGGAATGGTCATTTCCTGTCCCTGTGAATGCCGCCTTGGGTTCTTCAAAACTGCACCATTGGGAGTCTCAATTAATTGCATCTATTTCTTGCTCTTTTTTTTAGGAAACGGGACTGAACCCTCGAATTCCTGGAAAAACACAAAATGCATGCTTTGAAGAGTAGACTCCACACATGTTCTGTTATCAGTTGCTGTTGTACTAAGGTATTAGTTTGATATTAAACCCTCTTCGGAGAAGAAAATTATGAAAAAGATGGTAAGAAAACATTTTTTTAAGTCTTTCACTTCCTCCAAGCTTTCATTAATTCAGATATGTTCGGAAAGTATATAATTCTTTTATATTTATGTTTCTGGAAAGATATAAACGTGCATGCTTTAAATGGGTGCCCATATGGGAGGGGGGGTGGAAGGAGGGGCTTGACCCCCTCCTAGATTTTTTATAATTCAGTTGCAAGATATGAAAATTTTAACTTTATCTTGTAAAGACAAAGCAGAATAAAACCTGCATCGACAAGATCAGAAGGCACCAGAACAATTTTGCATTTTAGATGGGTTTCCGTCTTAGCAGGTATAATTGTTGGGAATTCATTTTGTCATACCATGATTTTTTTTCTTTTAAAACTGGATTCTGTTTTAGACAGGTTTTGTTTTCATGAGTTTTTAATTAGTGCTTTCGAATAGGCTGCTTCTTACAAAAAGAAAAAACAGAACATAGGAAACAAATTCCATTTTAGACAATTTTTATCTTAGCAGGTGTTACTGTGTGGGTTTTTTCCTACAGGACAATAACAGTTTTTCTGCATAAGCTAGGATTTCGTTGTACACAGGATCCATTTTCACAAGTAAAACTGATTCTGGATAAACAAAATGCTGAGAAATTAGAGACAGATTTACCAATAATTGGTCATCAATCCAAAAATTCAAACATAAAACATTTCAAGGAAGAATATCACAAATTTTGACAAATGGTCGCCGAAAAAAATCCATTTCGTCAATAGTTTTCTAGAAAAAATCACCAATTTCGTCAAAAGATTGCGGAAAAGGTAGGAATTTTGTCAAAAGATCGCGAAAAAAAGCAAATTTCATCAAAGGTTTAAAAAAAAGAATTTCATTCAATAATCACAGGAAAAACGCAAAATTAGTCAAAGGATCGCAAAAGACATGAATTTCGTTCAACAATCACGGAAAAAACGAGAATTTAGTTAAAGAATAGCAGGAAAAATGCAAATTTCGTCAAAGAATCATGGAAAAAATTGCAAATTTCGTCACAGAATGATGAAAAAAAACACAAATTTCATCAAAGAATCACGAAACACAAATTTCTTCATAGCTTCGTGATAAAAAACTCAAATTTTGTCAAAAGGTCGCAGGAAAACACTCAAATTTCATCAAAAGATCACGGAAAAACGTAAATTTCATAAAAGAATCGCAAAAAATGCAAATTTTGTTCAACAATCAAAAGGAAAACGCGAATTTCGTCAAAGAATCGCGGGAAAAAATGCAAATTTCGTTCAAGGATTACAGGAAAATGTGAATTTCATCAAAGAATCGTGGGAAAAAAACAAATTTAATCAAAGGATCGCGAAAAAATGCAAATTTCGTCAAAAGATCGCGAAAAAACGTAAAGTACCTTAAATATTTACTAACATGTATGGTAGCTTTGAAGGAAGTTGAGATTTTTCTCAGCCCCCCCACCTAAAATTAATCCTATGGGCGCTCTTGATGCTTTACAGTTCGGGTATATTGTCCTTTTGTTAATGCTGTTCTCAAATTCAAAGGGACTTTCAGACACTTTTTTTAATTAATTCTTATTCAGAAGCGCATGAAATAGGCAGGTTTTGTCATTCAAAAACTATGTAACTGAAAGACGTTTTTCATTCTTTGATAAACGCAAAAGATCTTTCAGAAGATATTATCACAGTGGATGTTTTGTACCGAATTTACGACATGATAGCGACAAAAAGGAGAAAAAACCAGTCGTAACGCGATCAAAATCGCTTATAACTCAATAACTAATTCACTGGTACAGTGAAGGGGGGGGGGGGATTCAGGGTTGAAACCTCTCCCAGAGCTACAAAAATTACTATAATTGCCACTTATATGAATCACTAGTTAATTCATATAAGCGGCAGTCAAAATTAATATTAACATTTTTTGGCTTATTTGGAATCTGTGACTTTGCTAAATGAAATTAAATTCAACAAAGTGATCCAATTAAACAGTGAATATTGTATTTAAAACTGTGAAAGCGTATATTACATGCATTGGTTAAGTGAGAACTAGTCATCTGTTTTGAAAAAGGTCAGTGATCACATTTTCGAGATGTCTTATGCTAAGAGCATGATCATTTCCTGCCATATAGACGCTTTGAGTTCAAGTATTGTACAGCGTACAGTTTTTTAATTGCATTTCTGTCTTTGCTCCATTCGAAACGATAATGGACCATCGACTTCCAGACAAAAACATACGCTTTATAGGTCTCTTTCAGTTTCAAACTTCTTGCTACAAGTTCGTACAGGACAAAATTTCAGCACCCGAGCGTGAACCGATCCGTAGAAAAGAATTTCGACCCGGTACAAAAAGCGAAAATTTCGGCCCGAGCTGACCCGTTTTTCCATTTTTTTTCCACAAAAAAATTATTGGCAAGGTATAAAATCTAAAATTTCGGCCTGGCTCATACAAAAACTTTATAAGCCCTACCCTGCCTGACTGAATTTCTACAAAATAGAGATTTTTACGCCATTACAGTTAAAAATTGTCTTGTAAGAGGAGTTCTGACAAAAAAATACTTATTTTAGCTTTTTTCATGTTTGTATTCTACATTTTAAAAAAAATGACGGGCTGCGATATTTATTTTGTTATCTTGAAATTCACAGCAAATTTTCTGAAAGATTACAGCAGAGGGGGGAAATTCCCTCCTGGCATTAACTATGTGTTTTTTCCGCGGTCCTTTCATGAAATTAGTTTTTTTTGCACGTTCCTTTGACGAAATTTGCATTTTTCTGCCATCCTTTGACAAAATTTGCAGTTTTTTTCATGATCCTTTGACGAAATTAGTGTTTTTTCGCGTTCATTTGGCAAAATTTCTCTTTTTTTCGCGATCCTTTGATGAAATTCACTATTTCTTCATGATCCTTTGGCGATCTTTTTCTGCGAATGATTGACGAAATTGATTTTTTACGGTGACCATTTGTCAAAATCCACGATATTTTTATGTCCGAGTTTTCGGAATGATGACCGTTTTTTTTTTAAATTTTTCTGAAAATTCTGAACAGAATCACCCCTGGCTATATCGTAAAATTTTCTAAGACGGAATCACATAGGAGAGCAGAAATGTTCATTATAGACAAGTTCCCTTCTTAGCAGGTACACCGTCTGTTGTAAATGTATTATATTCTTTTCACACGTATTATTATATAAATTTTGTATGGATCAACACATTTTTTCCATTTAAGACAGGATTTCGTCACATGCTGGATCTTTTTCAAATGTTATATTTATTTTTATTGTCTAGAAATTGTTATCGTCTATAACATTTATTGCCTAGAAAATGACAATTCTTGGAAAATAATAAATTGAAAATTTTAATTGTAGAACAATGGAAATTTTAAAAATAATTACAAGACTCACCCTATACTATGTATCATGGGTAAGTAAAATATATGCAAGTTTTGAAAAAGTTGTTGGGCCGGGCGAAATTTCACTAATTTTTGCACGCATATATAATAATGCCAACTATATTCTAAAATTCAGCACTGTTTGGACACGGATGATGATAAACTTCACCAATTCTCGTGATATTGTTACATCTGACATAATGCAAGGTATGTCTATTGAAAATTTTGCTAAAATTGTTTAATTAATTTTTAAGTTAAGAACAAGAATTCAGTGTCCTGATTCTGCCCTTCTCGGAACAAACCGAGTAGGAAACCATCCGTTCATGTAATCCATACCGATGTTCAACAATTTCCAATTCTGCCCCAAACGGAATAGGGGAGCAGCATTCGACCTCTCAATTTCAAGGTTAACGAGTTTCGACTAGACCCTCTGTAGAATTTCGACCAATCGCTTCCAAGGACACATGTGGTCTGCTTATTTATCTGAAACTTGAACATGTGTGTTTACATGCGACCCCTTTAAAAAGAGACCTTTAACTGGCACTATGATTATATATTGATTTTTTATAGATTAATATAAAGTGAATAAATCGCTATAAACAGTGTGTAAAGTTTAAATAGGTGGTGAGTTATAAATAATCTTTATGAAGTTTTAAGATACAATTATATAATTTTTAATATTACTTAGGGTAAAATTAAGGGATTATTTAAACAACTATTTGCAATTACACTTTTAAATTAGTACAATTTTTAATCTTCTAAAAAATCTATTAGCATGAAGGTTTTTTTTTTTTGGTTTTTTTTAATATAAGTTTTAAAATACAAGCTATATCAGCCAAATAATTGAAAAATTATGTTTCACGCATAATAATTATTTTACATTCACAATTACCGTATATACTCATGTATAAGTCGAAGAATTTTAGACAAAATTTGGGAGTTGAAAATGGGAGATCAACTTATACACGAGAAAGTAAAAAAAAAAAAAAAAAATCACAGACTACTGCAATTGTTTTTTTCAGTTTTTTAAGTAATTACATGAGAGATAAAAGCGGATAATGGTAATTTCCAAGTGACTGACAAACAAAGCTCAATGTCCCTGTAATTGTTTTGCACCCATTTTCTCTTGGGACAAAAAACCCTTCAATATATTCCTTTCAGCATTTTAATCCCCTTTTTAAAAAGAGCCCAACTTGAGAATGCTTCTAGATATCTTTCTTAAAAGTCCTACAATACAAAGAAGTACTATATTTTAGCAGTCTAAGAAGTTGTTTACCTTTGTAAATAATGCCTGAATGGATTTTTGAAAGAATTTTATCTTTTTATGTATCATTGAATGGATGTGAATAGGTTTCAAAATAGTTTAAGCTTCTTCGGTTATACATAATTATACGGGTTTAAAACGTTGAATTAAAAAAAAAAATCTGATTAGAAATGTAAAAAATTTACTAATTTAAGGAAAATTTATTAAATTTTTCTATCCTCGATTACAAATCATTTTTCAACATGCTACCAGAAATGTGGTTCGACTTATACACGAAAATTCAATTTTTTCAAAATTTTGCTTAAGAATTGGGAGGGGGGGGGGGGTCAACTTATGCGCGAGTATATACGGTACATAATTTTTATTAATATTTAGATTAAAATCAAGGGATTATTTAAACAAAAACTATTTGCAATTACTCTTCTGAATTAATACAGTAAGTTTTAATCTTCTCAAATATAAATTTATCATAAAGTCTTTCTTTTTATGTGAGTACGCTTTATTAAACTAACTTTTTCAATACAAGCTTTTTTTTTTTTTTTTTTACAAGTTTTAAAATACAAGCTATATCAGCCAAATAATTGAAAAATAATGCATACGCATAATTATTTTACAATTACATAATTGTTTATTGTTATTTAAAGTAAAATCAAGGAATTATTTAAACAAAAACTATTTGTAAATACTGTCTTGAATTAATATAGCAAGTTTTAATCTTCTCAAAAATATATTTTACCATGAAGGTTTTTTTTTTTTTTTTAATGTAATTACACTTTATTATACTAACTTTTTTAATACAAGCCTTTTTTTTTATGTATACAAGTTTTAAAATACAAGCTATGGTAAATCTATAGGCCAATTAATTAAAACCTTATGCTTTCTCATAATTATTTTACATTTACATTTTAATTTTATTATTATTTAGGATAAAATAAACGGATTTAAGCAAAAACTATTTGTAATTATACTTTTGGATTACAACAAGTTTTAATCTTCTCAAAAATATATTTCAGCATGAAAGTTTTTTTTTTTTTTTTAATACGATCTTTAAAATACAAGCTATATCAGTCAAATATAATTCAAAAATTATGCTTCAGTTGTGGTTATCTTACATTTACAATGATATAATATTTATTATTATTTAGAGTAAAATCAAGAAATTTATACAAAAAGTATTTGTAATTACATTTTTGAATTAGCACAATAAGTTTTAATCTTCTCAAATGTATTATTTAGGATTATTACTATTATTATTATTTTGAATGCAAGCTTTAAAAGACAAGCTATATCAGCCAAATAATTGGAAAATTAAGTTTCACTCATAATTATGTTACATTAACAATTATATATTTTTTATTGTTTAGATCAAAATCAAGGGATTATTTAAACAAAAATTATTTGTAATTGTACTTTTGGATTAGTGCAATAAGTTTTTATCTCAAAAGTATATTTTAGCATAAAGATTTTTTTTTTCTTATATAAGTTTTAAAATACAAGCTATATTAGCCAAATAATTGAAAAACTATGCTTCACCTACAATTTACATTTAAGGTAAAACTATTTCTAGTAATGAACCTAACAAAACTGAATAATAATAATAATAAAGGTCTATCTATCCTCATTTACAAGAGATGCATATATAAACGCCATCTTAAACCGACACAAATAATCCTTTCCGGCTGCTGATAGCAGTCGGGATGAATTACGACGAAGCAACCCCGGTGAATGGGAAAGAATTCCAACACGTTAGGGGCAAAATTGGAAAATATCACTTCGTCAGCACATTACGAGAATGTAACCCGTTCCAAGAAGGGCAGAATCAGGACACGGGATTGTCTTAGAGTAAAATCCCGTGTGTATTTTTGACTGAACAATGGGTTCCTGATTTTCAGTACAAAAATTGTTTGCTCTTCCATTTCTTAAAGTTTTCCTCATCATTTTTTAAACACTTTATATAAATCTAACATAGTAGTAGTATAGTTATTTCATTGGTGTATTTTATGTTTTGCAACTGTAATATTGTAAACGCTGTTTAAAAGAATCACAACCAACGTAACAAGTGATTCTACTAAACAAGAAAAAAAAGCATCATGATTTCATTCATTAACTAGACCAGTTCAATTAACCGGTGATCCAAGTAACCAGCGGTCACCATTATCAACATCTCAAAACCCCCCCTAGAGCGGATTTCTGGCTGTGCCACTGCGTAAAATATATAATTAAGTAAAGTAATAAACTAAAATGATAAAAAATAATATATTTTAAAAAAATGATTAAATTGTTAAAAGTAAAGATCAAGATAATGATTAATAATGTATAATTAAATATGCATAATGAAGATAAGTTACATTTTCCTTGAATTATTCAATGAAACTTTCTTCATAAAGGTACCCTATTCACATCAAAATCATAAAGTAAGGAAGTTTTATTTCAGGTTTAGCCAGACTTAATAACCAAAAAAAATTGATTAATACATAAATATGTTTGGTAAAAACATAGTGATTACCAGTGATATCAGCAAATCTTGATTTTTTTTAAAATAAATTTATGCTTCCTTCATGAAAAACCGCTAGTTCAGTAATATTATCGAGAATTACATATTAAAATACATACAGAATGATATGAAACTAAAAAATTCTGTAATTTTGTCCCTACATCTGAACTGAAAGTTTCATTGTTTGCATCTGTGATGATGTGCAGATTTTAGGCATTTACAGATTTTAGGGTTGTGGATTAGATAGAGTCTACTGTATTTATTTTTGTTTTGTCACTGTGTGGCAATAACATTAGAAAACACCTTGTCAGAGAAATTGATTGTACAAACAACTTTTTGTGAGCTTTGGATACAATGTTACACATATTCTTGATTGCCATCACACTCTGTGTTAAGGCCACTTCTCTTGGATAGCTAGCTCAAATCATGGGTTATCTTTAAAATTACATAAAAGTTCTAAAATGTTACAGCAACTTTACAATATAATACTCTTCAAGTAAAAGTAGATTCTCTAAAAAGAGTTGTTTAATGTTACAGAAATTTGAATTGAAAATTATTACCTTACAATTAAAATTACTATTAATATATTTGGGCAAATTTTTAGATATATTTTTTAAAGCTTGAATAAAATAGAAATTGTTATAGGTCTCAACAAACATACACTGATGTAAAAGTTATCCTATTTTTGATGCTACATGGAAATACATTGCAAAGCCAAAATAACATTGGCTTCAAACTTAGAAGTGTTGATGTTGTTTGAAAGAATTTCAGTGGGTACCTGAGGAAAAAATGTCTGATTGGGTTGCATTTTAAAATTTTGTTAACCATTAAAAATGGTAGTAAAAAATAAGCATTTTTTGCAAATTAGGTTTTTTCCGTTTCCATAAATGCAAACAGCTCTGCAGGGATAAAAGAATATATGATCTGTGTTTGATGAGGATACCGTTGATGATTTCATGTGTGATTCAGAAACTTTTGTGAAAACAATTTTAATCTTAGATGACGTACCATCACTTCCTGGAAACCAACTGATGCTGATGGCAAGAATATATTGTCATCAAATTGAAATCATTGGCACAAAATAGCTCTAGAGATCAAAGAAATTCTTGGAATCAAATACTCAACAGTATCAAGGTGACAACATCAATTTGAAGGGTTACCCTATAAATTGAATTAAAGGAGAAAAATTTGGGTTGCCAAATTTTTGCTTCAATTAGTTTCTTTTTAAAGCAAGTGGGTACAGTTGATGAAAGACCGATTCTGTTAAATGACTTGAATTGAAGGAGATCAGGGTTTAAGCCTCGAGATGCCCTTTCAACCAAAGCAGGAGTCAGTTTACATCTGAAGATTGTTTTCTATGTATTTGGTGGGACTGGAAGGGAATCGTATATTACAAGCTATTACTTGAAAACCCCACCATTTATTCAGGCACATCTGTTCAGAAATAACTTAATTACAGTGAGCAATGGACCAGAAGCAGCCTGAATTAGTGAACAGTAAGAGCATTGTATTCCACCAAAACAATGCTAGACCACATATGTCTTTAACCACCCAACCCAAACTTTCACAACTTGGTCAAGATGTTTTGATCTATATACTATACACCCTCCAATTAACATTTATTTAGTTACTTTACAATTAGTACAATTTTATTCCACGATTGTTTGACAACAAATGTAAATAATTTCTGTAGTTTGCGATTTTTTTCATGACCAATTGATGAAATTTATGATTTTTCTATGACCGACTGAGGAAATTCGTGATTTTATTCCACGAGCGATTCATGAAAATCACAATTTTTTGAGATAGATTGATGAAGTTTAAGTTTCCTCCACCTGACAGATTGATGAAATTCACAACTTTTTTTACATGACCTCTTGGCGAAATTTACCAGTTTTCTGCGACTGTGATGAAATTTTTTTTTTTTTTTACGCAGTGCAAATGAACAAGATTTTTTTTCTTGATTCTGTCGAAATCATTGATCGATTTAAAAACAATAAAAGCAGAAATCTGTCAAAAAGCGGCATCTCTGTAAAGTATAATATAACGAGTAAAGTAAACCCATAATATCTAGTGATATGTATAAAACACACATAAAATATTGATTTATAATCTAACTGTTGATATAAAGATTATACTTTCCATAGACCAATTAACAGAACACAAAGAAAAGAAACACTTTTGTTTATTTCACTATGAAGTTTTTAGAAAATTATTTTAATATGGGGAAAAAAAATGCTATTTTATCATATTCAGTGCTATATGATATTTCCTCTTTTCTGTATATGCAAACGATAACAGGTCAGAGTCATAGGTGCAAGTTGTGAGACACAGCCACGAGTGAAACTATTTTCAACTAGATGTATACCGTATTTTATGGAAGAAACGCCACACTCCTCAAATTGGCCTGAATAAGCTTAAAAATATCGTAATCGCCACATCCATCGGAATGCTACTTTTGTCGACAGCATCACATTGATCTAAATTTAATCAAAGTTTTCTGAGCAGTGTAGGATGCCTCGTTTTTTAATATCTTAAGATGTCTGAAGTTTTATTCAAAATACAGTAGAAGATCTTTATAACGCAAACCCAAAAACACAAGGTTGTGCGTTATATAGAATTTTGCGTTATATGGAACACATCATTAAATTTACCTTGTAAACATGGCCAAATATGTCTGAAACACATCAAAATACATTAGAATATCTTTATACTGCATTCCTTGTTACCAAGAGTTATCCAAATTATAAATTTTTGCATAATATAGGTCAGACATTGTTAAATTTACTCTATAAACATGATACAAATATAACTGACACATCCATCCCTTATATTAGACATTTTCAAAAATGTTCATTGTAATAATAGCATTTTTTCAGTAAAAAGGTCTTAAATTAGAAGATAAAGTTGAACTAATGTATCAAATTTAGTCCTCTAGAGAGTAGCAATATTTTACAATGTGAAAGTGCAGGTGATTTTTAACTGCAAAAATCATTGTTTACATCTGAGAAGTTGTGTGTTATATGGAGAATTGCATTATATAGAATTGCATTATAAAGATCTTCTATTGTATTTAGATATTTTTATGAATTTCTAAATTAAGGAAACTCAGTTGGTATTTTAAAAAAATCGTAAACGCCGCACTTTGAAAAAAATTAACTTTTAAACTCGTAAACGCCGCGGCATTTCTTCCATAACATACAGTAATTAAAATGATTTTGATGCATTTTAAAAGAGAAGTATTTTTATATATTTCATCCCCCCCCCACCCCCCCAGAAACTGAGAATTAAAAATATATATATCTATTTCTGTCTTGATTTCAGTCTCGATGATTTTATCATGACAAATTCATCCTGAGACAAAAGATGTTGCACCCATGATCCAGGGACTGCCAAAAAGTAAAATTTCTCTTATTTCACAAAAACTAATAAGAATGAGCTGTACATGTACATAACCATGTTTTCAAGGATACTGATTCTTTTATGTGAAAATTAATGTAGATCACAATTGATAAATTATTTGAATATGAATTTATTAATTTTACTAATTAACAATGTTTTTAAATATAAATGCCTAGAATAAAGAAAGCTAGAATAAAGAAAGAAACATTTAAAAATCATTAAAAAAGAAATATTTCAATCTGATGAATTTTTCAAAAGATATAAAGTAAAGCTTGTCATTTGGATTTAATATTAGTATCCTCAAACTTTGATCTTTTTTCAGGCTGCTTTGATTCAAGGAACTCAAAGTATCAAAAGTGGATGTTACCATTTGAAAAATGAAAGCTGTAAAATTTTTAATATGTAAATGTCTAAAAAATTGTATTCATAATCAGAAAGAATGTGATATACCCAGGTGAATGGTACCTATCATATCTCTCTGTGATAATTTGGTGATAAGATAGCATGTGATGGTGCTCCCCTCCCCCCCCCCCCCCTCACGTCTGTACTCAACAAATTACTTTCAGATTTAGACAAAATAAATCAATGAGACTCGCACAAAAGAAATAAATATTTTAACACTTAACAGACAGGCTATGTTTTTCAGGATTCATATAGTTTTTGAATGACTATCACTATATTCTGAATGGTAATATTTGCCTTATTTAATGACACACGTGCAACTAAATAAAGTAAATATTATTGTTTCGAAATAGTGGTACTGAAAAGTAAAAACCATACAAACCCTGAAAAACAAAGCTATATGGCCCATCCGTTAAGTGTTAAAGGAAACTCTGGAATCGCATCTACTCAGGAACTTTTTGAACAAAAAAACAAAAAAAAAAAAACATAGAGAAATCTAAATATAAAGATGACCTTTAGTTGCCCTCCAGGTGAGAAAGCTCCAATGCTTATAAACAAAGCTGTTCATACTTCTTCCTTTAAATACAGCACATTGAAATTATATTAGCTCAAGATGACACATTTATGCTACAATATTTTTCTTCATGTCACCTGTAAATAACACAAGATTGTGAGCTTATTCTAAAAATAACTACTCCACTTTATAAGAATAAACAAATGTATTTATTCAAGAAAAAAGTTATGTATAATCAAATATAATTTATCTGAAAGTATAAGGAAGAGGATAATTGACTTTCTTCAAGAAAATTACAACTAGATATTTTTCAATTTGGGAGATTTTTGAAGTATTTATTTCCATTATACATTTTCCCCCCTTTTAACATGAATGCAATAGTTGCAGGCATGTAGCAAAACAAATAAAGTAATGAATTCTTTTTCAATATTTCCAATATGGATGAGGTACATTTAAACTGGGTTTATCTAGCTTCCTGTCTATCCATTTGTGGTCTAAATTTCATAAAAATGTCCAGATGGCCATAAAATTAATCCATAACTTATTCCTGTAAATAACATATTCTCTGCTAAAAATGTAACGTTTATTATTTTTTAATAATATTCTCTCTAGAGTCATTTTTCTGGATGCACCACCCAGGACCTCCTCTCCACTCCCAACAAGAATTTTATTGTGTTTCAATTTAAAGTCATACTTTTACATGCATAGGAAATTTATATCATGTTTTACGGATATGCTACTATACAGTAGGGTGGGCCGAAAAAAACTTTTTTTTGATTTTTGATGATGGGTAGTGCGGAAAAGTGGCCACTAGTGGCACCAAGTTCACACAAAAAATTTGGGATTTTTAGGACAATTCCTATATTTGCCGCTTTTGGCTTGAAGTTTTGCTAAAAGGCTGATTTTTTGAACTTTTTTAGCAAAAATTTTAAAAATGTTAAATTAAACTTATTTTAATCATATTCACTTGAAAAGGCATATTTTATGTTTCAAATGTATAAATAAGCTCTGATAATGTATTATTTAATTGCTATGTGTATTTTAAATTAGACGATTTTTATAGCCTTTTCGCGTTTTAGTGAGCAAAAGTTGCATGTATTGTTTGAATCTTACAACGGTTTCTCTCTTTTGTCTTGTTTATGTCCTTTGGTCTTCCTTATTTTTTTTTTCGATGCTTTAAGGGTCATATATTTGGGTGACGGACAGCAGAATCCCTCAGAAACAGATCTGGAAGGAGAGAAGGGGGTGAGGCGAGAACTTAAGCGAACGCAGTGACTCATCGCGATGTTGGGGGAGTGAAGGAGGAAACACAAGAGAGGAGAAAGTGCGATAAGGGATGCTTATTATTTTCAGTGTTCCGTTTCCCTGAGACATGGCAGACGCTGTGTGAGACAGGAATATGCGTTTAGGAGTGTTTGGATTTGAAGGGCCTGGTTCAAATTCAGATTTAGTCGAACTGCTTGCTTGAAAGCTCCCACTACTTGAATCTTCCAACAATATAACTGTCTTCCATCTGGATCTAACTCCACTCGTTGAAGACTTTGTCGCAGAACCACTATTAATCGTTGAAATTGTATCCCTCTTCATTTTCCGCGATATTTTCTTTGCAAGAGTTTTGCTTGTTTTTAAATCAATATTTCCGATAAACATTTTTGAACAGTTCTTTGATCCTTCAAGAAGTTCACCTCCCGATGTGGAAATTTACGTCTGATGTCGCAGCTACAATTGTTCAAGCCTCTACACTTACAAGCTGCAATGTCAAAGAGAGAGGTTTCCGCATTTCGTACGAAATCTTCGCAGATCGCCTTGCCTTTAACGCCCGTATGATTACAAGATTTCTCCAATGATCTACGCTCATTGTAATAGTTTTAATCTTTCCGTTAATTGTTAATTGGGAAACCACTGGTATGGAAGATTTTATCCAGATTTCGGAAATTTTTTCACCTGCCATTTTAATAATATCATCCACTGGTTGAAGATAAATATCTCGATTTTCTTCTATATCGTTTCGCAACCAATAGTAGTGGCGCATGATGTCAGCAATAGTTGGTAATTGCAAGTCTTTCAATTTGCATGGTGCCCCAAAATGGCTACTTTTCACGCTATCACATGTCTTTACATGATCATGAACTTTCGCACTAGCCATTTCTAAACTCGTCGTAATAAAACGCACAAAACACAGTAAAGTCATGTTAAACGATCCAAAAAGCAATGTATTGCACGAGAAAAAGGTTTTACTTTTACACTGAACAAATGTCACAGGGAAACTGAGCACTGAAAAATAATAAACATCCCTTATCGCACTTTCTCCCGTCTTGTATTTCCTCCTTCACTCCCCCAACATCGCGATGAGTCACTGCGTTCGCTTAAGTTCTCGCCTCACCCCTTCTCTCCTTCCAGATCTGTTTCTGGGCGATTCTGTTGTCCGTCACCCAAATATATGACCCTGTATTATAATTAAATAATAACTCTGAAGATCTTTAAACTACTTTAATGTATAAGAACCCAAGCGCGCGATATGTACAGCATAGTTTACAAGCTTAGAATATCCACAAACACAAAAGCTAGCCTCAAACCCAGAGTTCCCGATAAGTTCTTTTAAAACTGTTGCCAGATGCATTACATCACATCTCCCCCTTTAAAAGTCCTCTTCAATAAGTCTTGAAGGAGCACGAACAGTTCTGCCGCTACGAGTCTTAAATGGACTGGCCTGCTTAGTCTCTGGAACTGCAGCATTAGGAGAATAGGTGATGCTAACAGGATCATTCGTAGATGTTGTATCCTGGGAGCTGTCTTTCTCGGATGTATCATCAGGAACGGCGTTCTCTTTCACTGGGGTGTCGTTATCCTCCCATCTGAAGGATTTTGGAACAGTAGAAGGATGCAGATATATACGATTCCTTCTTAGGATACCTCGAGGAGTTTCAACCATGTATGACCTAGGAGCTTCATGAGCACTTTTTACCTTTCCATACGTCCTCATGTCGGAGATCCATACCTGCTGACCGACGTCTAATTCTGGTAGTTGTCTAGCTCGATGATGGCGATTGAAGTAATACTTTTGCTTCTCGATCCTTTCCTGTTCCTTTTTGAATAAGGATTTCTCGTCTAATACTTTAGGCTTTAACTTATCATTCACTATAGGAATAGGCGTTCGTAAGCGTCTTCCCATCAAGAGTTCTGCTGGACTAAACCCATTTTCTAGTGGGGTTGATCTTAACGCAAGTAGCATAAGATATGGATCATCATTTTCCGCTTTCAAGTAATGTAACTTAAAATTTTTCACCATCGACTCTATGAAACCGTTGCTTTGAGCATGTTTCGGACTGGATGTTATAACGGAGAACTTATAAAGGTTGGCAAATTTTTTGTATTTAGAATCTACAATTCTTTGCGAAAACTGGGTACCATTGTCACTTCTCACCACTTCAGGAATACCGTGACGTGCAAAAATGGATTTCATGTGATTAACGACTGCCTCGGAAGTAAGATGATCTAATTTTGCCACCTCAATATATCTAGAATAGTAATCCGCCATTATAAGATACCATTTACCACTAACTTTGAGAAGGTCAGCTCTGACTATTTGCCAAGGTCTGTTTGGGAATTCTGATGGGAGTAAAGGCTCTTTGAAATATTTTTGTTGCTGAATACACTTCTGACAGTTTGAGACTAAATTCTCAATTTCTGACGATAATCCCGGCCACCAAACAGACTCACGAGCTCTAGCTCTACACTTTGTTATCCCAAGGTGACCATCATATATTCTATTTAATATCTCTTCACGTAATTTCAAAGGTATAATAATTCTCGCATCTTTCATCAACAAATCATTTTGTGTAGAAATTGAATGCCGATGTTCCCAGTATTTTAAACATTCTTCTGGCACTTCATTTTTCCCTGGACAACCATCTCTTGAAAATTTAATCAGTAATTTGCAAACTGAGTCTTCTTTTTGCAACGCCCATATTTCAGCCAATCTAGAATCTGAAGAAGGAAAATTTTCTATAATCATCTGCACATAAGCAGTTATTTCTTCGGTTAATTCTTCCTTTCCATTTTCCGGTAAAGGGCTTCTGGATAACGCATCTGCAATGACAAGTTTTTTCCCTGGAGTATATTTGATGGTATAGGAATATCTCATCATTCGCAGTTTCATACGCTGGAGTCTAGGAGTTAGATTGTCTAACGGTTTTGACATTAAAATGGGTACGAGAGGTTTATGATCTGTTTCTATGTGAACTTGTAGGCCAACAATAAAATCATGAAACCTTTCACAAGCCCATACAATAGCTAACGCTTCTTTCTCTATTTGTGCGTACCTTTTCTCTGTATCGGACAATGTCCGCGATGCATAGAAAACTGGACGTAAATGACCATTATCCTTTTGACATAAAACTGAACCAAGGCCGTAAGATGATGCATCGGCTGATATAAAGGTTTCTTTCTTTGGATCATATAATGCTAATTCAGGAGTATGGCAAAGTTTCTGCTTGATATCTTCAAATGCCATTATTTGAGATTTTCCCCAAATCCATTCAACATTATTCTTCATTAACTCGTAAAGAGGTTTTGCAACATCAGCAAAATTGGGAATGAATTTATTCAAAAATCCAGCCATTCCTAAAAATCTTTTTAATTCCGTCACATTCCTAGGCGTTGGAATTCTGGAAATAGCTTTTGTTTTTTCCGGATCAGGTTTTATTCCCTTTTCAGAAATTATATGACCAAGAAAATGTATGGAATCTTTTGCAAACTGGCATTTTTCAGCGTTCAAAGTCCACCCAGCCGCTTGAAGTTTTGAAAGAACTTCATTTAATCTTTTATTGTGCTCTTCCTCAGTAGAACCAAAAATTACAAATTCATCCATAAGACCCACTATACCAGGACCTTCTTGAATAGTTTCGCGAATTCTTTTTTGGAACACTTCCGGAGCTGTCTTAATTCCAAACGGTAAACGATTGAACATAAATCTTCCAAAAGGTGTAATAAAAGTAGTTAACTTTGCAGAAGCTGGATCGAGACTTATTTGCCAAAAACCTGCATTTGCATCAATAATACTAAACACTTTAGCATTACTAAATTGACTTAAAGTATAGTCAACTGAGGCCATGGGGAAATATTCTCTTTCAATGTTCTCATTCAGAACTGATAAATCAACACAAATTCTTATGTCACCTGACTTTTTTGGAACAATAACCATAGGCGCACACCATTCTGTGGCTTCGTCTACTGGTTCAATAATTTTATTCCTTGTCATTTCATCTAACAATTTTTTTAATTTACCCCTTAAAGCTAATGGAACTCGCCGTGGTACAGAAATTGCGTAAGGCTTAGCATCATTCTTTAATTTTATTTGATACGGTTTCTCAACCTTTCCAATTCCGCTAAATAATTTTGGAAATTTCTTGACAGGATCCAGTTTTGATTTCAATTCAAATATTCTCTGGATGAGATTCAAATTCTCACTAGCTGTGCAGCTTAGCAATGGGTGTTGTAAATTATTTATTACATACACATCATCTTCAAAACTAAAACTTTTGTTCTTTAATTTAACTCGAATTATCCCAGCTATCTTCAGATTTTTCCCATCTGGACCGCAAATGACTTTACTTGATCCCTTTAATTTTATATGGTTCAATTTCGAATCATAAATAGCCTTAGGAACGACCGTCACATCCGCTCCTGTATCGATCTTAAATTCTAGAGGAGTCTTTTCAATCAATACTTTAGCATTCCAACGGTTATCCGATATTCTAACAGGGTTGTTTTTATCTGAAGTATTCATTATGTAACCTAAAAAATCAGAAGAATTCGTCGAATTTGTTTTTTCAACTTCGTTAACCTGCATTTTTGATTTACAAACTTTAGCATAATGACCAACCTTCTTGCACCGGTTACAAATCGCTTTACGCGCAGGGCATTCCGATTTCGTATGTTTGTTTTGTTTTCCACACCAAAAACATACTTCTTTGTTCTTATCCGAATTGAAAGAATCAAATTTTTTATTTTGTTTGTATTTCTTATTCTGTGGTATCGCTACTCTGTTAGCTACCTTAAAAGACGTAGTATCACTACTCAGAACTTGTTGCTGACTTTTAATTGTTTCAGCCTGACGAGCTGTTGTAATCGCTTTTTCGAGAGTAAGTTTCATATCTAGTTGCAGATTTTCAGAAACCTTCTTATCGCGAATACCGCAAACAATTCTATCTCTAATCATTTCTTCCTGAAAAGAGGTAGGAAATTCACAAGTTTGCACTAATGTATATAACGATGTGATAAACTGTTCCACCGATTCACCTTCTTCTTGTGTTCTCGTGTAGAATTTATATCTTTCGTATATAACATTACGTGTAGGAATAAAATGCGTTTCAAATTTATTCTTTACAATATCAAAATCTTTAATATCGTCTGCACTTAAATTAAAAGATGACAATATTTCTTCGGCTTGAGAGCCCATTAAATAAACTAAAGAGTTTACCTGTTCTTCCGGTTGTTTCGTTTTCAAACCTGATGCAGATCTGAAACGTTCGAATCTGTCGATCCATTTTTGCCAGTCGTCAGGGCGAAAGGAAAATTGTTCTGGCGCAGGTATTTGATACATTTTTCTTTTTCAATAAACACTGCCACCATGTATTATAACTAAATAATAACTCGGAAGATCTTTAAACTACTTTAATGTATAAGAACCCAAGCGCGCGATATGTACAGCATAGTTTACAAGCTTAGAATATCCACAAACACAAAAGCTAGCCTCAAACCCAGAGTTCCCGATAAGTTCTTTTAAAACTGTTGCCAGATGCATTACATCACAGACCCTTAACCCCTTGAGGGGCAGTGGGATAAAATATATCCCACCTAATTTAAACAAGATTCTCACCAGAAAAGTTTTACTGAATTTTACATTTTTAACTTTGGAGGAAAATTGTTACAATCTTGCTTTTCCTTATTTAAAAATAAAATTTTTCGATTATTCCAGTGAGAATTCAATATTTACAGTCATTTTCCCTTGCCCCTCAAGGGGTTAAAGCATCGAAAAAAATAAGGAAGACCAAGAGACAAAAACAAGACAAAGGAGAGAAACTATTGAAAGATTCAAACAATACATGCAACTTTTGCTCACTTAAACACGAAAAGGCTATAAAAATCGTCTAATTTAAAATACACATAGCAATGAAATAATACATTATCAGAGCATATTTATACATTTGGAACATTAAATATGCCTTTTCAAGTAAATACGATTAAAATAAGTTTAATTTAACATTTTTAAAATTTTTGCTAAAAAAGTTCAAAAATCAGCATTTTAGCAAAACTTCAAGCCAAAAGCGGCAAATATAGGAATTGTCCTAAAAATCTTAAATTTTTTGTGTGAACTCTGTGCCACTAGTGGCCACTTTTCCGCACTACCCATCATCGAAATTAAAAAAAAAGTTTTTTTCGGCCCACCCTACTATACAGGGAGTCAGAGTATGGCAAATTTGTAATTGCAATTATCTGCAATGCAATTACAATTGTATGTAGTTAATTATAGTTAAAATTACATGCCATAAAAAATTTTTGCAGGAGTATAGCCAGAAACTCCACTATCCCATTATTTGATGAAATTTCTTCGTTTGAATGTATGTAACTATAATTTATTACATGCAATTAACTTGTAATTAGGAGGGCCTGGGGTAAAATGGGTATATTTTATATATTTTTTTTATTATTTTAGCAGATAAATTTTTTTGAAAAAATTAAAGTATGAATGTAATAGCTCACATATCTGGCAATATTTTAACTTGGTAAAAACAAACTAGCAATATATATACTGGGCTTTGCAGCCATTTTGTTTTTCAGGAGATAGAACAAAGTGTTTTTAGTGGATGATAAACTTCTTTCCAAAAAAACATACAGGAAGAATTTTAAAAATAAACTGTTTGGATTTTAACGAAGAAGGATTTTTCTAATAGCAAACTCAAAAAATGAGTAAATTTATTTACTCACAAAAATTTTATACCATTTTTTGTCACATGGGGTAAAATGGGTATAGGTCATCTTTTTTGTGCGAGTTGAGGTCAAGGTATGAATGTATGAATATTGATCAAAATTGAAAGACCTTTGACAGCAAATTTTTATTGATCCTATGTTTAAAACTGAAATTATACTGGGTGATTCTTACATGATGCACAGGACATTTACATGTGTTTAAACCATTAAATTTTATCGAAATTAAAGTTATTAAATAGTTCGATAATTATGCGGTATAAGCCCTTTACTTGTACTTCAGAAAGACATGCTGATTTTTTTCCCACATTAAAAATTGAATAAATAAGAAATTAAAATGCATGTGTGATGCACGGGACTCACAAAAAATCAAAATGCATACATCATATGGTATTAATGTTAATTTCTGTGATGTTTCATAGAATTATTGACTGTACTTTTTTTTGTGATGAAAGAACATTTATTAGATTGGTTTGGTACAATATTAAGTTCATCTTAAAAATTAATTAATAAATTATGTAGATTTTATGGATGTGATGCACGGGACAAGTCTGACTTGTTTGCATACCACCTGAGATTTATGACATTTCTCAACATATTTAGGATGTTAAATTATGAGAATACATGATAAAAAGATACTAATCATGTATTCCACTTGATGCAGATATTAATTACTTTAAATAACTGCCAGTAGATGGCACCAATGTACTCATGATTTGAATTTTTATTTTAAGTAAATTTTCTAAAGGTGTTTAAAAATATGTTTTATTTTGACATGTATCGATCAATGCAAATGTATGATTTGTGAGACTTTCTTTCTACGCATAATTCTGAAATGTTTCAGAATGAAGCATTACGTAATAATACTAAGAATTCTCACTGTTGGCAAGGTGTTTGTAGTGATTGTTCTCAAGGAGATAAGATTCAAAATGATGAGCCGGATGAAAATACAGTCATATAGATACAATGGGCAAAAGATGGGGGAGGCAAGTTAAGATGTAATGAGAAATAAGGCTGCATTGGCAAAGTTTTATCAAGCTTAATAGAAGCCTTTTATTTAGTCACTTGCCGCTTAAATATTAAACAAATTCAACATTAAGAATTTCAGAATGATAACAGAGACCCCAAAGTAAAAATTCTTCAGAAAGAATTTGCTATGAATTATAACTGTGAATATCAAAATGAAATACATGGTGCTCTAGAAGAAGTGTGACTTTATTCACAGCAGCTATGTTCTCTCAGGACATTTGTTGAACATTTTTAATTTGTTCGGATGCAAAAGAAAAGGGAAAAAAAATACAGTCAGAGTTTTTATTGAGTTCTTTTACTTTGATCTGGAACCCCTTTCCAGATGGAAACAAAAATTGAAGTGATTTGGACAGACGATCCATCATCTGAATTCAATAATAAATTTATGGCTCTTTTCTCACAAGAACTTGGCTGGAAATATTAGGAAACTTTTATCTGAAAATACTTTGCTAGTTCACATGGGAAAGTGACGTAGATAGAATAGGTGGAAGAGTAAAATCCCTTTTTCATCAAAAAGTTATGAGCAAGCAAATTTCTCAAATTGTACATTCTGCTTCTGATTTTTAAAACCTTGTAAAGATTTTAATACCAACAATAAATGTTTTATTAGTTGAAGAGAGAAATATTCCATGGAATGAAATGTATGCCAAATAATGGACCATCCCTCTATTACAGTTTTGAAGATTTATTTTAAAGAACATGATGATGCATGCTTTTTTTTTTTTTTTTTTTTTTTTTAATCGAAACCATCAATTTTGTATTTTTTCAAACCATTCTTTTATTATTTAGCATAAAAATGTCAAGCTTTAAAATTTCTAAATTACTCTTTTTTTTTTTTTTTTTTTAAACAAAATTTAACATAAATGATGCACAGGACAAGGGTGTGTGATGCACGGGTCAAATTTAAAATGCTTATAATTTGAAAAATTATTAAAATGAATTTATTTTAACAATGTATATCTTTTTCTTTTTAAAAGTATAAAGTAAATCAGAAGTGTTTTCCATCTAAAATAAATATTACTACTTCTAGTAAAACTTAATGCAGTTTTAATGTGATGCACGGGACATCACTTTAAAGTATCTTAAATCACAAACTACAATGTGAAAAAATTAAAAGTAATTTTTTATTAAATTAAATAGAAATATACCTGCAGCTACTTTGACAAGCCACAAATTTAATAAAAATGCAGTATATTTGTTTATAGAGATTAACAAAGTATAGGTGTATGAATACATGCATTTTTCAATATTGTAAACATCAATTTTGACCTTCATGAACATATAGAAACAAACCATGTAAAAATAAAAAAATACATGAATTAAATACTTCAGACTATGTACTTTAATTAGCCATGAATAAAAATGAAAAATTTTATAGTTTATTTTTTGAGGGTATGGTTCACTTTTGGGAAAATCGCCCTACTTTGTTATATGAAATTAGGCTATAAATTAGTTGCTAATATCAGTTATCCGTGCTACACGTTGGAATGTAAACATTAAAAATCACTCTTAACAGACAATTTCTCAAAAATCACGTTAAATCAAAGTATTGTATTTTCGGCTATAAATTAAATTAAAACACATGTACTAACTATACTAAATTATTAAATTAGGTGGATTAAAAGAGGGCAAACAGTAAAAAGAGTCGAAGCAACCCATGGAAGTTAAACCAGAGGTTCTCGCTGCAGTGAATCCAATGATTGATGATTGGGTCCTTGTGAAATTCAGTGTAAAGAAGTCTGTTCAAGAATTCACAGGTCTTATTATTGATATCCCTGATGAAGATGAATACACTGTGAAGTTTGCAACAAAGTCATCTGCCAGATTATTTTGTCTTCCCTGAGAAAGACGACATTGCTGATGTGCAGGCATCCTGAATTGTCAGGAAGTCTATTTCAACCAAGCTGCACTATTCGTTGCCAGTATATATTTTGTACATAAATTTTCATTCAGTTATAGCTAGTTAACTTTATAAATTGCTTTTGATTAAAAATATTTTTCAGTTAACTTAATTTCTCATTTTTTCCTACAGATACTGATATCTATCCGATTTTGAACTGCATTAAATAAAAAAAAAAAAAAAAAAAAAAAAAAAACTTTTAAAATGAAACACTGTTAAAAATATGATTCAGAGCATGGACGTAAATGGATCTAGTGAAAATCAGGAGCAGTTTGGGGTGGGAGGGGTGTAGGATAAGATTTGTCGGTACTTGCATCCTATTTCTACTAGTTTCATAACAGTGTTTTTATTTGTATAGAAAAAACTGTAAACAAACTTCAAGTGGAAGGTTTTTGCCCAGTGGCAGGTTTTTGCTCTCCTCGCCCCAGTTTATACATATATTACTCAGAAGATGAAGGTGCAACACTTTTAAATGGTTTACACATTAATTATAATGTAATTAAACTTTAACCAGCATATACCCATTTTACCCCGAACCACGGGGTAAAATAGGTGTAGTCTTTTACACAAAAATTAAAACAAAAAGGAAACAACAATCATGTTTAATTTAGACCTAACTAAGATACATAATGTAAAAAATATTGAACAAAAACGTGATTATATTTCATAATGCTTCTGCTATGAAACATTAAAATTAAAAAAGCTGTTTTTTATACCTATTTTACCCCGGATGACCCTATACTGCGAATAATTAAGATTACAAATTTGCCCAACTCTGCAGGGTGTCCACTTTCAACGATGTCCAATGACTAATTCCTAAACCGTTAGCAATAGACATATAGTTCTAATTACAAAAATGTTTTAAATGAGGTTAAGAAGTATTTTAAAAGCGATTTGGGTCAATAAAAACATTTCTTAAAAAAATTACTAAATTTAATTCTTTATACCACCCCGCGGTAGGATAAGTCACTCACATATTTAGCAGAAATATATATTCGTCAGATATATTTAAAAAATGGTCGAGAGTAAAATTAACATTATAATATAAATTTCAAATCTTTAATCATTCTGACAAATTAATGCAAAATATACAATTTGTACTAAACCTGAGGGAAAAAATAACAGAATTTTTGTTAAACTTTAACTGATGTTAGCAGTCTCACAAACTGCTGACTTTTTTCAATTTTCACAGTTTAACTATACTAACTAGTGGAATTTTGTTCATTTTTTAAGCTTAGTATTATCATTAGAGGCTGTTGAATAGGTAAATTTAAGTTACAATAGTTCTGTAGAAAAAGTTTAGTACAGAAAAAGCATCCTTTGAGTTAACATAGATTTTAATTCATGTTTCGATCGAGTGGTTTCACAGATCACTCCACAGTAGTTATGTAACAATTTCTGTTACAGCAGTTAAAGGTTAAATAAAATGATGAAAAGAAACAGCCTTAATTCTTTACAAAATGATACATATTTAAAAATGTCATTAGATTACAGCAGCCTGCAAAATTTGGGTTATGTCATGTTTTTAGCTTTTGATAATTTATTCTTGTGTATATTGTAGCACTAAATCCAAAATTGGCCTTCATTTTTTTACCATCGCATACAGATTTTTTGCAAATCATAAATTTTAAAGTTAAAAAAAAAAACAAGCTAAAAATATTGAAAATTTGATATTATAAAAGTGATGTGATTGTCGTGTTTTTAACTTTTGATAATTGATTTTTACGCATTTTTCTACTGCTGAATCTGTAAATGCCCTTCATTTTTAACAATTACATCAGGATTTTTCTCAAATTGTAAATTTTAAAGTTAAAATTGAACCCCCACCTCCACCTCATCAGACTTCTGAGCTGTTTAGCTGTAAGAATCCCAGTATAAGCCAAAATAGCAAATAAATTATTGAATTAAATAAAAAGTTTTACATCTGTTTTAAACAGATTTTCGCTATATTTTAACTTTGACATTTATGATTAGCAAAAAATTCTAACGTGATGGTTAAAAATGAAGCTCATTTTCAGATTCAGTGCTAAAAAATACATAAAAATTAATTATCAAAAGTTAAAAA
Organism: Maratus speciosus; assembly: GCA_963932465.1. NCBI lineage: Eukaryota > Metazoa > Arthropoda > Arachnida > Araneae > Salticidae > Maratus > Maratus speciosus. Next base: position 93,788,325 of record OZ010787.1, read on the forward strand.
ATACAACATTCTCCTCTATTTTATAGTATCAGATTTTTGTTATTTTTAAACTTTGAAATTTATGATTTGCGAAACATCCTGACATGACAGTTAAAAATTGAGAGTGGACACCCTGTATAGATTTTTCTTCCTTCTCCCTGACTGCAATATAATTCAAGCAAGAATGATGAAATTTACAGGAATATGAGAGCTTGCATATATAGTAGCTCCAGATTATATCCTAATTTTCTTCCTGCCCCAGTACACAAAGTTGAAACTTTCTAAAATTGTTAAGCTTTATATAATAGGAATTTTGCCCTCCTTTTTGTTGTTTTGCTCTATTTCTTTTATTTGTTACTTTGAAGTACTAAGTAAATAAATAAATCACTAAAGGGCAAAATTAACGCCAGCCACTGGCCACTTAATGAAAAAGTAGATATTAAAAGATTACCCACCATCAGAAACCTTTCTTGAAAGGAAGTAACCACTTTTTCTGGTTGCAATGTTATTAATGTTGCAATATTTATTTGGTCTATTTGATTTCAGATTAATACTAATAGAAATTTTAACTAAAGTTTATTGTTTAGCAATTTTTAAAAAGTGGCCACTTATAAAACTGCTACTATTGCCCACTGATGAAATTTCCTAGTTTTAACCTTTAAAAATCATCTGAATTCTCCAAAAGGAGAATAGAAAATTTCAGGGGGGGGGGGGGAGGAGTGCCCCTTTTGCTCTCCTAACACAATCAAATCATTAAAATTCTCTCATTTTTGCATTTGGGTGTTTGAGGTGCATTTGGAAAGGTCTTGATCTATTCCGATTGAAATTTGCAGACCTCTATATGCAATAATTTCCTTAGCCATCTCCAACACATAATAAAGACACAGACAAAAACTTACTTTTATTAATATAGATGTCAGAGCTCAAAAATTGTATCTAGATTTTGATTCTAAAATATGATTTACTTAATTCTTACAGCATTTATTTGCATAAAAATAGATATTTCTGAAGTAAAGGCTGAATTAAAATTGAAATCTCAAAAAAATGTAATGCCCATGGCATTTATTAAATCATAAATTCAAAAATCTTTAGTATATTTATATATCATCTATTTTCCTTGGAAATATACATTTGCATTATCCTATCAACAACTTTCTATAAAAAAAAAACTATCGTCAAACTATAGGATTTAATGCAAATAATACATGATCATGGCATCACATTCATTTGACGCCAGATGCAGTACACATGTTTCTTACGTCATTAAAATTGCTATGAGATTCGCCAACTTTCCTGCATACAAAGTGAAAAAAAGGTTGCAATTGTCGTTGCTAAAGTTGGAGGAAAAACCTGTATTACTGTTACCAGTTGTTACTATTTATTGCTCATTCGTTGGCACAAATAAACTTTCCAGAAACTTTGTGATCAGTTTTTAACCTATCTCTTGATATGAACACATTTTCAAAGTTCTATTTACATACAAACTGTGTTTTATGTCCCATATATGTGGTTTTTCTTTTACGTATTACATCAAAACTCTTTCTTGGTCATCATCGCAGAGTCGGCCATCTTGGTAGTTGGGAAATGAATGACATTGAAAACCGCCTATCTCTGATTGTCTGAAATGTTGGAAGCTGGGTGAAAAGTCATGGCTAAAGGAGATTTTTTTTAGAGCTGTGGATAAAAAGTTGGTGATATTGCTGATTGCTATCACACTGCATGTTGAGACGATTTCTCGCAGAAAATCAGCTGAATTGAAGTTCGTAAATCTGATAGCAGCTTAAGTGATTTTTAATAAGACATTATCTGCATTTTTAATGATGTTTTACTGATTTATTAGTTATTTTGTTAATAAAAATAACAATTACGTTCTTCAAGGGCAATGCTATATTAAAAGAGAAAAAGCAGTGAAAAAAATGTTGCAATACATTAATCACAATCATGGGTTTTGCATACAATAGATCAATTTCAACTGATGTCACAAGCATCAACAGCCAATAATCAAGAAAAAATAATCTAAATAAAGTTTTTTTTTCTGTTTTCACCAATATACAGTATAGAACCATTTATCTGGAATGGTTGGGGACAGATGTATTCCGGATAACTGGTTTTTCCAATTAACTGGTTGGGCATTAAAGCAGCATCCATTTGATAAGTTTTGTGGAATATATGTGGTTGTGGCATTATTTCTGATTTTAAATTATTAGATTACTTGAATTAAAAATTAGATGCAAGAAAGATCAAAAGTTAATCAGAGTTTGAAAGAAGGTAATTTATGGGAATCCCTTGGGAATAAAAATTCTTCTGCATAAAAATTAAAACATCGAAAATACAACTAAATATGTTTCCATTTCAAATATTAGATGTCATCAAATTATACAATTGTTTCAAGCAATGCATATGTTAAACTGGCAGTGTATGACACTTTTTTCTGCAAAGATTCTGAAATCTGTCTATTAGGAATAGCATTCCGGATAACTGGTTTCCAGATAAATGATTCCATACTGTATTGAGAGTTTTATTGTTTAAAGTTACTGATAGTTGACACTTCAGTAAGTGGGGCTTGTCCAAATTTCTTATATTTTATTGAGATTCCAATATTCTTACATTTATTTTTATTTGACGTTACAGTTAGACAGTTTTTTTTTGTTGTTGTTGTTTTTTTAAGGGAAAGTGGTCGACGGTATAATGGAGAAGCATGAAAACATTTTTGGCACTTCCCTTTTTTAGGGACCTTGGTGCAATCCTCTTAAGAAAGCGAGATTTCTTGTCAAACAATATTACCAGCCATGAAAACAAAACCGGTATAGTATTATGCTTATTTATGAATATTCAATTAATTTCGAGACATGAGGAAGAAGGGACAGAGAGAAGATTTTCCTCTTTTTTGTAGTTTGTCTGTTCTCACCCCTGATATTTGGGAGAGTAGAAAAAGTTATTTTAAAGAACATATTTATCTTAAAACATAAAATATGCATGTGATTCGGGTGAGTGTACTAAAATTACTTAGTGCCATCTCCTCCTATATTACATATTAAATTTTCTTACACATTTAGATTTTTTTTAAGGTTATCAAAGTGGAAGAAAGTACAAACAAAAAACCCTTGCAAAAAATCTGGAGGTATATCTGCGAGGTCATTAGAGTTGAAATTTTCTGCCCTGCTATAAATTTATAATCAATTTTATAGTTACCAGTTTTGCATTTCAACAGTACAATCTGTGCAGTTAAAGCATTACTTTTTTTTTTTTTTTTTTTGCTGTTATTGTAATCAGATTCATTGTTTATATTTTGCTTGATTATTCTTTCACATAAAATTTTAATAAAAATTTTGTGAGTTTTTTTCATCAATAAAAAAGGTAATAAATGACATACATATACTCAGTAATGCAAAGATGCATCACAGAAATCAACCAAAATAAAATTTTATCTTTTTATTGAAAACATGTCAAAGATAATTGAAGACCTTTGAAAATGCCCCAGATTAGTGGTGAAAAGAAACATTCAATAATAGGAAAATATACACAGTTTCTTCCCAGGCAGTTTCAGGAGGGTGCTACATCCTTCTTGTACTTAGATTCAAGAAATAGCATCCTTCTTGACCTTTGTAAAAAAAAAAAATTGCACCCTTCTTGCTCCTCAGACAAACAAATTGTGTGCTTACTGTATTTTGTATTGAAAAATTTGCTTGCATAGCAAAAAGAGACTTGTGTCTTGAAAAGAATTCCGACTTTTAAATATTAAAGTTACCTTTAAAAAAAAAAAAAAAAAAAAAAATGCATATAGGAATCTAAAAAGTGTCTTTTACCCACCAGCAGCCCCCTGCCTTTTTTTAAAATGTTGTTGAAATTCTGATATACATGAAAGAAAAAAAAAAAAAAGCTAAAAATGAATGTAAAAATAAAAAAGAAATATATACGTATGAAGACGTGAGTTTCAAAACTCGCCTTATCCAAAATTTTAAAAAATTGTGTTTTCTCTATTAATCTATTCTATTGGCAAACTTCCACCGAAAAAATACTACAATCTGCATAAAAACTAATTTTATTTTGTATTTCTAGCATGGTAAAATGTTGGTTTACAATGAAAACCAATGGACGAAGTTTGATGTTTTCTGCGATTTCCCGGATAAGGCAAGTTTTGAAACTCATGTCTTCATATATAAAGGGTAGATGTGCCAGTAATGGACACCCCTTGATGTTTTTGGTTCATTAAAAAATAACTAATAAATATTTAGTTTTAATTATTTTTTTTATAATACCCCCTTGCATGTTTTATAAAACTGGGTTATTGTTGACACTTTTAACAAACCAATCAGGAAGTAGGAAATAATGTTTCAAAGTTTCGCTGTTTTTCTGTGAAAATCTTAATGAAGAGGCTAAGAGCTGGCTTCGTTTAATTAATTTATATATATAAATAAAAATTATTTTCTTGCAAAATGTGAATGTTTTTGTTTGAGTAGCAATAGAAAACTTAGATTTTTTTATATACTGACGGCCATTTACAAAATTTTATTTATTTTTAAGGTTTTAAGAGGGAGTTGTCCATTAACTGGGATGGTTAATTAGTCATTTTCCAGTAATGGACACCTCATGTAGACATTGCTACAAATGCAATTTCAGTAATGTTTATAGTGTATAAAATATTTTGACTTAACTGCAAACTTAAATAATCAAATTTAATTTTAAAATTATGCTTACCAAACTGTAATAACACCAAAACTTTTATAAATAGCTGCTTTTAAGTTATTTTATGTGATTAATAAAATTTCAATATTTTGTTCTTTATTATTTCTTTTTTAATGTATATGTATCTTGCATTTTATAATCTGGTAATTAAACCAACCAGGAAGCAAAAAATATTGCCTAAGAGCACAGTCAAAGAGGGGCTCATAGGGCTTAATCCCTCCCCGTTTAAATAAAAGCAATTAAGTTACAGAAGCTATTAAAAATCTACTATCTGTCTTAAATGTTTGCTTAATCACCTCTGACAAAAAAAAAAAAAAAAAAAAAAAAAAAAAAAAAGGAATGAAAGTTATAGGTAATATTCATGAAACTAGTAAATCTGCAGATCAGTGGCCTCAAACATCAGTTTTAGTTTTATTTTGAAATTGGGTCATTTTCAAAATAAGGTACATTTTCAGCAATTTTTTTTTCAATTTTAAAGTACAACTTTTTCCACAAATTATTTTACTATGATTAATAAAAGATAATTGTAACTCAAATAATGCAGTGGCTGAGCTTAATTGACTCATTAACACAAATGCATTAATTACTTAAAAGTAAGTATTACTTAGACCAATGACATTTTGCATTAGACTGTTGACATTTTTGTTTTAACCCAAAGACATTCTTTGTTAAAGTTGTGAATAGTCATAACATTATTATTATAACTTTTAAAATACATTTTTTACATGAAATCATTTTATTGTTTAACATTGCGTCACTGGAATAACAGGATTTGTCACTAGTTTAACAAATATATTGTTAGGCCAGTGACATTTCTTAAGAAATACATTTTTATTCCTCTTTTAAAAATAGCAATGTTATGATTTAGGATGTTAAACAAAAGTTTTTTTACTGTATTATAATATTTTTATTAAATTGATTTTAACTGTTATCTGTTTAATAGAATATTTGTTAGACCAGTGACACATAATAATAGAACTTAGCTGATTTAGGAATATTATTTCCCCTTTTTAAACAGTACACCAGATGGAGGCAGCTAGTTTTTCCACTATTTTGTTTACAAACAGTGTTGCTAGCATAAAAAAACAAATTACTTCAATTTTTATCATCAGAGTAGTATTTAAAACTGAAAAATATTAGTTGTTAGACCAGTGACCAGGGTTCGTTGATATATATCATGATATATATCTTGATATATATCCGATATTTACTTTTAAAATATCAAGATTTTTGATATTTTCAAATTCTTTACATTTATTTTCAAAATATCAAGATGTTTGATAGTTAGTATATTGATATTTATTTTCAAAATATCACTGTGCAAAGTAATTTTGATATTTTTCACATTCAAACCAAGTGTAAATGAAATTTTCACCTGTTATTGACTGTGTCATTCTGTAGATAATGAACTTTTGCCTCTGGCAGTGACTTTTTTAGGAAAAGAAGAAAACAAATCTTTTCCAAGCTTTATGTTTCAAACTTTTATTTTTAAATGTAGAACTAAAATTATATTAGACAGTCAATTCAGAACAGCCATTGAAAGATAAAATGTAATTTTGGTTATCATTTATATACAGCCAGGGTTCATTGATATATATCAAAGGGTATATATCCAATATTTATTTTCAATATATCAAGATGTTTCATATTTTCTGCATTTGATATTTATTTTCAAAATATGAATGTGCGCAAGATATTTTTGATATTTTCAGTCATAATTTGTAATATTTCAGTGTAAATGAAATAAATTTTCAACTGTTATTGACTGTGAATCTGTAGATAAAGAACTTGTCTCTTCTGGATGTGACTTTTTTAGCCAAAAAAGAAAAATCTATTTTTCAAACTTTAGATTTGAAGCATTTTTTTTTTTTAATGTTGAACTAATAATTATGTGGGACATAATTCAAAACAACCATTGAAAGATAAACTGACTAATTTAAATAAGCAATTATATACAGCTTCATTAGAAAATAATCTTTTTTCAAGTTTTGGTTCAGTTGAGTTTGAACTATACAGCATGTTAGGAAATATGAAATAAAACATTTTATACTTACATTTATGTTAAAATTTTTCAATTAAAAAAACTTTTTATATTTAAAATTTTGTTTTGAAAATATCTGATTTTTTTATACTTGGTCTTGATACTGAATCCTATAGTTAGTTTTTTTATAAGTGTAGAAATCAAATTGTTACTGTTTTTAATTATTTCATCTTCAATTTTGTTCTAAGTGAAAAAAAAAAGAAGAAGAAAAAAATGCATTTTTATATTATTTTTTGATTAAGTTTTCATGTTAAGTGCAATATATTTTAATTTCTAATCTATATTATGCTCAAAAACATTTATTATCAGCGGTAAGTTGGCGGCTTTGAAAATATCGGATATATATCGAAAATATCGGATATATATCGAAAATATCGGATATTTTTGATATTTTCAAAAATATCATGATATTTACGAACCCTGCCAGTGACACAAAACATGTAAGACAGTCTTATTTCATAAAATTATTCCATATTAAAATCAATTTTCACACATATTGCTATAAGTACTCAAAAGTTATATTATTTTCAAAATAAAATTGCACAAATCAATGAAAATAGTGATTATTGATTAGAAATTATAACATGTTAAAAATCAAAGTTTGGATTTGAGACAAGTATGGTTCCCATAGAAAAGTCAATCATTTTTATTTTTTAGCTAATTTAATTTATTTTTATATAAATTACTTGGTTTAATACTTGGATTATTAAAAAAAGAAAGAACAATTATGGGTTTGAAATTTTTACCTATTTCTAATATTATAGATTTTAGAACAGTAAGACACCAAATTGTACTTATTTTGAAAATGACCCAATTATTTTATTTAATATTTAAAATATTCAACTCACAATATCACTTCTTTCATATTTGTAATATTATTATAAATGATATATCAAGTTAGTCTTTGGAAGATTAATTGTTAAAAATAGAGACAAAACTGAACACTAATAATAAAAAAAAAAATTAATTACCTTTTAAATCGTCTCACTGTTTCAATAATTTAATAGCTGTAATTGCCTGATATTTAGTATTTTAAACTATCCATCTAAAATAATTAAAACATCAATCTTCTGATAATTACAATAACTGATGCAAACAGTAAATGATTATCACAAATATTTTATTAATTACTGGCACCCTAATTGTTAAATTTATTTGAAAATAACTATTTTGTTTCATTAGTATGTATTAATTAAATTCTGGTTCTAAATACAGTCATAAAAACAATTATATTTATTACTTTTTATGGGATGTACATTACGGATTGTTTTTTAATTAATAATAGTTATTATATTCCAGTTTTTTTTTTCAATATTATATTAATCTACCAACAATATTTAACCATTGGTGACATTTACTACTTGGCGAAAAAGGAGTTTTCATGCAAGAAAAAAATCCAAGATGGTGGATTCGAGATTATAATGCATCTAACACGTCTTCGAAAACTGCAAACTATACAGATATGCAAAAAAAAATTACTAGTTAGCTATATTTTACAACTTTCCAAATTACTGCAATGTAAACATGGTACTAATATATTCTATTCTATATTAAACTTTCCTCTCTTGTATATATTTTTTAATTTTATAGAAAAAAATATGAAAATGCATTGTAGTAATTAGTAATCAACTATCTTTAGAGTTGCGTAAATTTTGTCAATAATTTTCAACTGTACTTGTATTTTGCTGGCTGGTAAGATTTTCTAGAAATTCCCACCCCTGCTTATAAGGGTTATTTACATTATTATATGTCTTTTTTACATTTAAATTGAAAAAAAATTGCTTATCAATATATGTATTAAATTGTGTAAATATAAAACAAATTGTATGGGCATTCAATATAGTGACAATTATTTCATAAAGATATAACAATCTGGTGACATATTTAAAATATAAATTAAGGTTCCCAGAAAGTGGTTTTAAAATTTTTGCTTTACTTGGAAAATTCCAGCTCACTGTTTCTCTCTCATGCCAAGGCACCTGTAACAAAGAAGTACCTAAATGCAAAAATTAATGGTTTTGGTGAAAAGAATAGTACTGTCTTCAACAGTTAACACAACATCCACTCAAACTCAAATTTTAAGATTTTCCAAAATATCATTGCATACATTCTATTCTTATTCCAAAAATTTTAGCTATTAACACTCCTTATAATGAACTATTTACAGAAAAAAAGAAGAAATTTAAGGATTAAATACTTATTAAGCTCAAGAAGAGAGATAAGAGCTAAAAAGTTTGATGTTTTAATGTCACACATATATGAAGAATGTTAAAATCAGGGAAAATGGTCAGAAAAAAAGGAGAACATAGGAAAACATCATTTACACAGTGAAAGAAGTCTGGTGTGATCATAACAGAATATGAAGGTTCAGAAGTGGTATTAAGCAGATGCAGTAAAGAGACAAATTTATAGATTTTTATTTTTGAAGTCTTCTTATTCACAAAAAAAGTTCAATGAGGAACATCTAATATTACAAATGTTATAGCAAAATATCCGATCTGGATTTTGGGGTTTTAACTAGAATACTAAGAGTATGTGATACAATATCTAATTGCATGGAATATCAGCCCTTAAGATGCTAAGGGCGATAACTTAAACTTTCCCAATCATAAAACCATAAAGTAAATGGAATCTATATAAGAAGTCTGTTATTCATACATGAATTATATATTTGTGGTAAAATGTTGGAGGATTTAAAAAATGTCCAAATAATCGGTATTTCTTTGGTATCTCCGTCTCCGTGTACGTTCTACCGCGATACGACATTGAGTGTGTTCAGAAGTGCATTTCGCGCCGCGCGCGCGCTCAGAAGTTTATGTCATGGAGTAGGTCTTATCGAAGAAAGGAATTTTAACATAATTCAATTATTTCATTATCTTTAATGGTTCAAAAAAGGTAAAACCAACGACTATATTTCTTTATCCTTCCAAAACATGGTTTTCGTAACAGGACTACATGCCTATGTTCACTCAGATAAAATCTAAAATAGTCGGGAAAAACATCACGTGACCTTCTTTATCTACTTTAGCCCATTTAGCATATAAAATTAGCCGCGCAACAACCGCACACAAACTCCGAGCAAGCTGCTCAAAAAAATTGTGTGGGCGATTTGATCACGTGATTGTGCGTTTTCTGCTAAGAATTCAACTGGTGATCTAAAAATTTTAAGTTTTTAACAATTTTCTTTTTATTTATTTAAAAGTGATTTATCAGTTGATTTATAACTTCTGTGATAAATAGAATGCTGTTAGTAAACCAAGATTGTGATATCAACATATGAGATTTGTTTGTAATCTACTATACTGGATGGATTTCAATGGAATTTGCACTGTTAGTTAGACAGTTTTTCAGAGAAGGTTTTAATATATATATTTCTTATTTTATGATTGCATATTTTAATACCGTGTGGATAACAGACCAAAATACATCATAAAACATGAGAAATAAATGGCATTCAAAATTCTGTTAGTATAAGCAAAATACTTACTTATACTTTCAGTAGAAAATTTATAAACATTCTAATCATACTTTATTCACTACAAAACTAGACAGCAGACCTATATATTTTATCTCTTTTAAAAATATATCTACAGATATTTTTAGTTAAAATAATCTACAACTATTACATTTTATTTTTATAATGTTCAAAGTAAAATATGATTTCCAGCCTAGTCTCGATAAAAATTCACTCGTAAAGTATTCAAAAAAAAAAAAAAAAGAAAATCAAAGAATTATCCTACGTGCAAAAGGATATTTTTGCACAATATATATTATATTTTCATTTGGATTTGCTTAATGTTTATATCATTATACATATACATATATAATCACTTAGAAACGAAACTTTAAATATTTAAAAGGCGTTCAGATGTAAAACTTTCATCTCGAAATACCTCATTTTCTCACATTTAAATAAATATTTTATTATTATAATAAAAATACACGTGCCTCTGTATAATAAAAATAAAAAATATATCTTCATCAAAAATATCTTATTCATTATGAAAAATATAAAACAACCAATAAACAAAACAAAAAAAAAATATGATTACAATGTGGGACTGGAAGGATTCGAACCCAGGACCCCTAGTCTCGAGTTCACTCACTGCCCACCCACCTCCATGACATAAACTCCCCCTCCTGTGGAGGGGGCAGTGGTTCACTGCCTTATCCATCCAGCCATCTAGCACACGTTCCTTTTGCAACAAAATATCTTTATAATTAGCGCCATAATTAATCAAATCCATGATCTGTTCCTGAACACACTACGTGTTATTCCATCCATGATATTTACCCACTCCATGTTCCTGTCTCCTGAGCTCGCGCGCGTGCAGCTTGAACACACTCATTAATTTCAGGAAGTTTCCGTAAATCCCTCAATTATGATTGATTCTTAGGCAGATGTCAGACGAGCGATTTCGAAAATCAGCATTTTCGACGCTCTCTCTTGAGAGCAGACGAATCTTCTGGTCTGTTCAGACGAGCGTCCACAAATCGTTGCGGTAAAAATTCCGAAAAGCTTCACGTCGAGGTTCGGCGTTTCCCCCAACTCGCTGGGAGCTGGTGGCGTGCTCAAGTCTTTTGTTTCTTCTATGTTGTCCAGACGAACCGAAGTTTTGACGCTGGCTTTAAGTTTCTTTATCAGTGATTCGTAAGTTGTTGGTTCTGGTTGCGTATCGAATTTTTTCGCTAGAATTTAAAATGGATTAACTAACTCACGTAGATTAACTAATTTTTGAAATACAAAAGTGTTCAATATAGTTGGACACCTCATGCTTACATTATATAAAGATAAAAATTAAAATATAATAACTTGGTTAAAGGCATCCTTGATTTACAAAAAAAAAAAAAAAAAAAAAAAAATCAGAAAAATCTAAAGAAGATTAGGAAGTTATCGATAAATTATATGAATTAATTTTGTTTCATATAAACAAACAAGTTGGAAATTGCTCGTCAAACGTGGCAAATGAGGTGCATTCGTAATATAAATAGTTTTATAAATATTTTTTGCACCGAATTGTACTGATTGTATATTTGAGTGCATTTTATAAGTGCATATAAATTTCATTCGGTTCGAAAGGCTGTAACATCATTAAAATACACTTGCAATAATTTTTTTCCCATTGGCCGTAATGTAACGGAAGATTTTGACTATCTCTGTCATTAATCTATACATCCGATTTACATAAAATTTGAAACGACTCGACAAGATTTTGCAAAAATTATATATTTAAAATTTCAGACCATTCGGAAGGCTGTAACATCATTAAAATGCACTTGCAATAATTTTCTCCCATTGGCCGTAATCTGACGAAAAACTTTTGACTGCCCCTGTCATTAAACTATACATCCGATTTTCATAAAATTTGAAAAGACTCGACAAACTTTTGCAACAATTATATATTCAAAATTTCAGGCTATTGTTTGTGCTCTGTTATATGCGGACAGATGGACTGAACGACGACTATAGGTGCTACGTATTTATATAATTACGAACGCACCTAAAAAATCATTTAAAATTATGCTAATATTGCAAGTTAACGTTTTATACGAAAAGTATTTAAATAGTAAAGTATTATTATAAGGAAAAATTGAATGTAATCTTTATCAAATACTACTACTAATAATACTATTTTGTCCTAGTATGTATACTAAATTAAATTCATGGATAATTGCAGGGGTTTTTCTTTGCAGGGTAGGGGGCGAAGGAGGCATTTTGCGAAAAGTAAATGCTAAAGTTTTCGTTTCGGGGGAACTTGTTTTCTTTACAAATTACAGATTTTTAAACCTAACAATGTTAAAATAATTAATTAATAGCATGTTTTTATGGAATATAATTTTGTGAAAGGGCCTGTTTTATAATTACGATTTTTGAGAAGCCTGTTTTATTAAATGGATTTTTGTGACGGGGACCTAAATAGACAGCAAATGTTGCATTTCTTAATAATAATAAATTCTTAATAATAATTCTTTGAAATTAAAATCATTGCAAGTTATATCTGGTTTTGAAAATCCAGTATGGGAAAGGAGACAGCAAAACAGAGCCTCTGTGGTCATATCCGGTACCGGTTCTATTTACTGCGAGCATGTAGTTTTAAAAATACTGTAATTTATTTTTTATTTTTTTAGCTCACAGGCTATCAAAGCTTGAGAACTAATGTGCCCGCCGGTTCTGTTACGGACATACGTACATACATACGTACGTATGTACGTAACGCGATAACTCTTGATGGAAATATCCGATTTGCTTCAATTTTTTTTTTCTAGTTTCATTCTGATAAGGCGCTTCCCTGATTAGTTTAGGGGATTCATTGGTTAAGTATAAAAGGAGACAACGGGGGGCTAATTCCAACTTATAATTTAGATAAATGTTTTTTTTATGCAGATTTATCCGATTTGCTTCAAAAAATTTGTCTACGTTCATTCCGATAAAGCTCTCCTCTGATTAGTTTTGGGGGTTCATTGGTTAATTATAAAGTTGGAAAAGAGGGGGGGGTGTCTAGACTCCCCTTTAGTTTAGATAAATGCGTTTTTCATGCAGAATTATTCGATTTGCTCCAAATTTGGTATACCGGTTTATTATGTTAAGGAGCTTTCCTGATTAGAGTTGGAGGTTCATTAGTTAAGTATAAATCGGGAAAAGAGGGCTAGTCCCCCGCCCCCTTTAAATTAGATAAATATGTTTTTCATGCAGAATTATTCGATTTGCTCCAAATTTAGTACACCAGTTTATTATGTGAAGGAACTACCTTAATTAGGTTGGGAGGTTTATTGGTTAAGTATAAAAAGGGTAACGGGGGATAGTTCCCCTTTAATGTAGATAAATGGGTTTTTCATGCAGAATTATTCGATTTGATTCAAATCTGATATACCGGTTCAAATCTGATAAACCTCGTTAAAAGGAAATCTATCTTCTTTGCTGTTTTTGAAGCAAATATAGTTAAGTTTGGTAAAGTAGCCGTTCCGTTTTCTTTCCTTTCTTTCTTTTTCTTTTCTTTTCTTTTTTTTTTTTTTTTTTTGGTAAAATTTTGTGTACAGCAAAGTTAATTTTCTACCGATTACTTAAAATAGGATGAACCTAGTACCGTCTGTGTATATTTCTTTTTTCTAATTTCTTGAATAACTAATATAAAATTACAAAATCATTTATTTCCTGCAGAAGATCCATTTTGCTTATTGAAAACATCGAATGGAAATCATTCTGTTGCGGCGAATAATGTCGTCTGCTCTGTGTGGAGGGAACGGTTCATAGATCGCTCGTCTGACCGGGATAGCGCAGGTGTTTATTTTTCTTGTTGAAACCACAAGCGTTCAAAAAGTCGTTCGTCTGACATTTGTCTTAATCAAAACGATGGGTTGCTAGTTTGGCATACTTATCACACTACCTGTGCGCCTGTGCTATCATAAAATCGCCAAAATCCAGATTACGGATGCAGTTGCAGTTGTAAAAGAAATAAACAAGTAATGGTTGAAGGTAATCATATCATTGACCGGAAAAGAAAATCAGGAATGGAGGATATTTCATTTGCGTTTTGATCACGTGATCAAGGTAAAAACGTCTAGCGTAAAGAAGGGAAGACTCCGTTGATGTGTAATGTAAATCCCCGCTAGTCAATGAAACAGCTCATCAGGCAAAGCAGTAGCATCTTCCCTTCTTATCAGTTAGAAGCTCCTTGGGTAAATTGCCGGTATCACGTGACTTTTTTCAGCCTCGAACCCATATTTGGAATATCCTCCATTGGAAATGTTATTTTACAAAATTCAAAAAATTAAATTGATCATGACCTCACATTAACGAATAGTCTTATTCCAGTGTCTTAGGCAAATGTTCAGATTGTGCTACATGGCCGCACCCCGGGGGGGGGGTGGGGGGATGGGGCTACACCAGCCACCCCCAACCCCCGAAATTTTAGAAAGTGATTTGAAAAAAGGAAAAAGTATTGGGAATTAAAACGGCCTATAGAGGCGCTGCTCGCAGCCTTCGGTACAGGAAAATTGTCGCTTTAATTTCCCTTTAACTAATGCTAAAGTGCCATTGAAATAATTCTTCATTGTAAATGCATTTGAAGGTTTTAGATATTAAAATTCGGATAATTTTTACTTTGTCATATAAGACAGAGCACAAATGTCACAGGAAATCTGAAATTTTGCAAAAGAATAATCATTCTGAATCAATTTAAAGTACATGTAAAGCAATGCGCTAGCACGGCTTTATCCTGAAGCGAGAAGTTACATGTTTTCTCCACCAGATGGCGTATTCGAGTGTTTGAATGGCCAATACTTTTTTTCTATCATACAGCGGATGGTTGGATGGTTTCTGTCTCGGTTTCTGTACAAACTATTGCTTATTATTGATGAATATTTGGCAACATTTCTTGTGCTTCTGATCAGCTGTTTATCTGTTTATTTATTTTTTATTTTTTGGATTACTTTCCTTTCATGTTCCTGATGTTGATAAAAAATGTGGGAGTGTGGTTTATAAAATATTATATTTTTTTCTAGGTATTTTTCTCGTATATAATTTAAAGGAAAGCGTTTTAAAAATTGAATTAAAATGTTTCTTTTGGGACTTTATCAAAAAACAATTTGTTTAGTTCGCTATAGTAGAAGCATTTTTAAAAACGAATCTGCGAAATACAAATTATTTAGACGCTATTCAAGTCACATAAATGAAAATAGCCGTTTAAACATACGGAAACCAGAGTGGATTCCTTATAGTCATGGAAATATAGGAGTTTTTTTCCAAGAAAAGCCCAAATTGAGTAATCCTTTTTTATCAGACAGTTTTTTACAAAGATATCTTGGTTGCACCGTTCCTAAGGAGGTAATATGCTTGATTAAAAAAGCCTTAGAAGTAGTTACTTATTTAAAAATTTCAGTTGTTTGTATCCATGATGTGTGTTGTTATTAGAAGAAATGTTAGTTATCATTTATTAACATAATCGTATGATAAAATAGGAGAAAAAAAGGATTTTACTTAAAAATGTAGGTCTCCCCTGCAATCAATTCTTGATGGAGGGTTATTGAAATAAATCTACAAAAAAACAGAATTGCATTGAAAATATTTATATTTGCAATTATCTGTCTAAGGATATTGTTTATCATATACATCAGTCTTTACAATTATTCGCAATTTTCCTAGTAAATCCTTATCCCAGAAAGTGCATGAAACATGACTTGCAAATTTTAGAACATTGTGTTAACGATTACAAATTGATCCCTTTCTCCACAAAAATCCCCTTAAAATAATTAAAATGCTCTTTTGAAAACATCTCTGTTCTCACAACCTCCTCCCTCTTCTCTCTTTTAACAGCAATAAAAGTAATTGAGAAATGTTATGGTAGTTGTTAGTGGCAGGCTCCAATTTCTCAAGTCAGTACTAATGTGTTTTTTGCTGTTAATGTAATTGTAAATACAGATTTTTTTGTGTGCTTGTTGAAATCTCCCTCATGATTTTTGGGCAGAATCCTAGAACAAGCTAGGCACCCAGTTTGGCAGTTTTTCTGGCATGCGCCAACAACCCCATGCACGCCAACCTGAAAACTCTTGTGATTGGTCCACTTTCTTGACTGCCACCAGACTATTCTTTTCTACTATGTCGTCATCATGGGAAATACAATTTTTACAAATAACGACATATAAGAAAACATGAAAGCTCATATTTATGTGACAAAAAAAAAAGCATAAATTTATTGAAAAATGTGGAATCTTTTAAATGACTTTTCTAAATCAGAATAACTGCAACTTTTCTCACACATTGCTTGCGTCGCAGTGAACAATTCATTATTTGACAGTTCCAGTGAGAATTTCATTGACAAAGTAAACATGAATGTAAAAAAAATTGATTTTTCAGCAACTTACTAATAAAGTCATGCTGTCATAACCTTGGTTTTAATCTTCTAACACAATACATTAAAATTCCTTTATTCGCAATCTTAAAAATGCACAAATTTGTAAATAACTCCAGTTTTAAATTTGTCAATAGCTTTGGATTTAAATATGTCAATAGCTCCTTTTAGGTAGATTTCGTAAGAAATACTTACTACCTATTGCAGTCGTTACCATGGTGCAACTTTTGAAAAATTCCTTCATAACTTTTCATTATATGACCCCAGGAACCCAAAACCACCCCCACCTAAAAAGTTTATATATATATGTGTATGTATGTACTAAATTTTGTTCGCACAATAAAAGTCGCAATTATGCATGGATCGTCTTCAAACTTGCCAAAAACTTTGAGATGGCTAATATCTCGGCGGGGATTGAAAATGGGAAAAATCGGCCCAAGGGAATGGAAATGGGCAGGGTTAAAAATTTTCAATACCGTCTTAACAAGATTCTGATAAAACCAGCTCTTACACAACAATGACAGGAAAAATTAAATATTTTTTGTTATAGTAGTTGCCAACAATTAAAAAAAAATAAAATTCCCACCACAACAATTGCTTTTCTATTGCAAGATTTTAACGTGAAAAAATAAATTAAATAAATAGTTTGACGAATTGAAAACAAATTGAATCATAAGTTTTCTAGAGCAAGATTTCAGCATGAAAACTCAAAATGAAATAAATAGTTTGACGAATTAAATATATATATATATATATATTACGTCATATTGGAAATATAATGGACCTCAGCAGGTGAATATGTAACGTCATGTGAGTTTGAAGAAATGTATTAAAACATCATAAAAACCCGACTATGGAAATATTAACATATTTTAACACTTTGAGGTTCTCTGAATTTGTTTTAGCCATTTTTAAACCTATTCCATATACATGCGTGTGTGTATTCGTGTATATTAGAATTTTCATAAAATGTTTAGCGCCCTAGAGCTCATTCTTAGTGAAGGAACTGGGTTTATCTCTAATCTTGATTTAAGTTTTGTTGGTGAATTTAGTACTTAACTTCGAAATCTACGTCGCCTGTAGGCCCGAGCCGGCAGGGATTTTTTTTAATTTGTCAATAGCCCTGGTTTTAAATTTGTCAGTAGATCTGGTTTTAAATTTTAGCTGTGGTTTTAAATTTGTCAATAGCTCTGATGTTAAATTTGTCAATAACTCCATCTTTATTTGTCAATAATTCCGGTTTTAAATGGCAATAACTCCAGCTTTAATATTCTAGCCAATACGTTAAAATTTCTTTATTCGCTATCTTAAAAATGCACAAATTCAACACAGAAATCTCTAGACGTATCAAATATAATAAATAAAAATTAACTTTTATTTCTCATATTTTGTCCACATTTAAAATTGACTGCTTATGAAGGTATATTTCAAAATATAGAAAAAAGACCCTGAAATATACAACCGTTGAACACATTAAATGAAATTTACACCATCTTCATCACACACAGCATAATAAAAAAACACCTCAACTCAACAATACACCAATTTCAGGAAACCCAACAATCCGAAAAAAAACAAATTAAAGTAGGCATAGCCACAATGTATGGAAAAAAAATGGTATAGCAAGAATAAGTGATTTATTGCCTTACCAAATTCAATATTGCCAAGTGTCTTGCTTGTTCTAGAATTCAGCCGATTTTTGTTTTAAGTATACATTATATCCAGGGGTGGGGAATTTTATTATTCTACTTGTTATTCATGAGTGGAATTCCTGGCAAGGCAAGTGAATTATTTAGCGAACTTTTTAGAAACTTCAGGCTATAGAAAATATACCAAAAACCTTTTTTCAATTTTTATTAGTTAGCCATATTTTGCAATTCTCCCAATTACTGCAATGGAAACATGACACTAAATTGTATTTTACTCCAAACTTTCCTCTGTTGTATATATTTCTTAATTATATATATGTATGCAGTAAACTTCTGATTATCTGTCACTCACGAGACCGATGGTGTGGCAGATAATCTAAAGACAGTACAAAACGTTACTAAAATTACATTTCTGTATGTTAATTTATAAACATGAATAATTAAAAGATTTTTTTATTTGTTATGTACTTCCATTTATAAAAAGCCTAACTGATAAGAAATCTATTTATCAGAAAAATTTAAAATTTTACTGAATAAATATCTATAGTACCTGTTTTCATACAAAGTAATGCATTAGGCGCATCCCACACTAAGGCGACACATAAGACATGTTGCTTGAATTCGCTGGAAAAACTGGTTTGAAACAACTTCGTTCTTTGTTTCGACCAGTTTTTGCGCTACATGTCGCTTGTCGTCTGAGTGTGGGATGCACCTTATACTTTTTTGTTTGTATTTTGCTTGTGTTTTTACTGTAGCAAGAGGATGTACTCTTGGGCCACCCCCTGAATTCCACTGATCTGCTTCCTCTTGCATCTCAAACCAATTAATGCATTTAGATAGCATAGTCTGCATTACTGACTCCTAGATGATAATTCCCCAATTCATCATATTCATCCGCTTCAGGTTTCTCTGGATTAAAAACATGTTGAATAATTTCGTTACCCATTAATTCTTCATAACCAATATAATTTTTGTCACAATTAAGCCATTCTGTGATTTCATCCACAGAAATATTTTCTAGCTTCTGTTCCTGATGCTAGAGAAGCATTTTACTCAAAATAGTGCTGTCTTACTCGGGTTTATATGCATTTGAATTTTTGTTGCCATTTCTGGTTTTAAAAAAGTCCTTCCGGCCAGTGCCGGGAGGAAGAGGTAGCTTTCATATTCCTTATTTTTAAAAAGTCAACTTATATTATTCAAACACAAGAAGCTCAATTTAGTGGAAACCGAATATAGGAGATTCAATACTAATTTTTATCAATACTAAATCATTATGAATGAGAATTTCGCGAAATTAGTCAGCTTTATCCAAGCTGCTTTTATTTAAAGTAACTTATATTTGGCTGCCAAATTTGGCGATTTCTTAAAATGCCTGCCATTTTAAGACAACATGGTGGATGAGGCTAACCAGTGAACTTGGTCGAGACCTTAGTAATTGCTGTGCACATGCTCACTCACATCGGAATAGATTGATATATACGAGTGCTTTCGCAGGCAAAAATCAGATTTTTCAAAGTGTCACCCACGTTAGATATTGAAATTGCTATATCTGAACCATTTTTTAAGATAAAGACAAACAAAAAATGCGCCTTAATCCTTATATCAAGGTCAACTACTTAAGAAAGAAACTTTTTTCAATTTCTAATTTTTTTGCACCTCACTTTAAATATAATTTTTTTTAATTTAATGGCTGCCATTTTGAAACAAGATGGCTGATGAAGCTGGCCAGCGAACTTGGTTGAGATATTGATGTATACTATCCACATGCCTTCTTACATTGAAATAGGCGAATACGTGTGTTATCACATGACAAATACAAGATCGTGTCAAAATGTTAGCTATGCTAGAAATTCAAAGTGCTATAATTCAACCATTTTTTAAGATATAAACAAAAGAACAAATTTTCAGAAACAAAAACTGCTCCGGAATCTTTGTATCAAGGCCAAACACATAAAAAAAATCTTTTTCATTTTCCAATTTTTTAATACCTCATTTTAAATTTAATTTTTTTTTAAATGGCAACCCTTTTGAAACAAGATGGCGAATGAAGCTGGCCAACAAACTCGGTCGAGACATTGGTATGTACTATGTACAGACCAAGTTACATCCAAATCAGTTCATAAATACGCCTGATATCGCGTGACAAAAATCAGGTTGTTTTAAAATGTCAGCTACAATAGAAATTCAAAATGCTATAACTCAGCCATTTTTTTAGATATAGACAAAATAAAAACTGTTCTGGAATCTTTGTATTAAGGTCAAACACATACGAAATAATATTTTTCATTTTCCAATTTTTTGGTATCTCATTTTAAATTTTTTAAATGGCCGCCATTTTGAAACAAGATGGCGGATGAAGCTGGACAACGAACTCGGTCGAGATATTTGTATGTACTATGTACACACCAAGGTACATCCAAATCGGTTCATAAATACGCCCGTTATCACGTGACAAAAATCAGGACGTTTCAAAAAGTCAGCCACGCTAGAAATTCAAAATGCTATAACTCAGCCATTTTTTAAGATATAGACGAGACAAAAACTGCTCCCGAATCTTTTTATCAAGGTCAAACACATAAGAAAAAATATTTTTTCAATTTTTTGGTACCACATTTCAAATTTAAATTTTTCTTAAAAATTTAAATGGCCGCCATTGTTAAACAAGATGGCAGATGAAGCTGGCCAACGAACTCGGTCAAGACATTGGTATGTACTATGTATAAACAAAGTTACATTCAAATCAGTTCATAAATATGCCTTTTATCGCGTGACAAAATTCAGGACGTTTCAAAATGTCAGCCACGCTAGAAATTCAAAATGCTATAACTCAGCCATTTTTTAAGATATAGACGAAACAAAAACTGCTCTGGAATCTTTGTATAAAGGTCAAATACATAAGAAAAAAATATTTTTCCATTTTCAATTTTTTGGTACCACATTTCAAAATTTAAATTTTTTAAAAAATTTTAAATGGCCGCCACATTATTTCTCATTTTACATTATTAGATTACTTGGATTAAAAATCATTGCAAGAAAGATCAAAAGTTAGCCACAGTTTAAAAGTAGGTAATTTATGGGAATCCCTTAGGAACAAAAATTCTTCTGTTTCCTCTGCATAAAAATTAAAATATCTAAAATACAACTAAATGTGATGACAAAAAATACTAGATGTTGTCATCAAATTATACAATTGTTTCAAGCAAAGCCTATGCCAAACTGGCAATGCATGACACATTTTTCTACAAAGATTCTGAAATCGGTGTATCAGAAATATCATTCCGGATTACTGGTTTTCTGGATAACTGGTTTCTGGATAAATGGTTCCATACTGTATATATATGTCAACTTTTGAACGGAGGGTGGTTTCGGGGTCTGGGGGTCATGATCGATGAAAATATACCAAAATTTTTTTTAATCTCTTTCCTCCGAACGGCTGCAGTAGGTAGCTTTTTGTAATGAAAGCTACCTAAAAAATTAGGAAAGAGAGGTGGTGGTTAATCGAGAGTGGCAGATAATTGGAAGTTTACTGTATATACATAAAATTATGACATTGTTAACTACAAGAATACACTATAATAAATGAATTATTGTTGCATTCTTGTAAATTTTGTCATAACAATTTTTAACTGTACGTTCTATCTTGCTGACTGGCAAAGTAAATTCTTGGGTGGTAAAATTTTCTGAAAATTCTCCACCCCTGATTATATCATTTCCTGAAATAGAAATTGTACAGTCTTATTAATGCTGCAAATCTTTAAATTTTTGTTAAGCGATTTTCATTTTTTCTTTAAATTTAATTTCATATTAATTGTATTTTGTTATTGTAGGTTTTCAATGAAATTTCTAAGGATCTTACTTGCTTTGGTGAAAGAATTGTTAAGGAAATAGATGATCTTGGAAGGGAATGTGAATTAAATTTGCCATCATTAAAATGTCAAGATGCATGGGGAAAACGTGTGGATGAATTAGAAACTTGCAATGCCTGGAAACAGCAGCATCGCATAAGTGCTGAGGAAGGTTTAGTTGCAATTGGTTATGAACGAAAGCTGAATGAATGGAGGTTAGATTCAATTCTTTTTATACACTGGAAATAATCTTGTATTGATTTGAAAAATTACATCAGTAAGATTTCTGTGGGCATACTTAAAGTACACTTTTTTCTTTTTCTCCATCTAAGTGAAAAAGTGTCTAGGGCAGGAGTTGAACCCAGGACCCCTGGCTTAGCCAGTGCTCTACCAACTAAGCTACCTGGATGGCGCATGACTGACACAATTCACTCAAACAATTTTTTAATATTTGGTCTGTCTTATGAGACATCTCAACATAATAAATAAACTGCAGGTCTCCAATAAATGATAGATATGTAGATAGGGGAGAGTGGTAATGAATGGGCCATTAACAAAATATGAAAAAGTATTTGCATAAAATTATTTTAGATGCCACCAATAGATGGAACTATTTGTTTTACCAAACTCATCAAATTTTCCATTGTTTGGGAGAAGCCATTTTCCCTCTGGAGTAGGATGGTCAAGAATCTGATTGAAAAGTAAATTTTTTTCCCTTTTCAGTAAAATAAATAAGCTAAAATGTATCTGTTATTTCATTGCAGATATGTGTATTAGCAAGTCTTTGCATATTTGTAAACTGATTTTAGTATGTATTTAGATGTTATTTGAATTTAATGTACTAAAAAAACCTGAATATATTCCAGAAGTATAGGTGGGGCTGAATGGGCCACTTTATCATGGTCATGAATGGGCCATCTTTGCCCTGATCATGAAGATATGATTTTCTCTTTAATATGAAACATAACTGGCTGTCATGGATTTAGATTAAATTACTGTCTAGTTAGAAAAGATTTATAGTGATGTCTAAAAAATAATTTGCACATTTTCACCCTAAGAAATATTAGTTATTTATTAGAAACATAAGTTAAATTGTGTAAATGATTAAGGTGAACTGTCCAGTTGTTGACTACACCTACCAGTATTTTCCCATTTGATATAAAACTAGAATAATTGTTTATATTCTGAATCTGATGGGTAGAATAAATAATACCAGAAATTTACACAAAATAGTCAATTAATAGGCAGTTCACCTGAATAATTTTACCAATTGAAATTTAATTTTAATTAAATAAGATGGACCGTGTTTTTAAGTCAAAGACATAAATTTCGTTAAATCATAATGTGTATTATCTATTATTTTTTGGCTTATTTTATGTTCTTTCTTTCTTATAATCTCATTATTTTGTCATTTTTCTGCTACAATTATGTGATTTAATAATATCACTTTTGATGTTTATAAATTTTGATAAACATTGTGTATTACTTACTATTTCAGTATGCTTTTGATCATATCATGTCAAGTGCCATTCATTTTGTTATATTTGGTGAATAAAAGATTAATTCCACATTTTTTCATTGAACACATTTAGTGGCCCATTCATTACCTTCAATGGCCCATTCAGCCCCGTGGGTGGGGATGAATGGGCCAAATTACTATATTTTTATTTTCTATTATCATTCATTATAGCTATTTTCTAAGCCAATTTTTATAACTTTTTATATAACCAAATAAGTAAAGTAACTGATGAGCCAATTCTGGACCCAAAAAAATTATAAAAAAAAAAATTACAAGAATTAAAAACCAAAAATTGGTCCATTCATTACCACTCTCCCCTACTTTATTATTCTAACTCAATCATACTGATTGGTAAAGAAATCACATTGAATTAAAAAAAATCAGCTTGTATGAATTTTTTTTAATCAGTTTGATTGAGTTAAAATATTCATACATTAATATTATACATACAATTATACCATACAATATTATGATACATATATTAATGCATTTATTGGAGCTCTTTCAACTGTGATTTATCCTGTTCAGCTGTCGTATATGAAAGAGTTCTTATTCACAAAAAATTGTCTGAGCGATCTTTAGAAAATTTCTTTTTTTTTCTTTTCATTTGTTTGATGAAATTTTTTTGGGCAATTGTTTGATGAAAATCAAAAATCTTTCCATGGTCGTTTCACAAAATTAACAATTTTTTTTCCATGACCTATTGTTGAAATTTATGATTTTTTATATGATTGTGATCTTTCTGCAGCCGACTGATAAAATTTGTAATTATTTTATTTATATGTGTAACCAATTGATGAATTGATTGATTGATTGATTAATCAGAGCCGAAGCTCAAAAATGAGTTTTCTAGCTACAATCAGGGGGTGTGATTCTTTTCCTATTGTTTCTGAATAACTGGGGTTTGTCCAAGATCAGGAGAAGGTGCAGTATCTGTTTCATCCAGCTACCAGAAGATTTAGAAAGCCATGAAAGGGCATACTTCCCAAGTGAGTCAGAACCTGGCTCAGCCCAGGAAAAAGGAAACAAGATACCTGGACAATGTTCAGCCCAACACAACCTGATCACAGATATTGTAAAAGATAGCATTAGTCCTTGAAATTCCTATTCATTGTTAGAGTTTAACTCTCTCTGAGCAAAATCTTTGTCATTCCAGCAGGAGATGGTCAGTATTTTCTGAGACTTTCCATTCTAGGCATAGTGGCTAATTACTCAAACCAAAGTGAGTTTGAAGCCGGGTCAGCAGCACTTCCTCCCTATGTGGGAGTTTTAGATTCCTATGATCCCAACTCCTCTCCATGAGGGATGTGGGAACTTCATTATATAATCACTTCCGAACCATCTAATGGTGCCTGCCTGATGCCAATTCCATCTGGAGCATCAAAGGCTATAATGTCCTTTGAGATAAATACATGAGATAGTTCCCAAAGAGAGTTTTTGGTACTGGACATATCTATTTGCTATCCTATTACTACACAGAATTTCGCTATGACCAGGTACCCAAATTCCTTTGATATCCTCTAACCATTAGCTTATTTGGGCAACTGCTTCATGCAGAAAATGCATTACATTTGGGGATTTATAGTTGATTGCAGAAGGCTGTCTAAGAGTAGTATAAGCATTTGGAAGATAGGTGAATACTGTAGGGTTTTCCTGGAAGCAAAAATCTCTGTCATGAAAATAGAGTTCAGGTGGTGCACTGCCCATGACAGTACGCATTATCCTATGATATTCCAATATCTGAGACTGGTTAATGTAGTACTTTCAGAGGCTTCTTTAGCTATTATATGCTAATGCACCCAAGATCCAAGGCTCTGTGAGAAAAGCTGTTCTATAGTGGCAGGAACCAACGACTTATCTTGGAATGGATATCCTGTTTGGTGGTATCTGACCGGAAGGTTGCTAAGGCAGTTTGGTGTGCAAGCCCACTTTCTGTGAGCAGGGCATCTAATGGGGACAACTCTCTTAGAGAAAGTTGCCAGATTATAAAGATCTTTCATTGTAAATTGTGAAAGTCCTGTAGCTTGTTGGCCCTTGAGATCCTTCTAAGAATGGGGATCTGGGTCCATTTAGGGAAATCTAGAAGTGGCCTATAACACTCCATTTAGGTGGGGTTTGAGTTTCTCCTGGATGGTACTGTTCACTAAATAGTGCAATAGGTTCCCATCAGGGCTTGAAAATTTTTACATGCCCAGTCGGGCATGTGGTAGAAAACATAGATACCCGACTAAAAAGTACTTCATAGTAAAGGCAGTTCTAAATTTTGTGGCTGTAATTTTAAAACTGGTAAATATAACATAATCCATAAAACAATAAAGGATACACTGAATATTTTTTATTAAAGGCAGTATGAAACTCTTATGGTTGAAATTTTTTTCAATAAATGAATGAATTCTCATTTAATAAATAAAAATCACATCACAAAACTAATTAAATATTGTTTTATTATGAGTTATGTTCTCTGCATTCGATTGCTAGTGTAGAGAATGTCCACTAATGTGTTGTGTAGTACCTTTGGCAGTCGATTGCCAGTGTTTGATAGCCAGTGAAGGATCATAAGTTCAACTGTCAGGACCAGCAATGCTTATTCGTATTGTCATATAGCCTCCATCAAGAGGTTAGAGCGAAGGGAGTTTTTATCTCGATAAATACAGATAATGCTCCTTTCACATGCAGATGTACTAGGCAAAAAACAAAACATTATTTCAACCAATAAAAGTGTATTGGAGATATCTATTGGCTGCATTTTGAGAAGATGTGTATGCATACCAAAATACGTTTTTAATTTTATATACAGAATAGGCAAAAAATTTATGTAAATTCGTCAAAACAACTCTTATAAGTGATACTTTTGCTCTTCTGTCTCCTCTTATCATTTGTCCATACTGTCAAATATTTTTTGAGCTATAGCTACAGATAGCTATATTTGATGTCTTTTCTAACTTTCACTGATCACAGATAGCAAGCTATTGCATCTCAAATATCATCAAAAATAAATGCCCATTTGGGCATGCTGATAAGAATAATAAGGTAAAGTACACAGTAGTTGACACTTTAAGGAATTTTTCGGCGTTCGTCGCCTTTGGTTCGTGCAGTTTTCAATTAAGGGAAACAGTTTGATCATTACTAGGGGGCTTGAACATTTTTCCACAAAATCATAATGTTTAATGTCCCGAAATGAATACATTTTGTAAAAATTACTAGGGGATATGAAAACATGATTTTTGTCCAGAAGTTGACACCATCGTGAACGTGAGAGTTTAGTAGTTGACACCTTCGTGAACTAGTAATTGACACTGACTGCGGCGGGGATTAAATCCATAATAATAAATACTCTTTATTATTATATTACTATATTAATTGCCCCATATGAAGACATAATGATAAGAACTGTTAATTAGCAAAATTTTTTTAAAGAAATCAGAAGTTTTAATGAAAGATCAGAAGTTTAATCAGAAGTTTTAATGAAAATTAAAAAAGTCCCATAGATCTGAAATTATAACATAAAACCACTTACTTAATTAATCTCAAATAACAAAAATGAAAGATCGAGTGCAAAATCAAGCACTAACAGCTGATATTTTACCTTTTCATTGGGGTTTTTCCCTCAACTTTGTATTTCAGAGTTATTCTAGGCACGTTAAATTTTTTAGCCACTGTTTTGTACCCAGCTTTGCTGACTTTAATGTATTCTACAGCAGCTCTCATGCTCTCTTCTGTGTAATTCCTAAAATTTCCCTTCATAGGTGGCATCTAAAAAAATAAATAATTAATTTTAGTAGTTGACACTCCCTAATTTCAATAATTGACACCCTGTGTCATCTATTGGTTTAAATGCATTTTTGGTTTTTCAAAGGTCAGTCATGAATTTATCTGGTAGATTCCAGCTTATTTTCATTGCACTGAATTAGATTAACAAAACCCCAACATGAGCGAGTAGTTGACACTGGGTGTCAACTTTTGAAAATCTGTTTCTTTTCATATTCAATAGTTGACACTCACTCCCGCTATTTTGCAAAAAATGAATCAATTCTATTCCAATACAATTCTTGGACATCGAAACGATCAATATCAGTCAAAACATAACCAGAAATTAAGATAAATTATGGGTTTTAATACTTACTGTAACGTGCGATCCTTATCACTTTTCTTAAGATAAATTCAAAAAATTCAACTTTGCACACATGCTTCTTTGTTGTCTTCTGCCAAATTGGAATTGGGCTCGACTGTTTATAGTTTGTTTTCAGTTTTGCCACAAGGTGATAGATTTTAAAAATTCTGTGTCTCTCATGTTCCTACCTGTGACGTTTTCTTGTTACACTACTGTTTCTACAAAAGTATCAACTATTGGTCCAGTGTCAACTACTGGGTACTTTACCTTACATGCCCAATCAGAAATTTTACATGCCCTGGGCATTTCGGGCAATAGATTTTTCGAGCACTGGTTCCTGTAGTATAAGGCACTGACTGAGCAATATGCAGGAGATCTTTGGTGGGGATTCCTCTGTGAGGACTGGTTATTAGGGCTGGACGATATCAGAAATTTAATATCGCAATATATCAACAAGTTATAATATTGATATTGGTTATATTTCGTGATAACTACCTTAAACTGTGTAAGAATAGAAATATTGCTAATTTTGAAAAAAAGTGGTAACAGTAGCAGCAATTTAAGTACCAACAGATGTAGAAAGCAACGAATCAATGTTTTATACCTATATATGTTCACACAGTATCATTAAAATATGTATATACATATATATATTCAAAATAAAAATATTTTAGAAAAAGAAACCAATGTTTGATATCTGTTTGCACTTATACCATTTGTTGCATAGTATTTTTCCTTAAAAATACTATGTTTTCTTTCCTTCCTACTTTATGGATTATTTATTAATAATATTTTAACTATTTAAGTACTTCGCATATAATTAAGAATATTATAAAAAAAAAAAAAATTAAAATTAAATATTCTTAAATTTAGGACAGTGACAATTTTAATATAATTAAAATAAGTAAAAGCAGGGGAAAAACTAAAATTAATTTAATGCCACATGTCATGCTAATATACTTGTAATTAAGTAGGTTTCATTGGGTGATAGATGCCGCAGACATGTTGTTTTTCAATCTTTCTCTAAGAAATGAATGCATTCGTAATCGAAAACATTCACTGTATTTATATCTTCCTATCTATTTGCTATAAATAAACAACATCAAAACTTTTTTTTTAAATATAAATATTCAAATCACATTTTGGAATAGTTTTATACTAATTTAAATTTAGTTTTTTGATAAATATTCCTTTTAAGCTAAAATATCAAGACAGGATATGTTAAATTCATTCGAGAAAACTTTGCTCTAATGAAAATACAACAAACGACACAGAAGAAAGAATATCAATACACAATATGAATAAGCATTTTATTCAGTAGCATAGTAGACGTTACAGACTGTGAAGTTCTTTTTAAAAGCGACGAATCATCACAGTGAACAAGTGCTTTGACCTTGACTTTTCCCCAACTTGAGGAGAAACAGAAAGCTAAGTTTACCATTAGCTGACTCTGGTTGGTTGCTCGCAAAAACCAAACATCCCAGCTGTTGGGCCAAGGGCTCAATGATAACCAGCTATATTCTGTATCAACTGAAACTCAGCAATAATCAGAGCTTGTTTGATTGTTCAGGCCATGTCAATATCTGTAGTTATTGCAATATGTATGGGCCAATGACAATGGTGAGAGAAGAAAGTCGATAAGTGTTATTCAGTATTATGCAGCCAGGCAGTGAAATAAACTCGAAGATTTCAGTGAAGGAATATTGCAATAATTGGGATATTTCTAGAGATAATCAGCAGAAAGAAAGATAATCAAGATGGATTTTCTGTTTTGGAGAGGATAGTGGGTGAAAACATTGTAATGGAATATTGGGCTATGTTTTTCAGGGCTGTGGCGGTGTGCACAAAACATTATTTTATTTGGTTTTGAGATATTCTACACTGTTTTTTTTTCAAGGCTTGTGTTCAAAATCCCAGTGAGCTCAAAACTTCGTTATTTTGTTGGGATATATCAATAGAGTCAAGGTTTAGAAATTGTTATTGCGATATTTAAAAAATATCATTATTTGTCAATGTATTGATAAATAATACAGCCCTTCTGATGGTGCTTCTGAAAGTATTTGGTGCAGGGCTTTAAGCATTCAGCAGAGTCAGATGTTGCTTTGAAATTTTTTAGTGGGGCTACTTCACAGCTTGTCTTTATCCCCTCTGCTGTTATGATATATAAGGGGCTATGCATATACAGGGTTCGCACAGACTCCTTGGAAACTCCTTAGAAATGGAAACATTCCCAAGTAGTACTTAGAACTACTTAGATAAGCAAAGCACTCCTTAGAAACTCCTTAAGTTGTATTGTTGCTTCGGACGCAAGCGATATTGCTGCTGAGGAAAAAAAAATCGTGATTTTAAAATGCAAGGTAAATCCTTTATGCATGGCATTTATCTGAAGCACAGCATTGATTGGTTAGGGTAATCTTATACTAGGTCCGTTTTTAAATTATTAGGTCCATAAAGTCCGTTTTTCAACACTTAACCGATCTTTATTTTAAATTTTATCGATGTTTAGCATTTGGCCAAGAATCTCAGAAAAATCGCGTTTTTCGCAAATCTGTCCCGAAAAATACCGTCAAATTTCGTCAATCGATCGCGGAAAAAATTCGTAAATTTTGCCAAAGGATCGTGAAAAAACGCGAATTTCTCCAACAGATCGCGGAAGAACTCTAATTTCTTCAAAAGATCACAAAAAAGATGCAAATTTCTTAAAAGACAGCGAAAAAACGCAAATTTACTCAAAGAATCACGAAAAAACTCGAATTTCGTTAAAAGATCGAGAAAAAAAAGCGGATTTCTTCCAGAGATCGCAAAAACCGTGAATTTCCTCAAAAGATCGCGAAAAAATGCGAACTTCCTTAAAAGATCGAGAAAAAATGCGAATTTCCTAGAAAGATCACGAAAAAAATGTGTAATTTCCTCAAAAAATCGCGAAAAACACGCGCATTTCTTCAAAAGATCGCGAAAAACAAGCGAATTTTGTCAAAAGATTGCGAAAAACAAGCGAATTTCGTCAAAGGATCGCGAAAAACACGCGAATTTCCATCAAAAGATCACGAAAAAAGTCAGTTTCGTCAAACGATAGAAATAAAACGCGAATTCCATTAAAAGATCGCGAATTTCCTCCAGAAGATCGCGTAAAAAACGCGAATATCCTCCGGAAGATCGCGGAAAAAACGCGAATATCCTCCGGAAGATCGCAGAAAAAACGCGAATTTCCTCCGGAAGATCGCGGAAAAGACGCGAATTTCCTCCGAAAGATCGCCAAAAAACGCTTATTTCCCCCAGAAGGTTGCGAAAAAATGCGAATTTCCTTAAAAGATAGCAAAACACACGCGAATTTCGTCAAAGGATCGCGAAAAACACACAGTTTCCATGAAAAGATCGCGAAATTCTCCAAGAAGATCGCGAAAAAACACGAATATCTCCCAGAAAATCGCAAATTTCCCCCTAAAGATCGCGAAAAAACGCGAATTTCTTCGACAGATCGCGAAAAACAGGCGAATTTCATCAGTTTATCGTGAAAAACACGCGGTTTCCATCAAAAACGTCAGTTTCGTCAAACGATAGAAATAAAATGCGAATTCCATTAAAAGATCGCGGAAAAAACGCGAATTTCCTCCGGAAGATCGCGAAAAACCGCGAATTTCCCCCCAGAAGGTCGCGAAAAAATGCGAATTTCCTTAAAAGATCGCGAAACACACGCGAATTTCCTCAAAGGATCGCGAAAAACACGCAAATTTCGTCAAAGGATCGCGAAAAACATGCAGTTTCCATGAAAAGATCGCGAAAAAAAACGCGAAATTCTCCCAGAAGATCGCGAAAAAACACTAATATCTCCCAGAAAATCGCGAATTTTCCCCTAAAGATCGCGAAAAAACGCGAATTTCCTCGACAGATCGCGAAAAACATGCAAATTTCGTCAGTGGATCGTGAAAAACACGCGGTTTCCATCAAAAATGTCAGTTTCGTCAGACGATCGCAATAAAACGCGAATTTCTCCCAGAAGATCGCGAAAAACATGCAAATTTCGTCAAAGGATTGCTGGAAACACGCGAATTTCATCATATGATCGCGAAGAAAAAAATGATAATTTCGTCAAAGTTTCACCTTTAAAGAAATCAATTACCGCTGTTCTAAAAGAATAAATTCAAAACTTGTTATATTTTTTCTTGTATGTTGCATTTAGCATTTTTTTTTTTACCTTTTAAAATTTTCTTTAAGATGTATCGTGTATGTGATATACATAATAAGTATTTCGGGTTTGACTAATCTCTCTTTATATGACCATAGGTTGCTGCATGAAAAAGTTGATTTTCTATTTTGTATTTAAACTTACGAAATCAGTAAGCAATATATTGTGAATACTGTGCAATTGCAGCAGTAACAATTAGATTCTAATAGAGTAAAATTTGTTTTTGTCTCCAAATTGGGCATTAAAAATTGGAGTGTGCATACCACATAATGATGCAGCACATAAAAGCAACAACAAAAAAAAATGGCAAATCCTTTAAATTTTTTGGTACTCCTTGGATTTTTTCTTCCCAACTCTGTATGAACCCTGATATATAACGTTATCATTTTAGGGGAGAGCGGGGTCTGGCACATGATATCGTAAGATAGCTCTAGAGTGAGGGGGGGTTCGACTTTTGATATCGTTATCATTTCTGATCCAACCAAAATTTTCTCTTTTTATTTGTAACTTGGTCTTTACATCAAAATAGTATGTTCATACGATTATCTTTTACAATTGTCATAAACATATGTTACAGTTATCTTTTTTTAGTCTATTATCTAGTTTTATGAAAATACAAAATTATTACTAAAATCATTAAATGATTATAAAATTATTTAATTCCAAAATATGGAAAACCCCAACCTTTGGAATTCCTATTCTTCTGTATGCATATATAATCCACTGTTCGATAACCATATGTGAAGTATGTTTGAAATAGTACTTATGTTTACTACTAAATAAAATAGAAGGAATGTTGTCCACCTGTTTTGTTGATAAAAATTTCTGTCTGCCCCTTCTCCTGCGGGAAAGTTGTAAGAAGACATTATTATGTTGAATGCATTGTGTAGAAAAAAAAAGATAATTTTGAATACTTTTAAATAGTAATTATTTCTGTTAAGTGTTATTTGATATAAAGTTATTTCATACATAAAATGTCATTTATTGACTTATCTTCATTTGAATCAGTAAAGTATGTGAAAAATCAATGCAACCATATCTGCATATCACTCCAAGCAAAAGAAAAAAAAATTCCAAAAATCTAAAGAATTTTTATACATTGATAACGATATCATTACTGGAGGGGGGGGGGTGTGTGAGGAATGATAACGTATGATATTGTAAAGGGGGGAGGGTGTCCAAAATTTACAAAAATTTGATAACGTTATATATGCACAGCCCCTAACTATAAACACAAGAAATGGACACTTCCTCCCTGTCATAGAACTTTTGATTACAAATTTTTTTTTTTTTTTTAATGTAATATATATATGGTATTAGTATTGAAAGATTATGAAGTTTAGAGGGGGCTCTGCTCTCATCAGGTTACAACAACCCTGATTTGACAAATAGTTTTTGCAGAATTTTGTAAAAGATAAAAATATACTTGCAGAATTCTGCTAGTTAGTGGAAGAATCATATGCATAGCATAAGAATTTAAGGGAGGGGGGGGGGGGGATAATCCCACACAGTATTTTTCATTATGTGTGATTTTCCTATTTTGTGACAAATTCATGCAGCCCGAAATACTATTTCAAACCATGTCATATACAATCTACTTTTCATAATATGTTTACATTCTTTTTAAACATGAATTTGTATGATTTCTATTTAGAAACATCTTATATACTAAGAAGATATCAGAGCACAAGTTAATGTTTAAGGGGACCAGATAAGCTCTATCTCGGCCAATTTAAAATACACCAACTTTATGTACCTTGTTCTCAGAAATGGTGAAAGATAGAGGTCTAGATTTTTTTAGAGTAGTTTGAATAATATGCTTTACACATTTTAACCGACCATTTTCTTTCTAAGTGAAAATGAAAATGAATTATTTATTGAAAGACTTTTTAAATTAGCCTTTTTGCTAAGATTTCACAGCATAAAATAAATAATTCTCAACAAATCATTAAATCCTTGTGTTAAAATATGCAATATAACATAATAAAAGTATTTTGAAAAATCTGAGTTCTTAAGTTTAATAGATATTGAAAAAAAAGAACACAAACCTGAAAAATCGAAGTTTTGAGAAAAGTCAATTTAACCTGTGAAACAGTGTTGCCAGTGGACTACTTTTTTTAAATTCTGATTTCTTGATTGGCGTCACTTTTCTGAAATAGTAAAATTCGCCTTATTTAATAACATATTAATTAAGGTGAAAACAATGGGAATTTTACCACTTCAGAAAAGTGGTGCCAATCAAGAAATTGGAATTTTAAAAAAGTAGCCCACCACTGTGAAGTGCTCTTAGAAAGAATAAAAAAATCCAGCACTTTTTTTTAAATATATAAACATGTGTAATACATCGTTGAAAAGATAAAAGTTTAAACTATTTAATGATATAAAAAAGTAAAAATCCATTTTTTGGTTAAATTTCGCTTACTCGGTCCCCTTAAAGGGAACAGAAAAGGACATTCATATTGCAAAGCTAATGGAGAAATTCTTGGCCTATTGTGAAAGCCTTTACTAAAAATGCTTCCATCAATCAAGAATGAAAGCTAGAGCTTTGGAAAAGGTCAGATACTGTCCTAGTCTAACCATAAATGATATGGCCATCTGTCTGTATTTTTCAAATGGCAGACTGAGCAGCTTCGATAAAAATATTGTTTTGGATTCTAGGAGAAGTGTTGTTGTGAGGCTGAAACTTAAAGCAACTGTTTTTTTTTTTTAAGAATAAAGAATATCGAAGACCTTCATTAGGCATGTAGCTATTTGCTCCTAGCAATATTAAAAGCAGGGTATCTAGCCATCTAAAAATCTGGAAAACTGAGCAATATTTTTATGGACTGGAATAATCAGGAAAAGTCTAGGAAAACTAAAGATTTTATGTTGAAGTATCTGGAAAATCTAATTTTGTGCTTTATAAGTACTGTGAAGAGGGTTTGGGTTTCTTCCATTCTGAAAAAACCCAGAAGAAATGGAAAAAAGTAGAAGAAATGGAAGAAACCAACAGAAATGAAAACAGATGCTCAAAATTGAAATATATTAACTATATCTAATAACTAAAGTCAAAGAAAAGTTAAATGAAATCTAAAGTGGAAAACATTATATTAAAAATAATATTTTTGAGAAATTAAGTTATTTTTTTAATAACAAACTTCAGGTTCAGCAGGTATTTACAGGTGATATCTTTTACAACTTTAGGGGTTGGGGTGTGTTTTTACATTGTTTATACCATTTCTGTAATAAAAAGAAATCCCCTACCAATCCTTTATTTTTAAATTTAATATTTTAAAGACTCTATTGTGCAACACATTAAATAAACAAATTTTTAATTATTTATACTAGCATATATATTAGGGTGGGCCGAAAAAACTTTTTTCGATTTTCGATGATGGGTAGTACAAAAAAGTTGCCACTAGTGGCACTAAGTTCACACAAAAAATTTGAGATTTTTTGGGCAATCCCTTGATTTGCCGCAAATGGCTTGAAGTTTTGCTGAAATTTATTTTAGCTGAATTTACTTGAAATGTCATGATTAGTGTACGAAATGCTTAAATAAGCTCTGATTATGTGTTATTTAATAGTTATGTGTATTTTGAATTAGATGTTTTTATAGCTTTTTCGCATAAAAGTGAGCAAAAATTGTAAGTATTGTTTGGTTAGTTGGTTGGTTTTGCTCTTTTGTTTTGATCATGTTCCTCTCTCTTCCTTCTGTTTTTGATGCGTTCAGAGTCACATGATTGGATGACGGACCACAGCATGTCTTGACCGCAATTCTGAAAGAAGAGGAGAATCCGGAGCAGAAACCAATGAAGACGCAATCAGTTAAGAGGATGAGGTTAGGAAATAGGAGATGGGAGAAATTGAGAAATACTATGTCAATTATTTTTCTGCTCTAAAATACATGTATTCTCTGAACATTCAAATAGTTGGAACTTCGAAGCAGACAGTTCATCTGAATCAGAATTTGAACCAGGGTCTTCAAAAGCAGACACTCCCAAACACATATACCTTTCACACACAGCGTTCGCCAATTTTAGAACTGGTATATCATATGGGTAAATAGCGTTAAGAGCTTCATCTGTGCTTCACACTGCAGGAATTGTGACAACCGGGAATAAAGATCTCGTCGTCGATAAAGACAAGGTCAGGAGACAGCAAAAGAAACTTGGAAAGAACATACAGGAGAAGGAAGAAAAATTACAAGGATATTCTTTGATGGTAGAAAAGATAAAACAATCTTCATAGAAAAAATAAATGACAACTGGCACAGTCGAGAGAAAGATGAAGTACATATCACTAATAGTGTGCAAAAATGTACAAGTCACTTTCTATGAGCCTATTCCTGTTTCATAGACATCAGAAATGCAAAAGGCTGAAGATTTGAGTGTTCTATTAATCTATCTCTAATTGGGTTTGTAAAGGTCTTAGTCCAAGGGGTTCTACGATCTAGTTTTCACAGTTGATGTTGGTGGAAGATTGTTCGTATGAAGAATACATATCAAATGTTGCAGTTCTCTTCTTATTTTTTTCCAAAGCAGGCTTTATTCTGGCTTAAAATATTATATAATGATTTTGCTATTTCCCTGCAGTGACCAGAAGGAGGTGTCAAGAGACTGAAATATTCCGAACTACTTTCGACAGGGCTGTGATGTTTGTTTCGTCTTTCTCTTGACGGTGCTGCTTGTTCCTTTTTTTTTCTGTGAAGATCATTTTATTTTTTCTACTATCAAAAAATATGCTTGTAATTTTTCTTTTTCCAAGATCTTCCTCCTACTGTAACTTCTTTCCAAGTTTCTTTTTCTGTCTCCTGACATTCCCTTGATTGATGATGAGATCTGTTGGAATGCTCTGTGCATACTAATTAATTAGTAATAGAAGTTATTGATTAATCTGAAATAGATAATTATCATTAATTATTTAAGTAATAACCTATACCCTATTTCTATATATAAAAAATAATAGAAGAGGTATTGTACCATTAAATAAGTGGATGCTGGAACGCTCTGTGCATACTAATTAATTAGTAATAGAAGTTACTAAAATAAATATTTAAATCCAGCATACAGAGAAAATTAGGAATTGAGAGCCTATTAGGCATAATACCGTAATGTGTTTGTATAGCAAAAAGAACCATGATTCTAAGCTCTTGTGATGCAATTTGGAATTAATGTATCATTATATCAATTGAAATTGCATGATTTAATTTTATATCTGCTGTGTGATTTCAAGGCACAAGAACTGTATCAATCACACAGGGATTATAGGTGACCTAGAGAAGTTATGAACTAATTTATAAATCGGTCGTAATTTATAACCTACCCTGTGAGAGAATCACCAATTTCCAGAATGATAATTAATTAATTAAATGCAAAGCATAAAGCAAAGAAAATGAAATTTAACATAAGTAAAAGTTTTTTTACATATGCATTTATACATTAAAAAAATTCAAAAGTTAAAAGATTCTGAATATTTCAGGTTAAATGAATATCTCAAAATTTTATAATTAAGATTAAGGATAAGATTTGGATACATGATACTTGAATAATGATGATAAGGATCATACTATTCTCACTCTCGTTAAATTGCATAATTGCAATCTTATGATTATTTAATGGAACTGCTAAGATAATGTTTCAATACCTCATTGATGATTGAGCTCTGGTTCCTCTCATCGACATCTTCTGGAGCACCCATATGTCATCTGTCCATCCATCAGGAAGAGCACTTTTAAGGAGGTATTAATCCATGGTCTCTAAGTCATTTCAACAGTGAGACTAATTACCATTATTCAAAACTCAAGGAGTTAAAAAATTTTTGAAGTTACTCTCCTTTAAAAATATAACGACAGAATCGTCAAAAAGCACATCTTCTAAAAAGATGCTGTTCCCTATATCTGACTTCTTCTTAACTCAGCTAGAGAGAGAGCGAAAAAAAAAAATCTTTCTTTTTGAAAGGGTAGAGAGAAAATGTACTCTGTATCTCTTAACCAATAGAGATATACCTTCCTTTTCCTCTATTGGATGTGTGTTCAAAATATGGGTGTAATCCACCCACATTATTATAATGTACACATAATCTTATCAAAATTTGCATGGTCACTGCTTCCCATGAACTGTGACCTGTATCTGTCTCTCGAATATTTATTACTTTGTCCTGTTATCTCCTTTAAAATTTGAGATTTTTGGTGGAAGAGGTATTTTTTTTTCTTTATTTTTTTTTTCAAAGTCACTGTAAAGTTTTAATCATTTTATAGTCCAATTTCTGCTTGATTAAACCATAGGTATGTCTAAAGGTGCAATTGTATTAAAACAATCCACCAAGATTCTTATTCCCTGTTGTCACAATTTGCCTGAAGCACAGATGAAGCTCTTAACACAATTTATTATATGATATACCAGTTCTAAATGTGTTTGGAAGTGTCTGCTTTTGAAGACTCTGGTTCAAATTCTGATTTAGATGAACTGCCTGCTTCAAAGTCCTTCTATTTGAATCTTCTGAGAATATCTGTATTTTAGAGCAGAAAAATGATTATTCCATCTCACAGTTTCTCTCATCTTCTATTTCCTCCCTCATCCTCATGGTGACTGATTGTGTTTTCATTGGCTTCTGCTCCACAGTTTCCTCTCCTTCCAGATTTGCTGTCAAGACATTGCGTGGTCCGTTATACAAATATGTGACTTTGAACACATTGAAAAATAGAAGGAAGAGCGAGAACCATAATAAAGACAAAAAAGAGAAAACGGTGAATGAACCAAACAATACTTACAATTTTTGCTCATTTATGCACGAAAAGGCTATAAAAATCGCCTAATTCAAAATACACATAGCTGTTAAATAATACATAATCGGAGCTTACTTAAACATTTAGCACACTAATCATGTCATTTCAAGTAAATTCAGCTAAAATAAATTTAATTTAACATTTTAAAAAATTTTTGCTAAAAAAGTTCAAAAATCAGCATTTGAGCAAAACTTCAAACCATTTGCGGCAAATCAAGGAATTGTCCAAAAAATCTCACTTTTATTGTGGGAACTTAGTGCCACCAGTGGCAACTTTTCTGCACTGCCCATCATCGAAAATTGAAAAAAAGTTTTTTTCTGTCCACCCTAATATATATGGCCTATTTTGAAAATTTTTGTATATTTTTTATATTAGGGTTTATTTTATCAGCATCTAAATATTTTTACTATTCGACCCAGCTTATGTATATAAATAAGCTTTTTTTTTTACCATCAATATGTTTACTGCAATTATTTGCTTACAATCTCTGTCAAGGGCAACATCTGTTACTCATCTTAGTCGTGTTCATAGACTACAGAAAACATTACTGACAACAAACCAAAACTACCATTATATTGCGACAATGTGTAAAATTTGTATTGTATATAATTTAATTTTTCTTTAATCTTAGTTATTAAATATATTCAACCAATGTTGCATTATGCTTTTTTTTTTCCATTGTAATTATAACTTTTGTGCAGTCGTTCCTAATTTATACTTAGACTTTGAAAAATAAAATGTAAACAAAGGATGATCTCTAACCCCCAAAAATGTATAATTCACAAAACCGTTGTTCCCTAAGTGTGCGGATTTCACAGAGTTGACTGTATATAAATATGAGAAAATTAAATGTAAACGGAAGATTTGATATAACAAAAGCACAGTATTTGGAAATACAGTATACTTCCTTAAATCTGCACAGCTTGGGACCAGAGGTTGTGCAGATTTTAGAATTTTGTGGATTTCTGGTCATTGCTTTGTTTACACTTTTAAACAGCAATTTGAATGTAATAATGCAATCAAAATTATAATGAATGCTTGCAATATAGTAAAATATTAAAGTAATTAAGTAAAGTAATAAACTAAAATAATAAAATTTAAGATAATTTTTAAAATAATGAAATTATTAAATAAAGGTCAAATAAATAATTAATAATGTATAATTAAATATGCATAATAAAGATAAGATACATTTACCTTGAATTTTTCAATGAAACTTGCCTCATAAAGATGTCTAATTCACAGATGTCTAAAGATATTCTAATTCACATCAAAATCATAAAATAAGGAATTTTTTTTTTCAGGTTTCATCAGACTTAAGAACTAAAAAAGCTTGATTAATACATAAATATATTTGGTATAAAGATTGTAATTACCAGTGATATCAGCAATATCTTGAATTTTTCCAGAAATTAATTTATACTCCCTTCATGGAAAAACATGAGTTCAGTCATATGAACAAGAATTACATTTTAAAATACACATGGAATGATGCAAAAATAAAAAATCTGTAATATTGTCCCTACATCTGAACTGAAAGCGTCATTGTGTACATCAGTGATGATT
This sequence comes from Maratus speciosus, assembly GCA_963932465.1. Lineage (NCBI taxonomy): Eukaryota > Metazoa > Arthropoda > Arachnida > Araneae > Salticidae > Maratus > Maratus speciosus. The sequence goes on from OZ010787.1 coordinate 93,828,521, forward strand.
TGTGGGAGTCTACCATATTCTGTTATTGGTGTAGAAAACTGGGACTGTTAAGAAATGAGCAAGTGTAAAGAAGCTGTAAAAGACTATTTTTTTAACCTTGGAAAAAATTAAGAGTCTCAAAATGTTACTCTCACCCAAGCACCTTTTAAAGAGAAGGTTAGTAAAGCTTTCAAGAAAATGCAGACTGAGTAGCCCAGCCCATTAGACTTTAAATTTCTTTCTTGCCAATTTTTTTTTTTTTCAAAATGACACAAAGACTCATAACATCAGTATATTGTAATATGTTCTAACTTAAAAAACTGTTTCATCTCTTTGTTCCAAACTTACAAATTAGAAGAAGGAATGCAAAAATTCTTCACAATTTCATACCATGAGATGAGTTTTAATGGGTCTAGAACAAATAAATGATCAAGTGTGCACACAGAGGGTTCGATACAGTAAATGTATTAATTAGTAACTGTACTATTACAAAAAAATCCTTGCTAAAAGAATGACTTTGTAAAAAACAATACAATGTAGGTTTGCGTGTAGCTGTATATAGGTACTAGAAAAGTATAAATAATTATACCATAAAAGTTCAGACAGATATGAAGCCTAAATAGTATCAAATATTGCTATTCTGTATAACCCTTTTTTTTTTTAAATCTTATCCTAATAAATCTTATCCCTGTTTATAATTAGTAACTTAATTTGGTGCTGACAATAAAAGTAGTGCATATATAAACTTCATTTGGCATTTCATAAACCGAAATTCAGTCTAGTAATAATATTTTCTTTTTACAATGCACCTAAAACAAAACCCTTGTTCAAAGTTTAAACTTGGCATTGAGCCAAGCACGCTTTGAAAGATGGTTGCAAAGTTGCAATGCTGCCTTGGTCCGTGCTGCGTTTCTCTAGATAGGTTTTTAGTTAACCTTTAAAGACACTGGTGGCATATTGAGAGAGCCACTCAATGCAAATTAGTTGCAAATCTCATAGTAATTATGTGATTAATTCTAATTAAATTAGTCTGTTTTTAACAGTTTGACATTTATTTCTTTTATACTACTACTGGGCATTGCATTACACAAATATATCATTAAAAGTTGTTTATCTAGGCTTTAAAAGCCAGTGGCACATAGAGTATGCCGCCCGTATCTTTATGAATGTTTAAACTGTCTGTGTCTTTAAACGTTAATATCTCGGCTAATTGCCAACAAATTTTTTCGTAAATCATTATCAACAACATTTAATACTTCTGTGATGATAGGTACCTTCAGCGTTCCTCAACTCCCTTGCTGAATGCATGCAAATCAAAATTTGTGTGTAAACGAAAAATGCAATTTTCTCAAAAAGTATGTGACATAGGGTAATCGCTGTAATTTATCTGCAAGGTTTGAAATTACTTCTACTACCGCTAATTTTTTCATAATTTTAGGTTCAGTAGAATAGATGGTGGGGGGGGGGGGATTTATTTTTGCATTACATTTTGATGAAATTTTGAAAATATAATACCTAAAATTAAAAGAAATGTATTTTCGAGTTTGACGTTACGAATGCTTTCACATGATACCCACATGATATACAAAGAAAAGATTTATTTTTTCTCGTAACTTAATTAGCCCCCCCCCCCCCCCCTTACATTTTTCCTAAATTCCTCATTTTTTGGGATTGGCTAATAATCTATAAATATGTTGGTCAACAGCCTTTTATTACTTCATCCAATTTTCCATGGTCCTTAGTTTATGAGTAAAATGACTGTGACAGACATATGCAGGAGTGATCTTACAATAGTTCCATTTTTACTTTTGAAGTACGGAACCCTAAAAATGTTAAAGTAATTTTATTGTCATAAACATATTGAAATATCAATGATAATAAACAGTTTGCATAAACAATCAAATTCTTCTGAATGACCCCATATAAATGTATGTCCAGTATAATTTTAAAAATCTGGCATCATCGGGACCGAGACTATGCCGTATTTTTGAAAATTCCGGGTTTTTGAGGGAATGTTAAAAGTAGTAACTATAGGAATATCAAAAGTAGTAATATATTCTTAATGGTGCTTATTTAATTATTAAGTGATAATTATGTAAGATAAAGAGAAAATTATATATAAAAAAAAACTTACATTAATTGGTATTTTCTATGTTAAAGAAAAAAAAAATCTAATAAAGAGTGAAATTATTTCTTCTCATGTAATTTCAGAAAAAACAATGTCAATTTTGTTTTCTTCAATTTTTTTAGCTGTTCTTTAACAAGTTTCCCTTGTATTTTATACAAATGAAGAATTTCTATTACGGATCTGTTTCAGAAATACAATCTTGTTCTCTAAAGCAGATATTAATATTCCAGTCAAATTTATGTATTTTTCTAGTGACACCTTTTCTTCTGCCTGTCGTTCATCCTCGTCTTCAGAGCTGTCACTAGCATTATCGGCAGTTCCATTTAGCAAAGCGTCAGAAGAGAATCTCCAAAGAACTTGTGTATTAGTATCCATGCTGTTGCTGAGCAACAGTGAAGCTCCCAGAAAATTTGTTTAGAAAATATTCGCCTCTGACAAATGAAAAAAATATCAAATATTATTTTTTTTTGCATTTTTACTTTCGATCTTGAAGTTTTTAATTCATAAATGCTATTTTTCTTCTACCATAACTTAAAAGTGTAAAAGAAAAAAGAAATGAAAAAGATGGTTTAGATGCTGGACTTTTGAAGTTGCTGGATTTCTGAATGCCAGATTTTTAATGTCACACTGTATATATATTTTTTCCAGTCTGCATTTTTGAATGTTGGCAAACATACAGATACATTATAAATTTTGCCATATGTAGTCATTGTCTACTAATGCTTTTTTTCTTTAAATAATTTAAAAAAAAACAACAACAAAAAAACTACTAGTAATGATGCATGCCACTTGTTTCTGAGCAGCATTTATACTGGCCTCCAAAAGTTAAAAGTACAGGGTTAAGATAAATGAATAACCAGATTTAAAAAATTTATATTTTTAAAACTATATTATGATAAGTGATAGAGGAAAGTAAAGAAAAACATTCCAAGTTTTTTTCAGTTACAAATGTTCAATGTCTGAACCTTTTGTAACATGACAAACAACTAATCTGTAATCAAATTCGCTCTACACATTTTGCAGTTTTACACTGTCAATGGTTCTTAATGCAACACTGATGCATTCTTTAAGTTCTTTGGGTGTTTTCGGCAGTGGTGTTCATAAACAAATCTTTGCTGAATCAGTAGTCTGACATCTGACTGTCCAGTAATCTGACAAAAAAATCACATGGTATAAGATCTGGGGATCTTGTTGGCCATGTGAATAATGGTAAATCATCATTACCCATATGTCTAATCCAGCACTGAGTGATGGCAAAAAACACTTGGTATGTTTTTCTTTATTTTCATATATCACTTATTTTAATATGTGTAATAGTTTTGAAAATATAAATTTTAAAAATCCAGTCATTCATTTATGTTAACCTGTTTCAACTAATCTTTTGTGCCTAATTTGAAAACAAATGAACATAAAAACAGGAAATTTAGAAGAATTGGGCTTTATATTTATTGAATCTTACATGGAATCACAGTTTTTTGGAAAGAAAATCAAAAATATATATTTTTTTAAATAAGGAATGTATCAGCTCCCAACTTGTAATGCATTGATGTCAACAATTTTCCATACTGTCAATTAACTTGCTGGATACTGGAATGGGAAGCAATATCCATACATGGAGCAATGGTTGTTCTAACTCATTTAATGATTTCGGAAGAGGATTTACCGTCTGCCGAGGTAGTCCCAAAGATGCTCCATCAGATTAAGGTCTAATTTGATAATAAGGTCAGATTTATCTGTATATTCCATTTGCTTCAAACATTGATCCTTAAGATGTTCATCAACAAGTCAAGCTAGGTCAGGTTGGGCAATATCATCCATTAGGATTAATTCATCATCACTAGCATCAGCATATGGTGTGACATATGAAGCAAGGGTCTTATCCTGATATCTCATAGCTGTCAGAATACTTTCATGGCCCACATGCAGGTCAGTGTGACCATCCAGAGGAATTCCGGCTGAAACCATTAATCCACCTCCTCTATAACTGTATCTTTTAACAATGTTACATTAATAGAATCTGGCACCTTGTTCTCTCCAGATCATCATTTGACCTGAATCACTCTCCAAAGCAATCTGTAACTTGTCTGTAAAGAGTACAGAAGACCACTGCTGTCTGGTCTAGGTAACATGCTCTATTGCCCAACATAAATGGGCCCTTCTGTGTCATTGATTAAGAGGGACATACACAATGGGTTGTCTTGGATAGAGTTTTTAATTGTGAAGACTTCTGTGCACCATAGTAACAGATATTGTCATCTCTGTCGTGTTATGATCTGAAATGAGCTGAGCCACAATAATGTTCCTCCTAAGCTAGAAAGCAATCTCGTTTTAATCTTTAGGTGGCATTGAACAGGTCTTTTTACAAAATATTCAGTTTCAAATTAATCCCAGAGTCTGGATCACACTATGGGACATATTAAGATGTCTAGGGGCATCAGTTTCAGAAAACCTAATTTCTATCTATCCGACTGTCCGCCATCTTAACAAATCAGGTAAATGACAGCTCTTAGACATGGTGAACAATATCTTAGTACCAACAATTGAAGATCAACAAATATTTAAAAAAATTCACAAAAATTATGTATGTGAGATATTCGCAGTTTCCTCTAATTGCCATATAAGTATCCAATTCTTTAAAACAATATTGCTGAGTGCAATTGTTTTGTGAGGTTTTATTAAAGTATAAAGTTATGATAATTCATAGAAACTATATTTTTTGCCTTTATTTTCATTGACGAAATACTGGTTGTATCTTAACTTTTGGAGGCTTGTATATTTGTAGAGAGATAGAAACTGGCTATTAAATTTTAGCATGATTTTAAAGTGGAACATTGAGAGGATTATAAAATATTTGCCACTGGATGAAGATTGTTAAACATTAGATTTATAATAATGCCAGTATGGCTTTATTAGATATTTTTTTGGGAATTACTTTTTAAATCTCTGAATTCTACAATTATGAGTTTTTATTTATTTTTGTTATGCAAGAAAACAAATTTTTGAACTGGTAATTTGTCTGAAAATATCTTAAGAGAGAAAAAGTATCAGTATGATTTGAATTATGCTTTTATTTTAACAGTCGACTTCATCAAGTCTGTAAACTATATTTATATGCACCATCTTCTGGAATGTATTCTTGCCCACTTGCTATGTCGGATGGAGCTGCAAAGACTATTGAGGTACTTTATGAATATTTCATCATAGTAATGCTTTTTCATTAATTTATTAAATTTTTAAATAGTAATACAAAACACTCTTGTCTCATGTCTTACATGTTTTAAATTAGCAAAAAGTACAGTCAATTTCCTCTAATCCGTAAACACCTATAATCAGCACACTGTTTCAGATGTAAACATTGAAAATTTGGTTACCATTAACTTTACGAGAGCATTTCAAAATGATGTCAATTTGAAGGACGATTAGTATTCAGTTTTTTCCCCCCTAAATTTTTGCATTCCAGTGAAGTAAAACTTTATTTTTCAAATGAAAAAAAAAAAGTAAAAAATCAGGAGTTTTTTTGTGGCCAGCATTTAGACAAAGATGGTGATATTGACTTTGGTGGCTTCACTTTGGATAGTACAAAACAAAAATCTGCAGCTCTTTTATGTTTACAAAAAATTCACTAACTGTTGTGTATGATTTTTTGAATGGAGAAAATATATTTGAATAGTTGTTGTCCCAAAATGAAGCTCCAGATACACAAAATTTCACAGATGATGACATTATAAGTACTGTTCTGTTAAACTCTACTGAAAGTCAGATTATTCTGACACAGCCTTATGATGAAAGTAAAAAAGTAACTCTTGACCAGATTGTAGCAATCGGTTATAAATATCTGGATTTTCTTCAGAAACAGTTTTGTTTCAGAACAAGAAATAATGACTTTACATAGACTTCAAGAAAACATATTAGGCCAATAGCCAAAAGTTCTCAAAAACAAACACAATTGATACTATGTTTGATAATTATAACAGACAAAAGCAATTGTTAAAGAAAAATTTAAATAATTTTTCTTCAAATGAAATGCTTTTTTCAATTAAATATGTTACAATATCTTTCTTTTTTACCAATTAATTTATGTATTAATAATTAATTTACAGGAGAAAAAATGTAAACAGAGTAATGACCTATAATATGCAAAATTCTATAATCTGCACAACCTTTGGTCCCAAGCTGTGCAGATTAGAGGGAGTTGACTGTAGTAAAAACATTAAAAGTGGCTAGTATTTTAATGAGTAAATAATGAGAACAGGCATAGGAGCAGGGCTTTTTTTTTAGCTGAAAGTTTTATTTTGTGAAGAGACTTTAAAAGCATTTTTTTATGCATTTTTGCAAAGTCTCTGTTTTACTATAATAACCAAAACTGTCAAATTTCTCTAGCAGAGTCTACAAAAATTGACTTATTTTAGTCTACAAAATTTTATTTGTATCTGTACTTTTACTCCAGCTTCCCTCAACAAACTCGGGAATTGATTTATATTTTATTTTATTTTTCTTTTGTTACTGAGCATTAACAATTAAAATCAAAGCCTTTGTCTTACATTACTAGACTTTACTGTATTATGAAGCACCATTTTATTAATTTATTTCACTCTTTATGTAACATACGAAATAGCATTTTTTCTAAGAAACATTTGACTCCTGTTTCTGACTAAATTTCTGTGGCTTGTTCATTTGATAAAACAGTATATTAATGTATACATATATTTTAAGTGAAAAGTTTCTTTTTTAAGGTGGTTAAACATATTTTTATGATAAAAAGGTTTAGCAAATTTCTGAGACTATATATCTTTTAGCTTAAGTTTGGTATGCAAATGTAATAAGTATAAAAAATATTAAGAATTTACTAAATTTTACTTTGTTATTAATTATAATTGAGGGAAATATGCATTTGAATGTCATTGCATCCCTCACTCTATTTTTTTTTTATTTGTAATATTTTAAACTTAAGTATTGCTCAAAATAATTTTCATTAAAAGAAATTATTAAATGATATGCAATATGCACCAATGCAAAATTTTTCTTATTAGGTAGATTTCGTATGAAATACTACTTATTAGAATCGTTCCTATGTTGGAATTTCTGAAAAATTTTTGCAGATCTACACCGTTCATGACCCCTAGAACCCAAAACTATCCTCAGTAAAAAACTTTATATCTATCTATGAGGGTAACTGAAACCTGGTCAGTGCATGTAACTTTGCATTAGACATAAGGGGGCGCCACGTAACTGCGTTTATGGTGGCACCATCTATTGGTAGAGAGACTGATGCATGCGCAACGTTTCACGTTGCATAGCAACAGTGTGGTTGCATGCCGAAGAGAAGGTAGTCACACAGGTTATCGTCCACTACTGAACATGCAGGTGAGTAAGCAGGAACAACGAGGAGAGATTCGATTTTTAGCGGCGTAGGGAGTTGGTGGCCATGAACTGTATCGACGGATGAAAGATGTGTATGGTGAGTACAGTCTGAGTTGTTCAACTGTTGTGAAATGGTGCAAAAGATTACTTGACGGGCGCGAGTTACTGGAAGACGATGCTCGTCCTGGACAGGCTCATCGTGTCATCACACCAGAAATGATTGTGGAAGGGAATGATTTAGTCTTGGCCAACCGCAGAATAACTGAGGACGGGATCCATCAATTACTGGGTATTAGCGTGGGCACTGCTCACAACCACATTGCATCAACACTTGAACTTTCGAAAAATTTTTGCTCAGTGGGTTCCTCACCAACTGACTGTCGAACAGCGCAATACTCGAATGGCTCTGTCTTTGAGTTATCTTCAACATTATCATGAGGAGGAATATGACTATTTTTGAGTTTGTGTACTGTGTATAACTACATTTGTGTGTGTTAATAAAATATACTTTAGAGTAGTGACCGGGTTTCATTTGAATTTCCCTCTAGACTGTCTCAGAGTTAGTCTCCAGCTTTTTGCACACCACTATTATTTTAGAGAAAATGTTGTTACTTTAAATCGCCCAATTGTTCTAATTAAATAAAACAACATTTTCTGTATTAAAATACTGGTATCCAAAAAGCCGGAGACTTGGCAGCTCCGAGACAGTCGAGTGTGACCCACAGTGCCGGCGTGAACGTGTTAAATATCAATTTCAAGCATCGTGGCTTTATTGGTAGTCTCACCATCCCCAAGTTGCATTCCTGCACTTTTTGAGGTAAAATAATTTTTTTTTTTAATTTAATCTAATGTAAATAACTGTTTCTAAAAATCAATGAACATTTTGGCTACCACTTAGTCTTAACATGATCTACCTAAAATAGGTGGTGATTTTCCTTGCTGTTCCATCCTTACAGTCCCCTTTTTTCCCATTTCGTCCCTTTATTCCTATACCATCCCCTTTTTTTACATTACCGTCCCTTCTTTAACACCCCTTTAAGACAATGTTATACCAAAATTTTGTACTAAAAATACTGCATTGTCATTATTTCTTATTTGAATGTCCTGTGAGTACTATGCAAATTCATTATAAGTAAAAATTTAGAAGAAAATAAAAAGTTTTAGTGGTAAAATGGTAAGGAAAATTAAACTTGCAAGTTTAACTTAAACCACAGTTAAATAAAAATTTTTTTGCTGCTGACCATTTTTTCTTTATTTTGAATCATTAAGGCATTCGTCTATCAGATTAAAATGTTATTTTAACAAGTTTAATTTCGCCAGATTTTTTTTTTCTCCCAAAAGTCAAATGATTGTGAGAATGCTCCATATAAATCATGATTTAGTTTTTGTTGGTGAAATTAGTATACTTAACTTCGAAATCTACCTTCGCCTGTAGGCTGGGCCGGCAGGGATTTTTGTGTATTTGCACTAACCCCCCCCCCCCCTTTTCCCTATCGGATAAAAAATATTTTGCTTACATGATATTATATCTATCCAGTGCAAATAGCCTTAAACTACTTTAAATATGTTAAAGAAGATATTTGCTGATTTTCAGTGATTAAAAATTCATAATAATATTCTACCTAATTATTTATTTATATTAGTGTATTTATTGATACCTCAGCTGTGTTGTATTATTAAAACATGCAGATTTCTGCAGTTAATTGAGTATGGAAATTTTAAAAACACTTATGTAAATATTTTTATGTGTTGAGTTTTTAAATAAAATATGATAAATATTAAATTGTATTATAGGTTGTTGGTTCTGGGGTGTCAAAATTTGAAAAAGCTTTTAAAAATTTAACCACTCGAGATCCAGCAAAATTTTGGACATCTGGTCAGTGGATGACTGAAAGAAAAGGAGGATCTGATGTTTGTAAGCTATATTATCACTCAAATTATTCGCTATATTTAAAAAAATTCTTTATGATCAAAGTTGTTTGCAACCCTGAATTAAATGTTTAAATGATTCTTGAGAGAGAGACTTAAGTTTTTGACTAACTAAGCTTTGAAATTTCTGAAAAGTATATGAATTATCAATTAAAGCTTCAAATAAGTCCTAAGAATTGGTATTTGTTTTGTGTAATTTGCTGTATAAAAAAAATAAACAAAACAAATTATTTTAAAAGTTTTGGGAATTAAAAGAACTTAAGATTGAATATACAGAGTTAAATTCTATTGAATTTAGACAAAATAGATTTAAGCCTGCTAAAATATTTAAGAATAAAATTTCAGTTATCTGAAGTTTCTAAAAAGACAAGCAAATATTATTTATTATGTTTTTATGTACTACATCCACACAATTTTTAATTAAAAGCCATTTTAAATGGATCTCTTCCAAAAATGGATTTCTTATCAAAGAAGTTTGGACAACACTTGAGAGAGGAGAAAACTCCTAAGAATACTCCTCTTCCACTTCAAATTACAGCCTTTTTAAATTATATATCAGGTCAGAATAAATTAACTTTTTGTAAAACCTCAGAAAATTAAACACTGGACATTTTGCTAAACCTAATAAAATTATTTGAAAGTCTGTATATTATTTAATGTGTTCATATGTTCTGTTATCATTTTAAGAGAGGATGATACCAATCATATCATCAAAATAAAGGTCATACTTTAGGAATTTTTTTTGTGGGTTTCAATAACAACATAAACTTTTCATGTGTGAGTATGGATTGCAATATATTTAATTATGTTTGGATAGTGTTTTATGATTGTTTCATTTTTTAAATAAATGGTCGAGTGCGAGTATCACTCACGCTCAGAGGGTTCTGTACAATAAATATATGATTTATTAACTGTATTATTAAAAAAATCGTTGCTAACGGAATAATAAGATTTAGTAAAAAACTATGCAACGTAGGGTTGGATATAGCTGTATATACTAGAAAAGTATAAATAGGTATACCATAAAAGTTCAAAGACATATGCAGCCTGAATAATATCAAATGTTTCTATTCTGTATAACTCTTTTTTTAATCTTATCCTAATCTGTTTATGATGAACTTAATTCGGTACTGACAATAAAAGTAGTGCATATATAAACTTCATTTGGCATTTCATAAATCTAAATTCAGCATAGTAATAATCTTTTCTTTTTACAGTGTAGCTAAAACAAAACCCATGTTCAAAGTTTAAACTTGGCATTGTGCTAAACGCGCTTCAAAAGGAAGTTGCAATGACGCCTTGGTCCGTTCTGCGTTTTTCCATATAGGTTTTCAATTAACTTTTAAAGACACGGAAGGGGTATTGTGATATCCACTAAATGCAAGCTAGTCACGAATCCTATAGTATAAATATGATTAATTCTAATTAAATTAGTCTGTTTTTAAAAATTTGAAGTTTCTTGCTTTTAAACTGCTACCGGGCATTGCATTACACAAATGTGGGAAGTAATTCCTTCCACCATTAATTCATCTCTATTTAGTTTTGAGATCGGAACTCCGCCTTAAAGATACTCTAGCAATCAGTGACAACGCATGTGCGCTAAAGCTCACCTTCAGTACGACAGATGCTCATTGTGAGCGGGAACTGAAGTGAGATGGGGAAGAAAAGAACAGTGGAACGTTTGAGTGTTTTGGCAGTGAATGTGAGATATGCGGAAGAATGTTAAAAAGAGGTAAAAAGATGAAATAGATCTATGTGTGCACAAAGACAAAATTAAGATACAGTATAGAACCATTTATCCGGAAACTAGTTAACCAGAATGATATTTCTAATAGACTGATTTCAGAATCTTTTCAGAAAAAACTACTATACACTTCCAGTTTGACATATGCATTGCTTGAAATAATGTAAAATGCATGGTATAAATTGATGCCAGGATCTAGGATTTCAAATGGAAACATATTTAGTTATATTTTAGATGTTTATGCAGAGAAAACAGAAGAATTTTTGTTTCCAAGGTGTTCTATAATTACCTTCTTTCAAACTCTGATTAATCTTTGGTCTTGTTTGGATCTCATTTTTTACCCGAGTAATCTAATAATTTGAAATCAGAAATAATGCCAAAGCCTGCCATTGAATAATGCCACAAATATATGGATCATTCCATGGTAACTTACATTACATTTAGAGCAATTTATTGCAGTAATTTTAGTAATATAACACCAAAAAATATTCAAATGTAAAATTGACATGATTTGTTATTTAAACCTATCCAAAGCTCAATTTGAATGAAAATTACCTAGAAAATGAGAATGAAAATTATATTTTTTATGGTAACTTACATTCTTTTTTTCAGTAATGCCAGTTGCATAATAAATATAACTGCCAGAGTTCAATAAATAAAACAAAAACTAAATAAATTTCATCTAAATTGAGCTTTGAATAGGTTTAATTAACAAATTATGTCAACTTTATATTTTGAATTCTATTTTTGGTGTTATATAACTAAAATTACTGAAGTAAATTATTCTAAATGTAACGTAAGTTACCATGGAATGATCCACATATTCCACAAAACTTATAAAATGGATGTTGCTTTAATGACCAACCAGTTATCCAGAAAAACCAGTTATCCGGAATACATCTGACCCCAACCATTCCGGATAAGTGGTTCTATACTGTATATTAATAATTATATAAATAGTATCTTCTTGTATATATTGTGTAAATAAGTGTTCTTCAATATAATTGTTTTAAAGAGAAAGTGTCTCCTATTTCTGGTATCAAAGTAGCATTTTATTGTGTCAGCAAATATAATTCTCCATAAATTTGGTGCTAGAAGTGGAATGAAGGTTTTGACGCCGCTGCCCACAAGTATGATGAGTGTGATAATATCGCCGAAAGTGTAATAAAAATAAAAATTACAAAATTCTTCATTCAAGGTGGATATTATTCTTAGTGGTGAGTACATTGTACATAATATATTTTTTATTTAATGATGGAATTGGTAGGTATTCCTAAACTTGAACTTGCGATTAAAAATGAAATAACAAGCAAAATAAAGCTTTTGCACAAATTCCTTTTTGATGCAGAAGGTGAGATATCCAATAGAAAAGAATAAGGGAATTTTCTGGTTTTGGTTATCAAACCGATAGTTCCGAATTTAAAAATAAGATTACAAAAATTCAAGCGGATTTTTCTCTAAATGATTTAATTACAGTTTGTAATGTACTTTGTATTTCAAATGAAGGATCTTTAGTTGATCTTATGACGCGATTAGTTACCTATTTATCAGATTTAAGCTTGCTACAAGCTAATGTTCAGAATGACAGCAATACAGATTTGGAACACGAATTACCTTTAAATAATAGTTCAACAAGTAATGACATGGAATCATCAAATTTGGATAAAAACAAGCAATTTCCAGTTCAAAGTTTTGTGCCATTAACTATTAGTTTCAATGATATTGAAAATGTTATACCTCCATTTGATGGTAGTTCATTCCAGGATATAAATGTTTGGCTTAACTTTGATGATGTCACTAGTATATTTAATTTAACGGAATTACATAAATTCATTTTTGTAAAAAGATCCTTAAAAGGAAAAGCTAAATTGTTGGTTCAGACCGAATTTCATATAAATTCATATGAGAAATTGAAGCAACTTTTGATTTCTGAATTTAGTACTACTTATAATTCTGCGGAGTTACATTATTTGTTAAATAAATGAAAATTACATGAAAATGAAACACTTGAAGAGTATTTTCTTGTTATGAAGCAGTTAGGTTCACGTGGTAACATTGAGGATTCTGCATTGATGCAGTATGTTATAAATGGTATACCCAACCCTATTTTTAGAAAATCTATATTATACGGATGTCAATAGATTTTAGAATTCAAACAAAAATTAAAAGTCTATGAAAAGTTACGGTCAGAGTATGAAAATGCAAAATCTCATAAACATGAAGGAGCTAAGCCTAAAATTAAATTCGAAGTTGAAGTTAAGAACAGATTTAAGCCTGTAAAGCAAAATATGTGCTGCTATAATTGTGGCGGGAATAAGCATAAAAGCATTAACTGTGTTAATAAAGATAAAGGGCATTTTTGTTTTGCTTGCAACAGTTATGGCCATAAATCATTTCAGTGTAATAAATCAAATGATACAAATGTTAAAAACGCTCAGCCACAAGTTAACACTATTACATTCCAAGATTTAATTCTAAAAGAGATAAAGCTTTATCTCCTTGATAGATACTGGTAGTCAAAAGACTCTATTAAAGAAAAGTGTTTATGATAATTTGAAGCGCTTGTAGAATTAAAACCTACGGGTATCATTTTGACCGGTTTAGGAAAAACCTCAATTAAGCCAGAAGGTTATTTTAATTCAGAAATTGAAATTGATAATTCAAAATTTAAAGTTGACATTTTTGTTGTTAATGACAGTTACATTAATTTTGATTTAATTATTGGCACTGATGTTATTCATCAAGGTATATTAACTATTTCTGTAAATGAAGTGAAATTGTTTAAAACAGAAGTTCAGTCCAATGACTTTTTAGTTAACATTGTAAATGTTCTAGATGAGCCTAAAATTGATTTAAGTCACATTGCTGACAAAAATTTGCATTCAGAATTATCCTCTTTAATTGAGAATTATGTGCCAATTAAAACTAAAACAGTAGATGTTAAAATGAAAATTAATTTAATTGATGAAATCCCAGTTTGTTCTTCCCCTCAAAGATTACCACGATGTGAGGAAAAAAAAATGTTGAAGACCAAATTGAGAAGTGGCTAGCTCAGGGAACTATTCAGAAAAGTTCTAATTTTTCATCGCCGGTTGTGTTGGTTAAGAAAAAAGATAACACAATAAGACTTTGTATTGATTACAGACGTCTTAACAAAAAGACAGTGCATGAGCATTTCCCATTACCAGTAATAGATGATGTTATAGATCAATTACATTCTGCTGAAGTATTTACAACCGTAGATTTAAAAACTTTTTTTTCATGTAGAGGTTGAAGAAGTTGAAGAGGTTGAAGCCTCTTTTGTCACTCATGAAGGACAGTATGAATTTTTAAAGTGTCCATTTGGGCTGACCAATAGCCCTAGTGTTTTTCAAAAATATATTTATAATGTATTTCGAAACCTATTAAAAGATCACACTGTAGTCATTTGTATGGATGACCTAATAATACCCACTGAAAACGAAGCTGAAGGTCTAGAAAATTTAAAACTTGTTCTTCAAACTACATCAGAATACAGGTTGGAATTAAATCTTAAAAAATGCAATTTTTTGAAGCGTGAAATTGATTTTTTGGGATATAGAATCATAAATGGTAAATTGTATCCCTCCCCACTGAAAAAAAAAGCAGTAATAAGTTTTCCCGAACCAAAGTGTACCAAAGATATTCAAAGTTATTTAGGATTGACGGGATACTTTCAAAAGTTTATAAGAAATTATTCAGTTATAGCTAAACCATTGAGTGACCTGTTAAGAAAAGATTCTAAATTTAAGTTTGATGTAGAAGAACAGAAAGCTTTTAATGAACTCAAACACATTTTGTCGTCAGAACCAGTATTTTCAATTTACAATCCCAAAAGCGCAACTGAAATCCATTGTGTTGCCAGTATTGATGGCTATGGAGATGTATTAATGCAACAATCTTCAGTAGATAATCAATTTCATCCAGTTTATTTCCCCAGTAAAAAACAACCGAAACTGAACGAAAGTATTACTAGCTACGAATTAGAGGTCTTAGCTGAAATTGAAGCCTTGAAAAAGTTTAGAGTGTATGTGCTAGGTATTCCATTTAAAATTGTAACCGACTGTAATGCATTTAAAATGACTATGGATAAGAAAGAAATGAGTACAAAATAGCTAGATGGGCAATAATATTATCTAATTTTGATTATACTATTGAGCATAGACACGGTACTAGTATGAGGCATGTTGATGCATTAAGCAGATATCCTGTTTGTATGGTAATCCAAGATAACTTAACTTTAAAAATTATCCAAGCTCAAAAAACTGATGAGCATATTAAAATCATAAAAGAACTTCTAAAAGTAAAATCTTATTATGATTATTTAGTTAAAAATGATGTTCTTTATAAATATGTTAATGGTAATGATTTAATAGTTGTACTAGATGAAATGCAAATGAATATAATTAAGGCTGCTCACGAAAAAGGCCACTATGCAGTCACACAAATGTAAAAAAATTTAGGGAATGATTTTTACATCCCCAAAGTTAAACAAAAAATCAAGAAATGTATATCAAATTGTGTTCCCTGTATTTTAATTAATCAAAAATCTGGTAAACAAGAAGGTTTGCTATGCTGATAGAAAAAGAAAAAACTCCATTACATACGTACCATGTTGATCACTTAGATCCATTGGAGAGCACGAATAAAAATTACAAACATATTTTTTCAGTCATTGACGCATTCATAAAATTTGTTTGGTTGTATCCCACGAAATATACCGACACTGCAGAAGTAATTTCTAAATTAGAAATCTAAAAAACTGTCTTTGGAAGTCCATTTCATATAATTTCAGATAAAGGTCCTGCCTTTACCTCTAAAGATTTTGAAGATTATTGCATCAGAGAAAATATTAAACATATTCTGATTACCACAGGGTTACCAAGAGCTAACGGCCAAGTCAAGCATTTAAATTCAGTCATAATATCTGTTCTGTCTAAATTATCTGTAGATAATCCAACAAAGTGGTATACACATGTAAGCAATGTTCAACAAGTGATAAATTCGACCTTTCAGAGGAGTATTAACACAATCCCTTTTGAGCTGATGTTTGGTACTAAAATGAATCTAAAAAATAACATTAAGATTACTAGTCTTTTGAATGCTGAAATACAATCCAATTTTATTAATAATCATGAAGAATTTAGAAAAGACATTAAAATACAAATTTTAAAAGTCCAAGAAGAGAACCGTAAACTTATAATCTCAGATGAAAAAAGCCTAACAAATTTAAACTTAATGATATGGTTGCTATAAAACGCACATAAGAAGGTCCAAGTTTGAAGTTAAAACCAAAGTATTTAGGTCCTTACAAAGTCACAAACGTAAAAAATAATGACACTTATGATGTAAAAAAAGTTGGATTTAATGAAGGTCCAATGGTCACCAGTACTTGTGCCAAGTACATGAAGCCGTGGTCAGATGAAGCTTGACATCGAGAAAAAAAAAAAAGAATTTCACCGATTATGAAACTACCCCGACTGCGCCACACTGCTGAACTAACACTTAAAATGATTTTGACAAAATTAATCCCGAAGGAATGAAACAAAAAATAAGACGGAAAGACGTAAGAAAAAAGAAGACGAAAAGACGCAAGGAAAAAGAAGACGAAAAGATGTAAGGAAAAGGAAGACGGAAAGACATAAGAAAAGGGAAGATGAATCAGATGAAAAGATGTAAGAAGAAAGAACGATGAAAAGACATAAAAAAGAAAAAAAAAGAATAAGAAGAATTTTTTCAAGAAATAATTTAAATTTTAATAAGAGATTTTAATAATGGTGCCTTTTTTTCAAAATAGAACTTTGGATGCTGCTGTTTGTTTTATCTTTCCAGGTGATCCAGCTGTTTCTTCCAGCAGACCATGAGGTCGTCCGAGGCCGAACGATGGCAGGATGGATGAGTTGTGGGAAGTAATTCCTTCCACCATTAAGTCCTCTCTATTTAGTTTTGAGATCGCAACTCTGCCTTAAAGATACTCTAGCAATCAATGACAACACATGCGTGCTAGAGCTAACCTTTGGTACTACACACGCTGAATGTGAGCAGAAACTGAAGTGAGATGGAGAAGAAAAAAACATTTGAACATTCGAGTGTTTTGGCGGTGAATGTGAGATATGCTGAAGAATGTTAAAAAGAGGTAAAGAGACAAAATAGATCTGTGGACGATGACAAAATTAAGATGTATTAATAATTATGTAAATAGTATCTTCTTGTATATACCGTGTAAATAAGTATTCTTCGATATAATTGTTTTAAAGAGAAAGTGTCTCCTATTTCTGGTATCAAAGTAGCATTTTATTGTGTCAGCAAATATAATTCTCCATACAAATATATCATTAAAAGATGTTATCTAGGCTTTAATAGCTGATGGTACATAGAGTATGCTGCCTATGTCATTATGTATGTCCAAATCATCTGTGTCTTTAAAGGTTAATATCTTGGCTAATTACTGACGATTTTTTTTCAAAAATAATTATCAACAATGCTTTTATACTTCTGCTACAATAGGTACATCCAGCGCTCCTCAACACCTTTGCTGAATGTCCGTAAATTGGAATTTGTGTGTAACAGAAAAATGCGCTTTTCTCAAAAACTATGTGACTTAGGGTAATCGCTATAATTTTCCTGCAAGGTTTAAATTAATGTCTGCTACCTCTAATTTTTTCATAATTTTAGTTTTAGTAGATCCATAAATAGATGGGGGGGGGGGGGGGGAGCATATTTTTGCACTACATTTTCAATGATATATCTGAACATAAAAATTAAAAGAAATGTATTTGTAAGTTCGGCATTACAGAAGCTTTCACACGATATACAAAGGAAAGATTTTTTTTTTCAAGTAACTTAATTAGCCCTTCTACATTTTCCCTAAATGTATTTGTGAATGTTTAATAATATGTAAATATGCAGGTCAATCATCTTTATTAATTCCTCCAATTTGAACTTTCTATGTTCCATAGTTTACGAGTAAAATGGCTGTGAAAGACAGACACAGAAGTGATCTTAGAATGGTTCCGTTTTTACTTTTTAAATACGGAACCCTAAAAATAATCATTCGTCCTTGACATCCATGTAAATTAGAGTGTCCTGAAAATGACCATGTGTACTGGTTGCATGCATTAGCAGGTGTCTATAAGGTTATATATGTACTTGAAAAAAGTGGCTGGTGACTGACTCAGGACCTCACTCTTTGCAGTAAAACTTGGTTAATTTGGCACTTCAGTTCTACAGGACACTTGCGAGTTTGCCGGATACCACAAGAAACAATACTATTCTTGGCTGACATCCTGGAGGTGTTGTAGGCAACTCAAACTCTGAAAAGTCTGAGCTCTTGAGATACGCACATGAGTTTTGTTGCAAATTTAGTATATTTTCCAGCAGGAGGCAAAAGTGTCAATTCGGGAGGAACATCTAATTTAATTGCCTCATTATCTTTTAATGGGTGTAGTCTTGTAGAGGCAACAGGCTTGACTCACGCCTGATTGCACCACCAACAGTCAATTCTAAATTTGATGGGTAATTTTTATTTATGACTTAATAAATATCAGCTAGAGAAACTTTAATAAGGATTTATGACATATCAAATAGTTATTTTGACGTTAATGTGAATTTATCTTCTAGCATAACGATTTAATTTGATTTATACGCCCTAACTGTAGTAACTGTCATTCTTGGAAAAGATAATTGCTATTTATGGGTTTTAAGATTCATTTAATCTTTATTTTAACTCTAATTTGTAAAAATAAACATGTCATTTGACTTCTATTTTGGTAAATTCATTTTACAATCCTTAATAATCAAATCATTAAGATGTTTATTAAGGACAATTTCTTTTCTTTTATCATTTCTTATCTCCTCTCCAAGGTAAGGTCCACCAGATTTGCCTGCAAAGCTGGGCTTTTCTTGGAAATTTGATAATATAAAGTTAGCTAAGATTGAGTATTTATTTGCTTAAGGCTATTAAAGTTAAATAATACAAGAAAAATATGGGCGAACACAATAAAATAGTATAGTTTTAGAGTCTTTTGGCTGTAACTTTCTTGTTTGTAAATACTCTGGTCATTTTTGCGCTATTTTTCTTAAAGTTTATAGAGCAAAAATTTTTTAAATATTTTTAAAATTATACCCTTTAAAAATATATTCTGGATACTAAAGATAAGAAATTATTATGGTATATAAAATAATTAAATTAGAAAAATGTTTTTTATACACAAAATATTCAACGTAATCAAAATGTGAAAATAAAAGAAAATAAAAACATTTATCTACATTTATGCAAGTATTAAATTATTCAAATTTGATTGAGAAGAACACAAAATATCTAAAAATATAAAATTATTCACATGCAGGGCTTAATTTGCACTGGAGTCCACCGGAGCCCAGCACTGGTACTTCTCTGTTTTTAGTAAATATTTAAATATTGGTCGGTATTCACCAGAGCTCATAAATACAGGGCTCCAGAACCCAGTGCAATGGCGCTTCTGAAAAACCAAAGCCTAAATTACCTTTTCAATTCCTTCCCATCTCCATGCTTTTGCATTCTTTTTTACCAAAACATTTATATATGACGTAATGTGTCGCACATGTAGGAGATGGAGATAGAATGAACTCTATTTTTATATCAGTTTTTGGGCTTTCCAGCTCAATCTGTATTACATTTCAAATTTTATTTATTCATGTATAGAAAAAAAAACTTTTCCTCCTTTAAATTTGCGTTTTATATTCTATTTCAAATCATTTTAACGCTATTTTGATCAGAATGAAAGGAAAACAGAAATCGTGTTTTTCTATTTCAAATTTAAGTCAGCGACGATGTGTTGATATGGTGCCACTCATGAGACTGAACAATGAATTTGCTTTCAGTTTGATCTTCTTTTGTGACAGTAGGATAATTTTTTATTGGCTGGGTTTTTAAAAAATTTTATTTAGATATATAACTTGAAAAGAATATTTTCTGTTTTAGCCAACGAGCATCAGCTTGAGGTTTTGTTTGTTTAAGGTTTTTTGTCTTCTATTGCATACGAGTATAAAAATTCCGTTAGTGATTTTTCTATTTATTTTGTATCATGAACTGTATCCATGCTAAGAATCTGCTCTGCACATTTATGAAGTCACTTTCATTTGTAAGTAGATATAATTGCCATGCATTGTTATTCTGATAGAAAGCAATCGAGCAGTGTTTCACCTATTTCTATAAAGCCTTGATTTTTTCCGATAACAGTGTCAAATTTGTTATTTAATCTGATTTTCAGGGACTCACCACAAAAGATTGTTATGCGGAAGGAATCGATTATACTTTAAGATATATACCTTTTATAGGAAATTCTAAAACATTATCCCATTCTTCAGCATATAAATATATCAATTTCTGTAAATTTCATTAATTTTGTCTTAAAAATGCATAGTTGTGAACTATCCCTTTTTTGTGTTAGCACTATTTCGTAATCATAATCCTTACCATATTTAATCGCAGAATTCTGCAATTAATTAACATTAAAATTAGGCAAAGATTACTATTCAGAAGGAGTGATAAATAAAAAGTGGAATAGTTGACAGCTATGTATATGCCGATAGATATATTTAAAAATTTTATTGTGCTAAAACAAAAATTCTTTAAATTTTGAAAATAATGTACGAAATATAAATATGCAGATTGAAGTGATAGGAGTGGGGAGGGATATGATACACTTGTTATACCAGTACCACAGAATATTAGGGCTCCGATCCTTTTTTTGTTAGAAATTAAGCCCTGTTCACATGAAAAATGAGGCAACATAAAAATGGACAAAACAGGTGTAGACGATGAATGAAATCTATTTACAGGGACTACTGTTATATAATTAGTGTTATCCTAAACCTCAGGGAGGTTTTTTCATTTAATCCTAAATCATTGATGGTTTTAGCATATCCTAAATCTCAAGGGAGATTTTAGCAAAAAAAGAGAAAAAGAACAATTAGCATGTTGTTTATGTGAAAAGAATGATACAGTTCAATTGTAAAATTGGGACTTCATCGTATGCAGACTGAGGTGTGTATTAGGGTGGTGCGAAAAAAGTCAAGTTGATATTTCCAAGTCGCTATAGTGCTGAAAAGTTGCGATTGGTAAATACAAGAAAAACAAAAAAAAATTCTTCAAATCGGACTTTATCTTCCGTTCCCACAAACCGCCTAAAAATTCCAAAAAATTGAAAATTTCCGATTTTTTCAGAATTTTTCCTTTTTTTTACGTTTATATATTTTTTATCGCTATAGGAAAAAATATTTGCAGTTTGTACTGTTTAATAATAATAATAATAATAATAATAATTGTGTTTAGAGAATATCTTCCGATTGCACAAGCTCAATAAAAATTGGCAAAAATTCAATTTTGAGTGATTTTCATGCATTAAGAATATAATCAACTGAGGTCAGTTTGCAGTCTCAGGTTAAGATTTAAATGTTAATTGATACTATCGAGCATATTAAGTTATTTTTAAACAACCAAGAACTTACCACGAAGAGTTCGTTTCAGGTCTGAAAAGTTTAGTAGTGCACCCAACTGCCGTTAGTCCTATTGGAAAACAGCGCTGAAGTCGGCGTACGCGCTCCCACCTAGTCTCACCTAACTCCATAAAATTTACAGAAAAGTCAACTGGATTCAGATGAACTACATGGCATATACTATTTTGACAGAAGAAAGGACGATACCCCAGTTAAAGAAAGTATTGCATCTAAACAGGTTCGTCGAACTATTAAAGAGGAACACTTTCCTGTCGTAAAAGAACGTGACTCAGTTTATTTAGGCCATGTGCCTCCAAACTCCGGGCCTGCTAAGGGCATTGTAGCTTTCACAGTATCATGTCTTACTGAACAAGGGGTTTCACTAGAATACTTAGATTTGGTAGGCTGTGATGGTACAAATACCAATACTGGATAGAAAGGTGGTGGTATCAGAAAGCTTGAAGTTTATCTCTGACGACCACTGCAGTGGGTTGTTTGTTTATTCCATTTTGTTGAATTACTTTCCAGCCATCTTTTTCTACATTTGAATGTTGAAACTACTGGCCTAAGATCATTTAGTACACCATTTGACACAATATCATTGTTGTGTAAAGCTCTCGGTGATAAATTTTCAATTGACTGATTGTGAAATTCCAGAAGTGGGCAGGCAACTGTTGAGCAAGGACCAAAGATATCTTCTTGGCGTAAGTCAAGCAATTAACAGTTACAACTTTCCAAATGACTTATTAAAGTGTGACTCCGGTGCGATTTCACATGCCAGATTGCTCACTTGTGCAAATAGAACCCTTCAACTTTACGCGAGCGTGGAAAACCCATCGGATGCCTTAAAGCCATATTGACATTTATTTTAAAATCTTACCTGCCAGTTTGTTTTGAAATAAAATGCTGTAAGTGCATTACAGATGGGCCTATTCATCTGTACAGAGCAATTGAAACATCTCGATACTTTCGTGACAGCTTGAAGAAAGTGTAGTCTTTGAAACTGAACGAAACTCGTTCTTTGCTCACCCGGAAAACCTACTGATGGCAATGGTCTTTTATAAGAGGAGGCACATAAGAGAGCTAGGGCTGTTAAAAACCAGGCAGAATGTTTCAAAGGGTAAAGTCATTTGAATCTTTATCACTCCTACAATCCAGAATTAATTGATTGTAATGTAGCAAAATTAACATTTCCACCGTTTTTCGGCGATTAACCCATGAAGAAATACATTTCTTCATTCAGTCAGGTCATATCTCAGTCTGGGATGATAAAAAGTTTCCCAACCACACGTAATATGTCCAGTGGTGCATTAAATCGGTAACGGAAGCATCATTTAAGGTATGTGGGCCCCAATCAAGAGTGCATCAGGGCCACACTGAAATCAATGTCCATAATACCAGACAGTACCACCAAATCGCAGTACAAAGTTGCGTCTAAAAGTCAGACTTAAACAGATGACATAACAAATTGTATATCTTGTACTGTCACGACACTAGTTTTTTAATACAGTGTTTTGATTCTATTATAACAAATTATGTATTTAAGTAATGTAAATAGCAAACACCCTCATTGGTTGGATGGAGGATAGGGTGTGGTTTGAATTCGAAGTGCAGCTACCTTCCCGTGGTGAGTTCTGGTTTGTTTAAACATTATCAAATATCTAAACAAGCAAAGAGTTGTACATTGTACAATTTATATGCAAATGTTAATATTGGAACGCAAACTGATCTGAGGTAATTATTTTCTTTATTCATCAAAATCACTGAAAATTGAATTTTTGCTGATTTTTATTGAGCTTGCGTGATCAGAAGCTATTCTTTAAACGCAACTGTTTATTTTTATTATTATTAAGCATTACAATCTGCAAATATTTTTCACTATAGCGATAAAAAATATATATATGTAAAAAAAGAAAAAAATTCTGGAAAAATCGGAAATTTTCAATTTTTTAAAATTTTTAGGCGGTTTGCGGGATCGGAAGATAAAGTTCGATTTAAATAAATTTTTTTTTTTGTTTTTCTTGTATTTACCAATCGCAACTTTTCTGCACTATAGCAACTCGGAAATATCAACTTGACTTTTTTCGCACCACCCTAGTGTGTATGAAGTTTCCTCAGTGATGACAATAAATCTTATTTACTATTTAATAAATGCTATCATCATGTCACAGCTCATTGAGAAAAAAAATTACTAGCTAATTCAAAATTCTGAGAACATTTTTTCTCATTTAAGAGTTGCGGCAAGAATTCCCTGAGTTTTCTTGCTAGTTTCCCACTTAAATAGCAAATACTTTAATTATAAAGGGTTTTACTACTGGCAAGGAGAAAAAAAAATTATACCCCAATTAAAAAAAAAATTGGAGAGTGCTTTAGCTTTTTAAGTGCATGGCAACCAGTTGATAATTTTGTTTTGGTACCATTTTTGTTGTTCATGTGCATGAGTATGTGTCTTATCAACAATTGCCACATTTGCTCAGATTTTAAAAGCCACTGAATCCCTTTTGTCTGTAGAGGAGTGTTTCTGGTTAGAGTTTAACCAGTTTAAGAAAAAAAACTTTGTTTAAAGACTTAATGGGGTGGACCAAGGTCATCTAAAAATTTGAATGTATGGAATTAGACACTATTGGATTTACTACATTCAAAGTGGGGTTGCCATGGTCAGGTCATGTCTAAATAAATGATAGAATTATTGAAAATATTTTTAACATGGTGGGTGCGCGACCTTCACCTGTTTCCTAAAATTGACAGGTGTAAATACCTGCTTAAAAATTTTCTTTTATGAAATAGCAAGGATGTGACCTTCCATTTTGACTCTTAAAAGTGGTTAGTGTTGCCAACTCACTGTGCCCTTTAATATGTGATGGAATTTATTAACTTTTTATAAAGACATACTGAATAAAAATAATAAAATTTCAAAACTCAAATGTTAAAAGATATATATTACAAAATGTACTTGTCTTAAACCATTGTTATAAAACTTAATATGAATAATTATTTACACAGAATGTTAAAACAAGTACTTGCAAACTGATTGGGATGTCTACCAGCCAGTAAAAAATTATTCTTATATGTAAGAACACGACTTGTAATAAGTAAAATAGCTACTAATCAAATAAACATAAATCAAAATTAATATATATATATATATATTTACAAACATTAAAAATTCTTTTGTACAAATATTACATTGGAAAATAAAGATGAATCAAATCATTTCCAAAATTCTTGTTTCAGTTTCTTATCTAACAGTTGTGTGGCTATATTCTTTTCTGTATAACCTACATTTAAAAGTAAAAAAAGAAAGGAAAAAATTACTTGAAAGGGAACACAAAAATATCAAATGCCCAAATAATGTTTTCAATTATGGGTAGTAAACTTTGCCTTTTATAGAAAAATTTCAATTAATGAAATAATTAAATTTTTAAAAGAAAGAGTTCAACTTGTATTTTCATAAGAAAAAGGCACTAAAACTAAATTTAGTTTTTGGGAGATTTAAGGTCTTAACCCACATTTTCTGTTTCTTTCAAAATGCTAACAAACCTAACATAAAAGTACTTTAAAGTGGTAAACCAATATTAAGGTTATGGCATCGTCCCTCGATCCAGTTTTCACTTATAGCATTTTTTTGCCCTTTACTTGAGACATGTGACAGGATGCAGAAAAAGTTTTCGAAGTTCTCCAAAAAAAAAACCAATTGCTGGCCAAAATAAAAATAAAATCACCATACAACAAATTCCATGCTGAGGCTGCAGCTTCACACTTTCTCCCATGGTGTAATGGAAAAATTCGATAGATAAGTTTCACTTGATCTGTCTAAATTTTACTCAGGAAGTCGAAGGAATTGTGGCAGTATTTGATATGCAAAAATGTCAGTCCGTCATCTTCAAAGCAGTGTAGTAAACTCTTTTTTCGCAGCATATGAAAAAGAAAAATTTTGGATCCAAGCTGGCAACCACAAAATAACATTTTTTTCTTGAAGACAGTTTATGGTCCTCTCAAACTACAGAGATAGGCAAAACTTTCCTGTTGAATTGAGTGAAGGAAGGCAAGTGACAAAGTTTCTATTGTATCAGAGTGAGGGCAAGCTGTACAATCGTATGTATCTGAGTGTAGACAAGCAGTACAATCCTGCTGACTAATGTCAAATATAGGCTGATTCTGGGAATATTTTCAGTCACAACTTCAGATGTATTGAATAAATCCAATGGGGTGAAGCAAGAGTATTAAAATAATTGACTCGGGACCTCACTCTTTGCAGTAACACTTTGTTTATTTGGCACTTTGGTGGCACAAGATGCTCACGAGTCTGCCGGAATCCCCGAAAAACCATACTATTCTTGCCTTACATCCTGGAGATGTTCTAGGCAACTCAAATCTCTGAAAAAACTGAGCTCTTGAGAGACACGTGAGTTTTGTTAAGAATTTCAGATATTTTCTAGCAGGGGCAAAGGTGTCAATTTGGGAGGAACATCTTATTTAATTGGCTCAATATTTTTAATAGGTCTAGTCTTGTAGAGGCAACAGCCTTGACTCAAACCTGTCTGTACCACCAACAGTCAATTCTAAAGGATATAGCCAGGTTTCTTAGCAAAATATGCCCTTGAGTCAACCAAGTCGAGTCCTACATGAATCAATAGCCCTTAAAAAGAAATTAATTTCTCCCCAGTTTGAAGCTTATACCTCAAGCCCATGGAGGGTTATGACCCTTAATGTCCGTTTTGGAAAAGAGTGCATTGTAACAAAACTCTTGGTTGGATTTCAACGAAAAAAATAAGTGATGTATAATATTACCATACAAATAGTGGATAATTTTTTCAGATTTTTTTCAACAAAAGCACAAGTTTTGTTACATTTTTCTTGTTTTTAATTGAACATTTTAATTAAGATTTTATTGAAATATTTCAGTGACCACCTTAATTTTTTTTGCAACAAATACTTTGGGGTATGATGTATATTTGGTGTCAGTTTCAACTTTCTACGCAGGGTGCATCATATAAAAAATTAACCCTTTGAGCCTTAAAAATTAATCATTTTTCTTTGCAAAATTTGTTTTTGGCACCAGTAATAAAGGAAAATAAAATTTGCCTTATTTAATTCGAGCATTTTTAGAATTGTTTACTTGAAGGAAACTTCTTTTAAAAAAGTGGTGTCAACCGAATAAAATTTGTGTAAGAGATGCTTGTGTCCAAAAGGTTAAAAACCTATTCTGTGGGGAGGGGGGGGGGGGGTACCTCACCCTGATCTCACAATTATTTATAAATGAAATGTAATTTGGTACCAATTTCAAATCAACCTCTGGCGGACTCTAAATGGACTCTGGCGTCTCTGACACAAATTTTATTCAGTCGGTACCACTTTTTAAAAAGAAGTTTCCATCAAGTACACAATTTCAAAAATGTTCAGATTAAATAAGGCAAATTTTATTTTCCTTTAATACTGGTGCCAAAAACAAATTTTGTAAAGAAAGATGATTAATTTTTAGGGTTCAAAGGGTTAATATTTTTATATGATGCTCCCTGCATAGAAAGTTGAAACTGACACCAAGTATGCATCATACCCCGTAGTATTTGCTGCAAAAAAATTAAGGTGGTCACTGAAATATTTCAATTGATTCTTAATTAAAATGATCAATTAAAAACAAGAAAAATGTAGTAAGACTTGCTCTTTTGTTGAAAAAAATCTGAAAAAATTATCCACTGTTTTTATGGTAATATTATATATCCCTTATTTTTTTTTTTGTTGTTGAAATCCGACGAGCAGTTTTGTCACAATATACTCTTTTCCAAAACGGACATTAATGGTCATAACCACCCCCCATCCCCCCGTGGCCTTGAGTATAAGCTTCAAACTGGGAGAAATTCATTTCTTTTTAAGGGCTATCAATTCATGTAGGACTTGACTTGTTGACTCAAGGCATATTTTACTAAGAAACCCGGCTGTACCCTTTGATGGGTAATTGTTATTTATGACTTAATAAATATCATTTAGAGAAACTTTAGTTAGGATTTATGATATATCAAATACTTATTTTGACATTAATGTGAATTTACCCTCTAGCATAATGATTTAATTTGATTTATATGCTCTAAATCTAATAACTGTCATACTTGGAAAAGATAATTGGTATTTATGGGTTTTAAGTTTCATTTAATGTTTATTTTAACTCTAATTTGAATTTATGAGTCCAAGAATTGTCATAATGATAGTTTGTTAAGATTTATAGTCTTAAGTACTTATCTAGAAATAAACATGTCAACCAACTTCTATTTTGTAAATTCATTTCCCAATCATTAATAATCGAATCATTAAGATATTTATTAAGGGTAATTTATTTTCTTTTATTATTTCATATGTATATAAAAAATACAATTAATCTTAATCTACAATGCATAGCAGAGGATTTTTTTTTTAAATTTAAACATTTGTATAAATGGCAGCTTTAAAAAAAATATTTTATTTGCCTCATAAAAATGGCTTTGAAATGCCTGTAAAAAATTGAAACATGAAAATGAAAACAAGTTGGAAATTGTACAAAAAAATGCTCCCTGCATGTGATTATAACTGATTGCTGTGCCAGATCATCTCAAGCTAAGAGGGATCAATTGCATAATTCAACTTCTATCTCCTAGCAGGTTCTTCCATAGACTGACCCCCAGGACATTAATTTCTATAATGCAACAAGAATAACAATCTAACACAATGTTCCATAGAAGGCAATATTTTATTAATGAGTCTTTATGATGAGCATGTATATTGAGAAGAATAATTAAAAATATGAATCCTGTGAGAGTCTATGAATATGACTCCTGTAATAAATAAGACTGAATCCTTTGATGGGATCTCACTCGCTTGGAACCTCCTGGTGGATGGTTTGTTCATGCTTCAAGATAAATTTGTTTTCCTCAGCAGATATGTCACATTCTGCTCAAAATGTTAATTAGCATATATTTATTGAAAGTATCCCCATACAGTTTATTTTGTCTTTTCTGAATGTGAAATATCATATATTTTATTCTGCAAATTTTTATTATGTTGTTTTTTAGATACTTGAAAACTTAACCTGAAGGAAGATATCAAAGGTATAAATTGGGTTAGATAATGCCATAATTTTATTTGTTTTTTATTTATGTATGTTTTAGAATCAATTGGTAAGCATGTTCATATATTTTTGCTTATTTGTATGGTTTTTCTTTTGTAGAAGCATGCATAATTTTAAGCACAAATCATTCAATTATTCTTCTATATCATTTTTTTTTTGCTTTCAATTAGGATTTAGAAACTATAATTTAACCCAGCTTATTGTCTGCAGTCTCTTAAAATTGCTATATTATGTTTCGTTTCAGAAATTTTCAATGTCTTGTATTTATTAACTTAATCTATCCCATTCAAAGTGAATGTCTTTAACCAATACAAATTATATGTTTTATTTCTTTAACATGATGCTAGTAAATTCATTTTTGTTGTTTGAAATATCAATTAAGTGCTTAGTTTGTTCTTCCCCTTTCACCACCGAATGTTACCTGGTTGGGGCAGATATGTTCCTGCAGTGGTAAAAAGCATAATGTGTTGTTCTATGTAGGCCTAAGTATTCATTTAGCTGATGTTATAATTTCCATGCATTAAGTAAATCTAGGTTAGGTCTTACAATGCAGTTAAAGTTTTGTAAGTCAAATTTTTGCTATGCAAATGTTTGTTATCTTGAACAAATTTTGCATTTGCTATAGTGGAAAACAAACTTTACTTATTTTCTGTAGTTCAAAGTAGATTTTTCTTTTCTTAATGCTTTAGAATATTGAAGTTAGACTCTATTTATGTTTGGGGAATCTGTTTTAATATTATTTCTTAAATTATCTTTTTGTCGTATGTCATTCTATTATGAAAAAGAAATGGAATGTATATACCTTGTATGGGTATGTATTTATATCAAATAGTCAGTCCGACCCCTTTATTTTCACATAGGTAAAGATTACTTGTGACCATCATCATTTTTGTTTCAAAATTTTTTGGAAAAAAAAATTCTTAAATGTGTTATAAATTGTTTACATCTTTGTTACCCATCTTCCATTTATTAAACATTTTAATATGACTATGAAATGTGTATGTAGATCTCCATAAGAACATTTCTCACAAGGACAGATACAGATGTTAGGATTACGGATTTGCTTAAAATATCAATTGTTAAAGGACCTAAGGTAACCTTTGTATCCTCAAAGTATGTCTCTCAAAAATAGAACTGAAAAATGAATTTAAATATCCTGTTAAACCTTATACATCTGCTTATGTTTTGATGTACTAAGAAACTGATTAGCATGGCTCAATAGTTAGCATGCCAGACCTGAGACCAGTGATAATTCTATCCCTGCATGTTCACTTCCCCCTCCTCTCCAGATATTTGTTCCTATCTCTATAGCTATGTATTTTTTCCTTCAAATGAAATATTATTAATAAAATTGAATTTTGATA
Source organism: Maratus speciosus (assembly GCA_963932465.1). Taxonomy (NCBI): domain Eukaryota; kingdom Metazoa; phylum Arthropoda; class Arachnida; order Araneae; family Salticidae; genus Maratus; species Maratus speciosus. Next base: position 93,858,622 of record OZ010787.1, read on the forward strand.
TATATAATCATTTATCTGATTAAAAAAATAATAATTTATGTATGATAATAAAAATTCCTAAATTTCAGTATCTTTTGCAGCATTTTAGTTTGATTTAAATATTATCAAATTTGTTTACATTTTTAAAGTAGATAAAATAAGGGATTTGTGTAAAGATTTAAACCCTTATGTACAGGAGATAACTAAAATTTTTTTATGAAGGATTTTGTAGTGCAAATGAGGATGTGAGTTTCAAAACTTGCCTTATACAAAATTTAAAAAATCATGTTTTATCTATCAATCTATTCTATTGGTAAACTTGCACCGAAATAACACAACAATCTGCAAAAAAACTAGATTTATCTTGTATTTCTGATATTGTAAAATCTTGGTTTACAATGAAAATCAATGGACACAGTTAGAGGTTTTTCGCAATTTCTGAAAATTTGATATTCTGGATAAGGCAAGTTTTAAAACTCACATCCTCAAATTCAACTATGAATTATTTTTGAGAATGCAGGCTTCATCATACAAGTATTAAGTTATGAGAATATACTCTGAAAATAAAGTGTCACAGGTATAACAATTTACTGTCTGTCTTGTCAACTTTTTTAGACCTGGTTAAAATGAATGCTTTGCCACCAAACTTTGTGATGAATTTCATATATCATTAATATATATATTATTTAATTCATAATTATTCATTAATTCATATATTATTTCATATATATTTAATATACCATTAGAATATTAAAATTTATTTCCTATTTAAAGACTATAAAAATAGTGTGTATATTCTAATATGATTATATTTCACAACTGTACCATATTAATTTATGTTTTCATTATGTGCATACAGTGAAACCTCAATTATCTGAGCTAATTAAGACTGCCAGTACCTCGGATATCTAAAATCCCGGTTAATACAAATTGTGTATAAAAACTCGCCATGCTCATGAATTTAACATCTCTTAGAATAAAAAAAAATAGACTGTTTTTTAAATAATAAAAATAAACATATAATAAAGTTATGTTTCTCAGCTCAACAAATTTTAAAAGGAAATTAATTACTAGTAGGAAATTTTAAAAAGCAATTTGAAAATTTTTTAACTATACTAAATTAAATATTGAAAGATGCATTTTCAAAATTAAAACAAATCTCAAGAAAATAATTTTTTTTAAGTATAATTACATTCATTTGTTAAATTTACATTATTTTTTTAAAAAGCCTGTTACCTTGCATTGAAAAAGTCCAGATTTTCTATCAGTGCTTGCCCAATCACACCAATTTTTGAGCAACAGAAGATCTATCGGCGTAACATCACTTCTTTGCTCCAAATATTTTAAGGCAATTGTTAGTGTTTGAACACCTTCAGTATGACTTATAGTCCTTGAATCTTCAAAATCCTGGTCCTCATTGTCAGCATCATTAATGTCCGATGACGAATTAATGGCTTGTATAATTTCTTCATCATTAAGGATTTGAAAACTTGTATGTTGGTTTTCAACATCCAGACATTTGGAAATGTTCTCTTCTAAAACTTCTTCACACCCTTCAATGCCATTGATAATCTCAAAAAGTTCTCTGTCTGTCGGTGGATTTTCTGCCTGCTGGGATTCATCCTCTCTCCTCTTTTGAATAATTATTTTGTTTGATAATTTTCGAATTGTAGATGCATTTACTAATTGCTATGCCTGGGGAATCATGTAGATTATGTCTTTTATAGTTATTTTTTTTCAGAGTTTCATTTAGATTTTCTTTGCATTCAAGAATATGAGTGATAAGTTTCTTTTTGTAATGTCTCTTCATTGCTTCAATCACCCCTTGGTCTATTGACTGTATCAACGATGTCACATTTGTGGGAAGAAAAATCGCACTTATTTCTCCTGAAGTCAGCATTTCTTCTTCCGGATGACAAGGAGCATTGTCAATCAGCAGAACTGCTTTAAGTGGGAGATTTAGCTTTACCAAATGTTGTTTTACATGTTGTACAAAATCGTCATGAAACCATTTTTCAGAAATTTCGGAGTTCATCCAAACAGGCCTATTATTTCTGTACTTCTCAGGCAAGAACTTTACATTGATGTTTTTAAATGTTCTCAGTTTATTTGATTTATGGATGAGAAGCAGCAGTAACTTATCAGTTCCACTTTCATTTGTACAAACAAGAAGCATCACTCAGTCTTTGCTTTTCTTGTAAGCCGGGACACTGGCTTCTTCTTTAGATGCCAAAGTTTTTAATGGCATCATTCTGTAAAACAAGGCGGTTTTATTGACGTTATAAATTTGATCTAATGTCAAATTTTCTTTTCTGATCTTTTCTTCAAATCTTTCAACAAAGTCTTTAGCAGAATCTTCATTGGAAGACTGCAATCGCCAGTTGTCGAATGCTATGTCTTTTTTAAAATTTATCTAACCAACCTTAACTTGCAGAAAAACTTTCATTTTCATTTAATTTTTGGCTGAGAAGAGCTTTCTCTTTTAGAATGTTCCCGGAAATAGGAATGCCCTGCACACATTGTTGCTTGAACCAAAGATAGACTGCTTCATCAAGCTTTTCAATTTTGGCTTAACTTTCACCATTATTAATTCTGTTAATAGCTTCAAGCTTTTTACCCATCGAAACAACAACGCCCTTTCTTCTTTGGTTCTGCATTTTAAAAATGAATGTCTTATTATTTGTGCGATGGTTAGATGTGAAATGATTAAAGAAAACGTTCCGAACAAAATAGGGGATTCGCAAAAGAAAGGGCAAACAGAAGAATGTCATGAAACCCAAATGCCTGTTGTGAGAATCGTTGTGATAATGCTTTACACCCGGTGTTCAATAGGGCCACACAACCACTGGAAACAAAGCATTGTTCACTGTTGACTTCTCAGGATGTTGGATGTTGAGTGCTTTTGGTGGCAGAAGAGCCTGTAGCATGGACAGTGAACTCAAAAATGTGGTCTTTTTCAAGGCTTATTCACAAAAAAAAAAAAAAAAAAAATCTGACTTCGTTATTGGCTTGGTTAACAGAAACCTTGATTAATCGAAGCTTGGTTAATCAAGGTTCTACTGTACTTTTATTCATATGTTATTAAAAATGCAATCATTATAAAAAAGGAAATATAAATTACTGTAAATGTAGTTTATATAATTAATGTGTCTAAAGAATCATATTTAATTTTAAGAAAAAGTATTTTAATGAATTAATTCTGCTAATTAGATATTTATATTTCATCAAAATTATAGCACAAACTGATTTTTTAATATCATTTTAGGATTTTTTTTTATATTTAAATATTCTATCTTTTCCAGTAGACACCCTGTTATTTGAACTGTCCATTGAACTAAAATTAGGATGCATAATTGATATGGTCAGATAAATGGCAGAACATATTAAAACATTGTAAAATGCTGTTTTTAAATACATCATGTCATTTATCTGACTATTTCAATTATGTTAGATGTAAATTTCCAACTGGGCAAAAAATGTCCGGACCAGGATTCAAACCAGGGATCTTCTGGCTGAAGCCGCCAGTGCTCTGCCATCTGAGCTATCCCAGACGAATCTGGTGGAACTTTTTCACCCAGCAATCTAAATTATTATAGCATCTGGTCTGAAACCTGGTTCAGCTCAACAGAATAAATCACAGGTAATGGAACCAGATTTGTCTGGAATATCTCAGACGGCAGAGCACTGGCAGCTTCAGCCAGGAGATCCCTGGTTCGAATCCTGGTCCAGACATTTTTCGCCCAGTTGGAAATTTACATCTAATATGATTTATTTACCAATTAGAAAAATTGTGTTAAAATTAATGAAGTGCATTTCAATTATGCTTTATAATTTTAGTTCAATGGATGTTGAATAATTGGGAGTCTACTGTAATAATAATAATAAAAAAATTGACAAGTGATGTTAAATATAAAAATTCAATTTTATTAAAAGTATTTAATTTATAATGAAAAATATAAAACAAATAGTGAAACATTAAAGGTATAACTAGAAAATCTGTGAAAGGAATAAACGAGGTCTTAAGTCCACTATTCTTAACACTGAGCCATGCTGTTCAGTTTCTTAATGCACCAAAACATTAGAAGTAAATCCATCAATTTTTTCAAGAAAATACATTTTTCCCCCATCTTTGAGCAATGCACCTTTACTACTTTGAGGATTCTAACTACATTGTTCTATATATATCATTCTAACTATATTGTTCAAGTTAAAATATGTAACAAAATACTAGATATGGAATTAGATACTGCTGCAGATGATAGTATAATTCCTGAAACATGATTAAAACAAAATTTACCACACATAGTGCCTAAAAGTATACCAGTTACACTCAAAGACACTATGATCAACAACCCATTGCAACTGCTGGTGAAGTGTCTGTCAGTGTTTTGTATGAAAATCAAATGTGTGATTTACAAGCTATTGTAGTAAAAGGTGACTGACCATCCTTATTTGGTAAGTATTGGATCAGAAAATTTAAATTAAATTGCACAAAATTTTCTGTGTGCATAAGATAGTTAAGGATATGTCTGTTAAAGTTAGTTCTATAAGTGCATTGACAAACAAGTATAGCAAACTTTTTGAGGAAAGTTCAGAATCTATTAAACATATAAAGGCTTCATTAAAAATGAAAAAGGAAACCCAACCTGTGTTCTTTAAAGCGCGTCCATTGCCATATGCTTTAAAGAGTAAAGTTCCTGAAGAAATTTTATATTGCAGGCAAAGAGATGTTTGGGACTTTGTGCAATATTCCACTTGGGCAACTCCACTTGTGATCATTCCCAAGAAAAATGGTGATGTACAGTTGTGTGGTACTGTTAACAAGTTTATTGATCAAAATCAGTACCCTTTGCCAACTCAACAAGATTTGTTTGCAACTCTTAATGGTAGACAGTACTTCTCAAAATTAGATTTGTGCCATGCTTATCAACAGATTGAATTAGATGAATGTTCACAAGAGTATCTTACTCTGAATACCCATCTTGGTTTAGTGTGTCCCTTAAGATTATTATATGGCATAAACAGGGTATCAGCAATTTTACAGTCAACAATTGAAAAAATTCTTCAGGGTATAGAATTAGTGATTTGTTTTCAAGATGATATCCTTATTACTGGTGCCACATATGAAAAGCACCTAAGCACTCTGGAAAAAGTATTTCAGCGATTTAGTGAGTATAATGTTAAGCTCAATTTATCAAAGTGTAGTTTTTACAAAAACTACACTTCGATACACTACAAATGCTCCTTCAAATGTAACTAAGCTAAAATCATTTTTGGGTTTTCTGAATTATTATTCTAAATTTATACATAATTCTGCCATGCTGCTTGCTCCCTTTTACAAATTACTCCATAAGGACACTTCTTGGATATGGTCATCAGAATGTGAAGAAACTTTTCAGAAGTGTAAAAATCTTCTTACATCAGATGCTGTTTTAGTGCATTACGATGACAAATTGCGTTTGAGAGTATCTGTGATGCCTCACCTGTGGGTCTTGGTGTTGTTTTATCCCGCATCATTGACAACAATGAACGTCCAATTGCTTATGCATCAAGAACTCTTTCGAAAGCTGAACAAAACTACTCACAAATTGAGAAAGAAGCAGCAGCAATAATCTTTGGAATAAAGAAGTTTCATCAATATTTCTTTGGCAGAAAGTTTATATTGGTTACAGACCATCAACCATTAATAAGTATTTTTGCACCTATGGCGACTGTAAGTTTCAGTCGACCATTTACCTAATAGACATTCATGGCTGCAAATTGATGTAGATATACCAGTGTAGATTGCTGGAAAAATTAATACTCACTAAAAACAAAACAACCTATATTGAAATTTGAAAACTACAACATGAACATTTTTCGCTTGCAACCAAGGCAGCAGCTAAACAAGACTGACTGAAGTACAGTTACAGGAGATCATCCATATTACAAGTTGAGTTGATATACTGCTACTAAAAAACAAAAAGTCAGTTAAACTGACAGTTAAAAAGTTTGCATCTAGGTTACAGGAAATATAAATAAAAAATAATAGTTGTAAATTCTCGTGTCTACACGTTTGCACAATCACAGTTAACCTGCTACAGTATTCCCCCCCCAAGTACCACAGGTACTGACAATATCACAGATAGCGAGGGATAAACCTCACAGTTCTTCCAGGATGGGTAGTTTTTGTGGTAGGCAATGATGGTGCAACCTCTGTAGATTCTGGATTAATAGGCCGAGTTGGTAGGTTTTTTGAATTGGCAACTGGAGCTGTAGATGTTATGTCCTCCTGAATGAGGAAGGCAGGCTTGAGGTGATCAATACTTATTACTGCTTCTTTCCCTCTTATGAGCACAGTAAAACACTTAGCACTGCATTTGATAATGAGAAAGGGACCATTATATGGCTGTGTCAATGGTGCTTTTACCATGTCATTGTGCACCAAGACATGTGTGCATGTCTCCAGTGAAGGATGCACAAAGGGAGTTTTCCTGTTATGTGCTGATGTTGGTACCAGAGTTAACTGGTGCATGGTGTCACACAGGTGCTGGAGGAAAGTTGCAGGGTCAGTGTGAGACAGTTCTGTGGGATTGGAAGGTTGCAAAAATTCAGCAGGTAGAGATAATGTTGTGCCATACAGCATCTCAGCACAAGTACCCTTGAGGTCCTCTTTGAATGAGGAGCGAATGCCCAGAAGTACAACAAGCAGGGACTCTGTCTATCGTCCATGGTTGTGGCACTTCAGGGCTTGCTTCAAAGTACAGTGAAAATGTTCCACGAGGCCATTACTATCTGGGTAGTATGGAGATGTCCTGATGTGGTGAATGCCTAACATCTTCCTTAAGGAAGAAAACAGGAGGGACTCAAATTGACGTCCCTGGTCATTGGTCAAAATTTTTGGGATGCCGTACCTTGCAATCCAGTGGTTGATGAATGTTTTGGCAATGGTGTCGGCAGTAATGTCCTTTACTGGAATTGCTTCCGGCCAGCAAGAAAAACGGTCTACAAATGTAACCAGATAAGTATATCTATCTGATGGAGGTAACTGTCCCACTATATTGAGATGAACATGTTCAAATCTTTCTGATGTGACAGGAAATTGTTGTAAAAGGCTATGAGTATGTCGTTGAATTTTGGATTTCTGACAACTCATGCATGAACGTGCCCAATTGGCAATATCTTTTGCCATACCATGCCACAAAAATTTCTGTTGGATAAGCTTATGGGAAGCACCGATGCCAGGATGGAATAAATTGTGTAAACTTTTAAAGACAATGTGACGGAACTTTTCTGGTACGTATGGTCATATCTTGCCAGTACTCACATCACAATAGAGCATAGTTTCAGGAGTAATATGCAATTTCTGGAAACGGAGAGATGTGTCAGGATTTGACAATAACTCAGTCAATTCTGTATCATAAGCCTGTTCTTCTGCCATGGATGAAAAGTCAACAGGGGCTAAGTGGATATCATTAATGTGTGATAAATTGTTGGCCACAATATTTTTAGATCCAGCAACATGTCTAATATCCGTACTGAATTGTGAAATAAAATCTAGGTGTCTGAGCTGCTGCGGGGAACTTGAATCTGATATTTTTGAAAAAGCAAATGTTAATGGACGATGGTCGGTATATATTATAAAATGCCTTCCTTGCAATGTATGCCTAAAATGTGTAACAGAAGAATAAATTGCAAGGAGTTCTCTGTCATAGGTGCTGTAATTCTGCTCAGTTGGGCTCAGCTTGCATGAATAAAAGGCGAGTGGTTGTAATTCGTTGTTGTTTACGACATTTAACACAGCTCCAATAGCAGTGTCTGAAGCATCAGCACTTAAGGTGAGCTGTTGATGGGGAGCATGATACGCGAGTGTTCCACAATTTATAAGCTCAAGTTTACAGGTCTCAAAAGCCTGTGTCAAAACATCGTTCCACGGTACCAGATGTTTGTCATTTTTTTTAGAATCCTTAAGCAATTCATGTAAAGGGGCTTGAGTACGCACAGCCTGAGGAATAAAACGGCGGTAAAAATTTATCATGGTTAAAAAACGTCTCAATTCAACAATTGTTTGAGGCTTTGGGAAATTGGCTATAGCTTTAGTTTTCTGAGGGAGCGGTTGTATGCCAGAAGGTGTTATGAGACACCCAAGGAAAGCAACAGAAGATTTTCCCAAAATGCACTTAACAGGGTTTAATTTTAGCCCGTGTTGCTGGAGACGCTCCAAAATCTGCTGAAGATGACATTCGTGCTTCTCATTCGCAGATGCAATGAGGATGTCATCCAAATAGGGGATACAAAAGTCTAACTCTTTTAAAACCTCATGCATATATCGCTGACAAATTTGTCCAGCATTTCTCAAGCCAAAAGGTGTAAACAAAAATTCAAATAAGCCAAAAGGAGTTGTGACGGCAGTTTTAGGAACATCCTCTGGGTTAACTGGAATTTGGTGATAAACATGAGCCAAATCCAGTGTTATAAATATTTTTTTGTTGTGAAACATTTGAGTGCAATCCTGAATATGGGGGAGCGGATATCTGTCGGAAACGGTATAGGAATTGAGACGTCTGTAATCACCACAGGGATGCCAGGTACCCTTGGACTTCGGGACCATATGCAGTGGGCTCGCCCATGAGCTTTTAGAAGGGCGCACGATGCCCTGCACCAAAAGAAACTCAAATTCCTGGCGAGCAGCCGCAAGGAGCTCCGGTGATAAACGACGCGGTTTGGAAAAAACTAGGGGTCCTTTAGTCTCGATAGAATGGAAAATAGGTTGCTGCTGCTTTTCCTTACATATGTGCAAAGGGTTAGTAAGCTCAAGGTATTCAGACAAAATTTTATCAAATTTGGAAGGACCAAGAGGAACGCTTAAAGTACTGCTCCCCGGTAGAATGCGAGCAACCTTTCCCTGTGATGATAACATAGTTACAGCATCAATAATGCTACTGTTTTTGGCATCAATGAGTAAATTAAATTTCTTAAGAAAATCTATGCCAATAATTGGCTGATTAACCTTTGCAACAACAAATGACCAGGTGAAATTTCTACGTAAATTTAGATCAAGGGTTAAAAGCTTGGTACCAAATGTTTCTATTTTTGTGCTGTTTGCAGCATAAAGTACTAAACCCTCATTCACAGCATTTTGTTTGGCATAACTTACTGGCAAAACTGAAATATCAGTTCCGGTATTGATGAGGAAGTTTAATTTTGATGTAGGGTCGGCCAAAAGAATGCAATTTGCATGGCAGTCACGATTATAGCCCTGGTGCGATCGCTGGTTTAGTTTTTCGTGCGATAATTGTATGGAGAAGTTCATTTTCTAGCCTTTGAGCCGAAATTCGTGTGATAAAAACAAAGATTATTTGCAGGCTCTTTATAGCGTCCCCTTGATCTGCTGTGACGAAAATTACGTTCACGAGAATGATGCTGTCTTGGGCGACTACGCTGATTAATTTTTGTGGTTAACTCGCTAACCTCTTGAGTTAACTGTGCAATTTGTAACTCCAGGCACGAAGAAGGCGTGGGTGCACTACTACCTGCAGCATTTATCTGCGGAAAAATAGCGAGATCATGGATCTTGTCTACGACAGAAGACAATTGTGGCAATGCATCACTCAATGCGCCAATGATACTGCGCGTGGTTGCGGGCAGGCGTGAGAGCCAGAGGGATTTCAAAAGTAGCTCTCCCACAGTATCAGCACCCAGAGTTCCATGCGTGCAAGTAGTTGGGATGGACACAAGTCACCGATCTCCACACCTTGCAGTAACGTTCAGATACGTGATTCTGCACTTTCCGAATGGGAATCTATTAAATGCTTCTTTAAAGCTTCATATAGCTTGCCGCCTGGAGAAATGGTAATTATATCACTGACTGAGATGAGGATATCAGCGTCAACTGAAGCCACCACATGGTTAAATTTAGTAGATTCACATGTAATTTCTGCCAAGGCAAATTGAGCCTCCAGCTGACAAAACCATAATGAGGGGTTAGTTTTCCAGAAAGGTGGAGGTTTAACTCCCATATAGGAAATCTGACTAGTGGACTCAGCAGATCGGGCATGGTTAAAATGATATTATTGAATACAAGATAAATACAGGCAAAATAATAGAAAAGAGATATATTACAACATGTGCAATATTTAAAATAGAATAATTTGTTGTCCTTTTCTGCAATTCATGGTAATGAGCCAAATTAGAGCACCCATGACAGAGCAAGAGATTTCAATATATCAACAGACATGATTGGCTGAAAAAAATTCGTAAAAAGAATATGTTGACATTAAATTAAAATGGGGACAAAATATTAGAATTAAATGCACTTACCGACAAAAAGGAAAATATTTATGAGGATCAGACACCATTTAAACTTTGCGCACACGGCCCCACACCCATGTGTGCAAAAAAACAGACATCAGGTATTACATTAGGCACACGGCCCCGCACACACGTGTGGTAAATCTTTTTTTTTTTTAAGTAAGCAGACGATTAGATGGACAACCTTTTTTTAGGTGACTGAAGTGCTGTTTTTTGAAGAAATATGATATTCTCTTCAGGATGTAGATAGATTCTGATACTACTTGTTGCCGTGTTCCTTTCTTTTAGGGTCACCACTATGGCGACTATAAGTTTCAGTTGACCATTTACCTAATAGACATCCATGTCTGTGAATTGATGTAGATATACCTGTGTAGATTGCTGGAAAAATTAATACTCACTAAAAGCAAAACAACTTACATTGAAATTTGAAAACTACAATGTGAACATTTTTCGCTTGCAACCAAGGCAGCAGCTAAACAAGACTGACTGAAGTACGGTTACTGGAGATCATCCATATTACAAGTTGAGTTGATACACTGTTACTACAAAACAAAAAGTCAGTTAAACTGGCAGTTAAAAAGTTTGCATCTAGGTTACAGGAAATATAAATAAAAAATAATAGTTGTAAATTCTCGTGTCTGCACATTTGCACAATCACAGTTAACCTGCTACACACCTAACAAAGCTGTTCCTGCCATTGTAGCAGCTAGACTTCAAAGATGGGCAGTGCTATTATCTTCTTTCAACTACAGCATTGAGTGTAAAAAAGGCTCAGAACACTGAAATGCTAATACCTTATCATGTGCTCCTGTTGAATCTGAAGTGGAAACATCATCAGAGATATTTAAAATCTCGTATTGTGAAGACTTACCAGTAACCAGTATTGAAATTGCAAAAGCAACTTGTAATGATGCAGTTTTAGGACCAGCTCTGAAGTACGCTCAAAATGGTTGGCCATGGAAGATAAACAATGAAGCACTTAAGCCATTTTTTAACTGTCAAGATCAACTGTCAGTTGATAATAATTGTCTTCTGTGGGGAATGAGAGTCATCATACCAGAGAAATTCAGGAAGAGACTCTTGAATCAGCTGCATGATACTCACTCAGGAATTTTGAAGATGAAAGCCATAGCTCGTAGCCATATATGGTGGCCAAAATTGGACGAAGAAATTGAAAAAGTTGCAAAACACTGTCCTGCCTGTCAGAAGAATAGTCGTTCTCCTCCTGGTACACCACTTCAATCATGGACTTGGTCTAAGCATCCTTGTGATAGAGTGCATATTGACTATGCACAGAAAGACAAGAAGAACTCTTATTACTTGTTGATAGCCACTCTAAATGGTTAGAGGTCATGCAGATGCCTTCCATGACTTCTCCGCACACCATTGAAGCTCTACAACAGATTTTTTTCACAATATGGATTGCCATTAGAGTTAGTGTCTGACAACGGTCCTCAATTAATATCAGAAGAATTTGAATGGTTTCTGCAGTCTAATGAATAAAGCATACTCCCATTCCAACCTGCCATCCGCAATCAAACGGCTTGGCCTAAAGAACTGTGCAGACATTCAAAGAGGCATTAAGCAAAATGAACAGTGATGCTACAGATGCTCACTGAGCAGAAAAATTTCTCATTTCCTTATGAGACATCGCTCAACGCCTCACTCTACAACTGGACTTTCTCCTGCTGAATTGTTTTTATCTAGACCAATTTGCATTCCGCTAGCACTTGTGCATCTCAGCACTCAGGCTCGTGTTGAACAGAACCAGTGTATTCAGAAAATTTTTTATAACAGAAGCCATACTAGTAATAGAAGTTTTATGCTTGATGAAAAACAATTGTGGAAACAATTTTATCTTTCAGCAGATTGATCATCCTGTCACACGTCCAATCGAAGAACGGGAAATAAAACTTTTGAAATGCCAGCAAACTTATCAGACTTCAACATAATTGAGAATGTTTGGGGCATTTTAGCAAGAATGATTTATGCAAATGGAAGACAGTTTTCTTCATTGACAGAACTGACAGAGTGTATTGTCAAGAAATGGAGCAATCTTGACTCAAAATACTTGAAAAAACTCTTTGAATGTGTGACAGAATGTTTTGGTGGCTCATCAAATTATTAGTTTTGTGAATAACTTAACACATCAAAGTAGCCTTATAATTATGAATCGGTTGAAAAATTACTATTTTTATTTTATTTCAATTTATTGTACTGTTAAGGGATATAAATATGTATTATGAGCTTGTTGCTGTTAAGTTGATTCAAATAAATTATATGAACATCATACATTTCTTTTATTGTATGATTGTAATGAAATTTCATTGTATATGAGTTTAAAGTTTTGAAAACTGTTTCAAGAGGACATTTATGAAATGTCAGAAATTCAAAAAATGTAAAAGAAATGAAGATACATTTTTTGAAGTTAAAAAACTTCTACAACCCCTTAAATGAGATAAAAGTATGACTGAATATGCAAATATTTATGCTGAACCTTATTACTTTTCATTCTGAAATTAAGTAGTTTATCCAGTATTTTATGGGATGAGTAGAACATTCTGTTGTCAGTAGTTTAAAAGAATTGATTGAGATTTTAAAATATTTTTTTTCTTTAAAGCTAATGGTACTGAAACAGTTGCAGTTCCAGATAATGATTTTCATCGTTTGTATGGTTACAAATGGTTCACTTCTGCAACAGATTCCAATATGGCTCTTACTTTAGCAAGAGCACTGAGAAGTTCTGACGATTCAGTGGTACAGTATAAATATATATATCCAATGTAATATTCATTATCAAAATAAACCAAAGTCTAATTTAAATTCACTTTTTCGATTGTAAAAGGGTAAAAGAAATGAAATTACATAAAAAAAAATTGTCGAAAGCTAATTTATGCACATACACACACACATATTTCTAGGCAATTGTTACTATTCTGTATGTGTTCTGTTTTTGTGTGTGACAATAATGTTAAAATTTTGGTTAAATATGTGATCTAAATTTTCTTATTAGATATAACTTTTTAGATTTTTTTTTTTAATATTCGAGTTTTTATTGTTGTAATGTCCATCATTATTATAAATTGTGCAATCTGATTAGAATATTCATTCTTAACAATGTTAATAATAGTTAGAATGGAATATTATTGTTATTCTACAGGACAGTATTGTTAGGATTTTGAAAAAAATATATTTATTCTAAATTTAATTTTCTTATGTATATTTTTTGTATTTTAGTTTATATTCTTATAACATACAACATTATTATAATTTGTTATGCTTGATCATAATATTCACTAAACTATATTTAGCAACATTGTTTAATTTTTTCATACTTTTATTATTGTATTATGCTTTTACATAAAAAATTTATGCATTATATGTAAAGAAATTACATTTTTAATCAGCAATTTAGTTGCTCAGTTGTTAATGATAGATACCTATTTCTACTTCCATAAATACTTAAAATATGACAAATGCTTATCTTTTGAATTATTAAAGTAAACAGAAAATAACAAGTTTTGCATTTACAATCTCTAAAATTTTATTTCTTGAGTATGATACAAAACTAAAAGCGTTAAATTGCTTTATAAAGAAAATTAATTGTGATAACTTGAATTTAAACTCATGTATTTTTTCCTTGTAGTTGTGAAAAATTTGGAATTGCTTTTAAAAAGTATTCTTAAGCCTCTGACTGTCCTGCAAAAAGGCAAACTTTTGTTTCATTTTGGGCCTCTTTGGTACAAGGTAAATAAAGGAAGGTTCAAATATCTACTTTGTGTAAGATTCACAACTATATCTGCTGTAGAAATGTACTCTAACAATGTCTCTGAAAGTCTTTGGAAGACTGAGAACTCTACAGTAGGGAAAGAATAACAGAAAAGTATATGGAATGAGTAGGTAATTTCATGTTAACTGGCCTATGGCGGGAGGAGGGGGGAGTCCTAGCCATGTCCAAAGTAATATCCCAGTATATTGATCTCTTGAACAGATATAACTAGAATAGTTGAACAAGTGTCTATCAATAGTAAAATGACTATGTGCTATCATATGAGAGTGGTTGCAGTGCTCTTTATTGACTAAATGTGGAAAATATCGACCCCATGTTGAAAACTATGAGAGGTGGCAAAAAAATGTCAATTACAAAAGTTTAGCGCATCCTTGATTTAGTATAAAATGATGTCTTACATGTAAAAATAACTATTAGAAGCTCTTAAATATTATTTTTTCCATAACCAATCATTGGCTTAAATATGCCACTAATCATTTTAATATTTTCAGAGCTTCTAATGAATATATTTTTACATGTAAGGCATCATTTCATTCTAAATCGAGCATGCTCTGAACTTTTGTAATTGACATTTATTCACTACTTCTCATATTCTTTGAGATAGGGTCAACATTTTCCACATTTAGCCACTAGGGCACACTTCAGCCACTCTTATATGATAGCATGTAGTCATTTTACAATAGGTGGACACATGTTCCACTATTTTAGCTATATCCATTCAAGATAAATTTGAGTGTGCTGGGATATTGCTTTGCACCTGGCTAGGACCTGCCTTGGTAGCCCACTGTTTTCATATACTTTTCTGTTATTCTTTCCCTACTGCAGTGTTCTTGGTCTTTCAAAGACTTTCAGAGACATTTTTAGAGTAAATTTCTATGCCAGATATAGTTGTGAATCTCACACAAAATAGATGTTTTGAACCTTGCTTTATTTACTTTATACCGAAGAGACCAAAATGAAAAAAAAAGGTTTTTTGTCAATTGCTTTTTTTTATCAGTGCATAAGCAGTAGTAAAATTAAAGTGTAATATTTTATGTAAGTAATATTTTATGGGACACTTATGGGCTTCCAAAAATGGAGTTGAATTTATGAAATTTTCTTTGAAGGGATTTCAAAGATGAAAAAATTAATGAATATTTAAGCAGGAGAGGTACAACTTCGACAGCCTATGACATCTTTATAGGTAATTAATTGGTAAAGCGACAAACTTTAAGTAAAATTTTCTGTGTAGTTACAGCTTGTTAAAATAAGCATAAAATTCATTGTGACATGCTATATGGCCTACTTTGAGGCCAAGTATTGATGAAGGTATTGATTTGTGATCTTTAATAATGCAATTATGCTTTTTAGCACAACAAGTTGTACTAGATCATCTATTTTCAACAAGTAAGGTTTCTTTTATCATGAGCAATAAGATGACAAACTTGGTGATTTGATTGTTTTTCTGTGTCTGTGAAATAGTGAACTTTACAGAATGACCCCTGGTGACTCAACTATACTACTTCTGACTCTGACAGTTTGCAGATGTTCATCTTTGGCCAATATGTATCTCCTCTAGCAATTACATAAAAATAGAAGGGGTTCAAGCAAGAACCTCTAGACCATTTGACATAGAATGACCCTTAGTGAAGAATACACCATCGAATATATGCATACCTATTTTTATCTTACCCGCATTGAATATGTTTAGGAGCAAATGTCCAAATCAAGGAATTAAAATTTTTTTACATTTTTTGTCTTTTGTATTTGCTCTGAGACAGCTTTTGAGCAAATCGTCAGCACATAAATCCTCATACATATGCTTTATGTCCATCTGCACCTTATCTACCACAGTGGTGAATCATGAACTGATTTTACACTTCCTGCACTCTTTCATTCTAACGTATTTTTAAGACAGAAAGACTCTTTCCATCAAAAATTTGCTTTGTCCATATGGCCTTGGTACTATAAGGAACAGATTTAAGCAATTAAAAAAAAAATGATATTTTGAAACAGAGGATGTAGAAAAAACCCCTTAAGACTAACAAATGTGTTTATAATATTTGACCAAAGATATTTAAATTTCTTAAAACAAAATTTTGTGTTTCAGCAGACTATTATGGCTATTTATGGTCTGAAATACAGAAACGTAAACCAAATGTATTTGTATCAACAACTATTAGATGCAATATTTAAAATACTGTAGGGTGGCAATTTTCCAAACTCTAATTGACCAAAACTCTATCAGCTCCTTTTTATTTATATATATTTTAAATCTTACAACTTAAGCATGAATTATAGTAGAAGAAGAATGAGAGTTCGACTCCACTGAGCAAGGAGCAACACTCCTGCATGCTGAGTGTCATACTAGGGTATGGTGAAGGAAATAGTGACTCCTGTATGTTGAGAATCAAGTTAGAGTAGGAGGATAAAAATAAAGAGGTGGGTGGGGTTGTTTCTGGTCGAAAGTATGCTGTAGCAAGAGGATATTTTTTAGTATGCAATAGACTTGGAACAGAAGCTTGCTGTCCCTTATCCCATGCTGCTGCCCTCACCCTGAAAATTAGAAATATTTTTTTAATTTAAACGAATCTGTAATAAAATTTTTATTAAAACATGGAATTTTAGTGAAAACTAATTTAAAACAACTGGAACTGAACCCAACTAGATACAAAGGAATCTGTAATACAATTTTTGCTAATTCATGTAATGAAATAAAAACTTTTTAAAATAACTTACCCAACTGGTTTCATTGGAATCTGGAAGAAAATTACAAGTTAAACAACGCAATGTGTTCTTAGCTTGAGACTTCATCTAGAGTCAAAATAATTTAAATTGAAAGGTTGAAAATCAATTTGACTCTACATGAAGCCTCTATTTCCAGGGTAAGCCAATGGGAAGGCGACACATATTTACCCCATCACACTTGCATTTACTCATCCAAACATACTATCTCATTCACGCACACTTTTTTTTTTTCATTTTTATATAACAATAATCAAATATATAATCATCAATAATAAAATTTCTACATTTTTTATATTCTTTTTGTTTTCTGATGAAACTTATCATCATTCATATTTTTTTGCATATTTATTTTTCTAGAGCATTAAATATATACATTTTTTTTTCCGTGACGAAACTGGTCAACGTCCATATTCTTTTTTTTTTTTTTGCATATTCATTTATATACAACATTTAATATACACATTTTTCACAACGAAACTTGTCATCGTCCACATTAATTTTTTTTTGCATATTCATTTATATACATTTAATCTATACATTTTTTCGCTATGAAACTTGTCATCATCCATATTATTTTATATAACTAAACATGATTTGGGATATCTTGATGGCCGTATGCTAAACTTGTTATTCCATATGATAACAAAAATCTTTTGTCATCAAATGGTGATAGACAAACTTTGTTCTGTTTGACAGTATACAAGTGATAATTTTCTTGTAGAATTCTGGTTTGTGCCTTAAAATTGGTGGTTTGATTTAATAAACACGACACATAATCTTTATGCTTTAATTTTTTCCCATGATCCGGGTGGAAACACCTTTTGCTCTTTTCTTTTCTTCATTCATAGATTTCAACAAATACATTTTAGCTTTTAGTCCAACAAACTGTAATGCTTTTTCTCCGCACAACTCTTCTTTAAATTTTCCAAGAGTTTTTTTATTCTGAACAGAATACAATGGATGGGATGGAGGATAATCTGAGAAATCGAAATGTGAAGACATTGATTTCATATCATCATAAATATTGACTGTGATAATATGGTACGTTAACGAGTCCGTATCAGTAAACAACATTCTCGCATTTTCACTGTATGTTTTTTTTATCACGTTATATTGAAAATCATACATTAAACATTTCGACAACTCTAAGATTGCATATCCCACATACATGGGTCTGATCATGAAAATGCTTGGCCTTTTTTGTTCGACTGCTACCAATTCATTGTCGAATTGTTTGAAATTTTTATAATTGGGTGATGTTACAGTTGTTCTTCATCAAATTTTTGCATTGAATTTAGGTACTCGTATGAGTATATTCCTTTACTACGCAATAACTTATTTTCTTCATCATTCAGGAAATGATGTTTTAATAATGAAAATTTAGATGCGTCTAAATTGTCCACCAGTTTTTCTAGTGAAGTGGGCAAAAACTGGAATGAATCTAAAAACACTAATTGCATTGTACAACCTGGTTTGTACATTTTGAAAAAAAATATTTTTCAAGTGTGTTTGCTATTGCATCAATGATGTAGTCCTTATATTTTCCTAGTTCTGTCATTATGTGGTGTCCGTCATAGCATTTTAGATTATGGAAGATCACTGCAATTTTTTTAGGTTCTTTATAATTTAAGTTGCAATTTGAATGTGCTGCACCCCTGTACACACCGGATATGTGTGAATGATCCCATACTCTGTTTTGGTTGAGAGGTTTTTGACAAATTAAACAGAACTTTGCTTCTTGAAATACCTTTTCTTGTTGTGATGTTAGTTTCATAGGTTTGATATTTGATAATATGGATTTGATTTCATCTTTTTCTTTTAATAAATTGTCAATGAAACTGGATACAGCATTTGTTCCCCGATAAGTTTTTTTTTTTTTTTTTTTTTACACACTGTCCATCAGGATCACAATAACATATGCGTAGCTACATGGCAAATGATGAGATGTTTTTTAGTGAAAGACGTATTTTCATTTAAAGATGTTTTACAAGTGGATGTTGACGAATCAACCAGTCCAAGAATACTCTCAAAGTCTGCGTAAATGACATATGCGAGTGGATGTTGCATATGTATACCTGAAAACTTAATAGCATTATCATTTGGACTAGGCATCTTTATAATCAGTGCAGCTCATTTTTTGCAGAGTGGTGTATACTCATTTAACAAATCTTCACGAATGAATCCATGGAACCAGTGGAAACAATAATAATATACACCATTATGTTTTGTACGGTGACCCAAAAATCAGGAAAAATATCTAATGAAACAATAGTGTTGATTATTTTCATGTGCAATCAATAATAGGTTGACAACCTCTCGATCTTCTCTCTCAAAGATGTAGATTATCATAATTTCACCTTCTTCATAACTGAATATGTTAATTTGCATGTTGCTTTGGGTTTCTATTTGATGCACCTTTTGATAAGGCACTGGGTAGTTTATCCCTCTCATATTGACCTCATCTTCATGTGGAGTATAATGTGATACACGTTCAGGGTGATTTGTTTCATCTAGATTTAATTTATGTACCAAAAGGCACCAAAGCAGATATTTATTATCGCCAAAATTTTTTATATTCAATATAGCTTTTTTGTCTCAAGTTTTTTAGGTAAGTCAATATAATTGCTTCATTAAAGTGGGTTGTATGTCGCTGATTTTAACTCTAAATAAACAATTTCATGTGATTTCCACCTGGACCTACACTAGATAATTTCAAATGATGTTATCATTTTTGAAAAGCCTTCATGAACTTGTTCAGCAATGGTATCGTTTGTGAATTGAATATAAGTATCTGTATGGAAAAACGTGCTATTAATTTCAATTTCCAACTCAGGTGAAACTCTTTCCATGTTTAATTTAACAATCATATGCCATTTTACTGATTTTTTTCTCCTCTGTATTTTCTTCGATTTTTTTGGCAAATATCATTAAAGTTTACTTCAAAAAATTGATGTAAATCATAACTGTCCTGTTTTTCTGGTTAAAAAAAAAATAGTTTTGAATATATTTAACACTTCTACTTGAGATCTTGGTTTTGAAGGAATCGCATTAGATTTTTTTTTTCACTGATGCAAATTTTTTTGTGGCATGTTGCATTTTTTTATGGACTTGTAGATTTTGTTTCAATGAAAACTGTTGCATGCAGTCTTTGCAGCGATATTGATGTGATTAAATTTAAATTATGGATTAAAGTTAGCAGTGGCGCAGCCACGGGGAGGGTTTGGGGCTTAAAACACCCCCCAGAGCTAAGTAAAATTACTATAATTGACGTTTATATGAATCAAAACCAAAGATAATATTTAAACTTTTTGGCTTTTTTATGAATCCGCCGCTTTGTTAAATCAAATTCTATTCAACAAAGTGATTCAATTAAACGGCGGAAATTCTACTTAAAACTGTGAAAGCACATGCATTGCATGCAGCCATTACATGCATTGGTTTAGTAAAGATTGGTTATTTGGACTAAGTCGCTTTTCGAGACGTCTTATGCTAAAAGAATGGAAAGAAGCAGATTTCCTGCCACACAGACGCTATGAATTCAAGTATTATATAGTGGGCCGTTTCTGAATTCCATTTCTGTCTTTGTTCCATGTTCAAAACAATAATAGACCATCGAATTCCAAAGAAAACATAAAACATACACTTTGTAGATCTCTCTCTGTTTCAAACGCCCTATTTTACGCTTTTTGCTCTCAGTTATATCTAAGACCAAGATTTGCGTACCCAGGTAAAAATCTATGTAAAAATAAGAATTAAGAAAATAGTACTTTTAAGTTATAAAAAGTTGCTTTTGATTAGGATTGAACAAATTATTGCAATCAAGTGTTTCTTTCGAACCATTTGTTCCGCCGGGGCTCTGTGATCAAATTTAAAGAATATATTTCATTAGTTGGTAATATATAGCAACGAGTAAATAGTGCTTGGTGTCGGGGAAGCACTACCACCCATGCCTCGTAGGAAAGAAGCATTGATTGTAATTTCATTGACTTATAGATACATGCCTGGTAAGTATAGATTTTGAAAGGAGAGGTGTTAAATGTAAGATATTTTGTTCGAATTTATAAAAAATACTATCTATAATTATACAAACGACTCATTTTATTCGACTCATGCATTAATTTTAATTAATAAGCAATAAATTAGTTATGCATCGATTTACACTTATTTAATTTTAAAGAATGCTACCTGCATATCATCAAAATTATACCAACTGACCCGTCCGGCGTTGCCCGGGCCCACGATAATTACCTCCGTTTTGCATGATTTTATATTTTTAAACATATTTTATATTTCTAAATGGAATTTTCGCTAAAAAATTTTGATTATTGTAGGTAAAAGCATTTTTAATAAAACATTTTCTTGTTTTTTTTTTCCCGTAAAGTTGTTTTATAGTTTAAAAAAAATAGTCTTTGTTGTCTGAATTCTATAAAATCTTTGTCCGTTATAAATATAACGGTTTTACAGACCGTGGAAAAACACTGATATCTAGTTGTAAAAGAAATTTGTTCTCCTCTCGTTTGTTTTTTCTGTTTTGTGTCGGATTCTTTAAAATAACAACAATAAAAACAAATCTTACTGTCTGAATTCTCTTACTCTATTTTATTTGATTGTAAATGTTTAACTGTATCCAATCCTTCTTTAAAATTTTGTGAAAAAATTTTGCATATTTAATAGTGAAAACATGAGCCGAAGCCGAGCAAACCCACGCCGAAACACGTACCTTTTTAGCATTTTAATAGAAAAATTTTCAGATTTTTTAAAATACTTTTATTCATCAGAGCGTTTCGAAATTTTTGTAGGCGTTGTAAATTTGGTCTTCAGAGATGCTCTTAAAAGTTTGTGTCGAAATACGGACATTTACTAACTTTTAGCTTAGAAAAAAGATCGTCTTTGAAAGGCGCGAAGTGACATGCGGTTCTGAATAAATTGCAATTTAGAATGCTTTCAGTTCATTTCACATCTTTAAATCTCTAATTTTTGATAAACTGTTTATGTGTTTATACCCAGAATCTGCATCTTAAGAATAATAATCTCTATACTAAATTTCTAGTTTATAACGCTAAGAGCTTCAACAAAATCATAATTTAGAACGCTTTTAGGACATTTTCCGCTCGTTTCATCCTTTTAAATTTCGCAATTTTTAAAAATCGTTCTAAGGGAGCATTTACTACATGAAAGTAATCGCCGTGCCAAATTCCAAGCTTCTATGCCAACTATCACATAAATTGCAATTTGCAATTTTAGAATGTTTCTTACTCTTGCATTCTTTTTAAATTTCGAATTAAAAAAAAAAAATTCTGGGCGAGTATTTACGTCTCTTAAGTAATGTAAAATTTCAAGTTTCCATGTAAAATTTCAAGTTTCTAGCCCTAACAGTTCTAAGTATATTATGATTTAGAACATTTTTTAGAGCGTTTTCCACTCATTTCACTCTTTTAAATTCTGAATATTTTAAAAACCGTTTTGAGTGAGTATTTATACCATAAAAGTAATCACCATGTTGAAAACCAAGCATTCATAACCAACTGTATCGCGCAAATCGTGATTTTAGAACGTTTTTTGCTCTAGCATCCTTTCAAATTTCGAATTTTTGGAAAACTGTTCTTGGTGATTATTTACGTTTCTAGAGTAACAGCCGTGCCAAATTTCAGGTATCTAGCCCTAAAAATTCCCAATAAATCATAATTTAGATCGTTTTCTGCTCATTTCATTCTTTTGAACTGAATTTTTTTTTAGAAACCGTTCTTGAGCACTTATACATCCCAAAAGTTACCACCATGCCAGATTCTAACCTTCTATACCAAATGTATCATACAAATCGTAATTTTAGAACGTTTTTTGCTCTTGCATCCTTTTAAATTTCGAATTTTTAAAAAACTGTTCTGGGCAAGCATTTAAGTCTCTAAATTAACAACCATGCCAAATTTCATGTTTCTAGCCCTAACTGTAACAAATAAATCGTAATTTAGAACATTTCCTGTTCCTTTTCCTCTTCTAAATTTTTAATTTTTTAGAAACCATTCTTAGTGAGCATTTATATCTTAAAAGAAACCACTAGACAAAATTTCAAATTTCTAGAACCAACAATATCCCAGAAAGCAATTTTAGAACGTTTTTTGTTCCTACACCGCTTTGGAAGTTGTTGTACCGATGTAAAATATAGCCTATGTTGGAGCGGAGATGGTCACCAGCATTTTGCCAACATTATTACGGTTGCACTCCACACTTAAAAAGTAAAACGGAACTATTATGAGATTATTCATGTGTCTTATTTTGCTGGCGCTCAGCGTTGAAGTTAAGGGTGCTCGATGTACCAAAGAAAGATGATGTCGCCACAACGGCGACAACGGAGTGCAAAGGGTTAAAGTTAAGAACAGGAATTTGGGATTGTCTTGGAATGAAACCCTGTGTACTTTTGATTGAACAAGTGGATTGGAACCCTATTATTTTCTATGCAAAAATTATTTGCTGGACTGTGCTCTTCCATCTCTTGAAGTTTGCCTCATCATTTTTAAACACTTATTATAAATCTAACCTAGTTTTGTGTTAATTCATTAGTGCATTTTATGTTTTCTAACTCTAATATTATAAACGCAATGCTGTTTAAATGAAATATAGCCAATGTAACTGCGGAAAAAAGCGTTATGATTTGATTAATCAAAAAGATCGATTACATTAAACGGTGATTCATATAACCGGCGAACACCTTTATCTGAAACTCAAAACCCCCCCTAGAGCCGAATTCTGGCTGCGCCACTGGAAATTAGCAGAGTTTAAAAGAATGCAGTGAAAACGTAAGCTTTTAATTCCCTAAATGTAAAAGTTTATAAAACTGTATGGTGGCGAAATAAATACAAAGAAAGTTTAACAACAAACTGAAGTTTATTAAAAACCAAAAGCAGAAATAATATAGTTTAACAATATCTTTAACATTATACAACAAACAGATGTTAAACTTATATAAAGGTACATTGAACCATTAAAGCATAATTAACAATAATATGACATAAGTGAAACTATGACATATGAAGAAACAGGATGTTTATCATCAAGTGGCCAAACGATTTTGAAGGTTCCATGAAATATGGACACATAAATAAACTGCCCTAAACCGGCTGAGCATTATCTAAACAACACCTTCAAAGTAAAACTCAAATGGAGAATAGCTTCTTTCTAAATGATATCACTTAATTAGAGAACACCATGGAAAAACATTTAAACGATAACTGTAGATAGCTAAACGATAACTGTAGAACTATATATGAATGAAATAACTATTTACTTTCATGATATCTGCCAACACATCACATGATGAATCACAAGCTTCTGTTTTAGCAAAACACTTTAAACACA
This sequence comes from Maratus speciosus, assembly GCA_963932465.1. Classification (NCBI taxonomy): domain Eukaryota; kingdom Metazoa; phylum Arthropoda; class Arachnida; order Araneae; family Salticidae; genus Maratus; species Maratus speciosus. The sequence continues at coordinate 93,882,764 of OZ010787.1, forward strand.
GAGTTCATCCGTAATTCCAGAGCACAAGATGAATCCACCTTACTCACTTAAACACACTTGTAGTCAGCGGCAAAATGTTAAAGTGAAACAACAAAAAGTAGAAAAGGGTTTTTACGTTAAATGAAGAAATATAAACAGAACTTGAGTTGAACATTGAATGCCATAGTTTAACACTTTAAAAGATTCCAAAGGACAACCACTGTTAAACTACCGATAACAAACCAAGGCTGGAAAGGAGGTAAGAGGAAAGAAATTACATCTGTATTTATATGAACCGGGTGAATGAATAAACAAATCATGGAGCAGCAATAGATGATTCTCGAAAGAGAACATCATGACGTAACATCGTATGAATGATGGGCAGTAGTTTCAAACGAACGATGCCTTCTGGCGGCAGTTGTGAAACAATTCGTCATTCAAATGAATTGCGTGCTCTTGATTGTCTGGATACAGATGGCTGAAAATCGAAAGTGGGAAAGAACATGCAATAAACAAACAACTTTAAAAAGATTTAAAGACAAGATAGCAAAAGTAAATAAATGGTAAGTAAATTAATGAATGACTTTATTGTATTAATAAAAGATATTTTATATAGATAAATAAGGAAATGTAGTATAAACGTATTGCTCAATAAAGATAGAATATAAAGTATATAGCTAAATGAAAGTGAAATGTAGAGGAGATATTTCTGGACAGTGACAAGAAAGGCATAAGGCACCTATCAGATATTTCATTTCATCTTGATTTTTTTCCGATCAATCATGAATTTTTCTATGTGCCACTAAATATCTTTTTTTGTGCCAATTTTTTTAAGCAAATCTCACATTTAAATTTTTCTTCTGCATTATGGGTTTTTATATGAGCCTTTAAATTATACGCTCTTTTAAATGCTTTTTCATAAATTACACACTTAAAAATATTGTGTATTGTATGAGATTTTATGTGGTGCATTAGATTTCGTTTTAATGTGAATGTTTTCTGGCATGTAACACATTGATGTGGGGCCTAAAATTAGAAAAAGGAGGGTTTTTTTAAATATTGAGTTATGATAGGAATTAAAAATGAAATGAGTTTGTGGAAAAACTTTTCCCTCAAAACAAAAATGAATGTTTGCAATAAATTTATTTTAAAGTAATTTTTTTCCCTAAACAAAAATTTTATTTAAATTTACACAAAATTGAAATGAATTTTCCCCCTAATCAAAGAATTTAAAGTAAAATTTTAATTGTGTTTACTCTTAAAGAAAAATTTTCTCTTAATCATAAATTATTGTTTACAAAAATTTAAATTGATTTTCTTTTGAAAAAATATTAAGGAAGTGTTAATTTAGTGTAAACTTAATGTTTACACTAAATTTTCCCCCAAAAACAAAGAATAAAAAATTTCATACCTCTACTGATGTTGATGATGATGAGATTACATTATGATTTGTTTCAACTGGGTTATTCACTTGGAATGTAGCAGGGGGTGTCGACTCCAGTCTAAAAGGGGACACCTGCTGCGTGTTTTGCTGCGGTGTTTTCATCTCATCAGAGAACATGTTGATAATGGTCTCATTCCAGAGTGCTGTGTCTTTCGATGTTTTAGGCAGATATCCCAAATGGGCATTGGATTTTTCCACTCTGATGCATGTTCCATCGCATCTATTATATTTTGAACAGATGTGTTTTGCACCCAATCATCGAACTGAAATGAAAAAAAAACGATCTTTTAGTAATAGTACAAAATTAATTTTTATTAAATTTAATTATCAACTAAAAATGACTTAGTACAGTAGACTCTCTCAGATCCGCACAGCTTGGGACCAGAGGTTGTGCGGATTTTAGAATTTCGTGGATTTCTGGTCATTGATTTGTTTTTTCATTTTTGAAACGTTAATTTGATTGGTAGTTAAGCAAGGGAAATTATAATGAATGCTTACAATAAAGTGAAACATTAAAAGAAGTAAAATATTAAAATAATTTATTAGTTTAAAAGTAAGTAATTATTAAAATTATGTAAAATAAAAATTTAGAAAAATATTAAATTATTACTGATGAAATCAATTCAATTCGATTTCAAAATCCTATGCTGCCATATAGTGGTAAAATGATCGTAAAATTGATACGTCATTATTCGTTCTTAGCACTACGTGGACCACAGATTATTATCTTATTAGTAATGTAAATTTATTTAGTTATAAATCAGCTGTAACAGCCAAAAGAAAATAATTAACAAAAAATTTAGTAAAAAAAAAAATTGCGGTTTTTTTGGCACCATCTTGAATTTTTTTCCTGCAACGTAACTGTAAATTTTATTGTTTACATCAGAAAAAATACGCGGATTTTAGGCATTCGTGGATTTTAGGGTTGCGGATTTAAGAGAGTCTACTGTATCTATAAAGACTAACAACTATAAATCTTTATACAAATAGTTAGAAATACAATTAAATCTCATTCATAAAATATTCTATATAGATTTTCAAATAAGCTAGCATAATTAATTTTTAAGTATAACAACTAGATATCTGTTCAAATCATCAAATAATTTTCAAACTTACAAAATAAACTGAAAAGTTTCAAAACTATTAAATATTTTCAAAAGACTAACAACTATAAAATATTTATAGAAATATTTAAAAATACAATTAAATCTCATTCACAAAAACAATCAGAAAGATTTTAAATAATTCAGAATAAAAGTATAACAACTATTGAATCTCACTAATGAAATTTTTTTCAAATTCAAACAGAAATAATCTAACACCAAAAGAAAAAAATAATTACTTACTTCATCCTTCTTTGTAGAAACTTGTGCACCGAATTCAAATTTTAAAACCCACTGATAATCAGTTGATGTGATACCTCTATTTCTATTCCAACTTGGTTGCAGATAATTGAAAAACAATTTATTAATACACATCACACATCCACATTACATCCACTTTCAAAGAATATTTGTTCCATTTCACTTCCGCTAATGAGATATGATTTTGTATCCAAAGGATGTCTAATAATCAGATAAGAATGAAAACAACTTATTTTGAGATGTTAAACATCCCGTGATTTCGGATGTATTGAATTCAACTGAGATGAAAATACATTTAATTTTTCCTGTTTGTTGCTAAACAGATAGTCTCACATCCTATGTTATCTGTTTTCAAAGATTGATGTCCATTTTTCTGAACTTTCTTTCTTTCAATAAATATACTTGAAATCAAACCTTTTTATCTGAAATAGAAGTTTTAATCTTTTTTTTTTTTTTTTTTTTTTTTTTTTTTTTTCTTTCTGAAATAAGTGTCAATTTCACTTTTTAAAATAAAGAGAAATGCATTTTGAAACCAAACAAATGTTTATTCAACGAAAAATTATTTACAAAATCAGCTTTGTAAAAAACTTAATCAAATATATTTTGAAGAAATTCTTCATAAAATTGAAAATCCATCAATTCAAACATGCTTTTGGTGAAATTACAAGTACAGTTTTTGGCATACATTTTTCAACAGTTGAAATGTGTTTAAATGAAGCAGTGCAGAGTTTCTGTATGATTCAAATTTCTCTTTTAATGGCACACTCATACAATCATGACAAAATTCTGATGGTGATAAGAACCTGCAACCTTCACATACAAAAACTTTATTAACAGACGAATCTAGCTTTTTTTTAAGACATGATAAAAATGTGATTTTGCTGTGTCGATATCCATATGATTTTTATAAACAGGTAATCTATTTAATATAATGTTTGGTATGACACGAGTGAGCAAAACATTAATTAAACAATCTGAAATTTGCATTCTCACTTCAATAACCATATATACTCGTGTATAAGCCGAGAAATTTTAACTTAAAATTGTCAATTTTTTTTTTTTTTTTAATTAATTTTTCAACTACATTTCAGCAGTGAAATTACACTTGAAATTATTGAATATTAATGATGTGAATTATCACACTGCTAACAAAGCGTAAACCAACTTAGTGAAAAATGTCCAAGCCGGGAATCGAACCCGGGTCCCTGGAATAGATCTCCAGTGTTCTACCACTAAACCACAAGGACGATGTCCAGCCTGGCATTTCTCACTTATATAAGTCGGTAAGGCTGCAACCGCAGCACAAGATGCAGAAGTCTTCATGAGCACACATTCCTAGCGGCGTAACATGAGACGCAAACAAACCCAGCATCGGTGAATATACAAATCGGTGAATATACAATTTTTTTTTTTTTAAATTAATTTTTCAACTACATTTCAGCCATCAAATTGTATATTCACCGATGCTGGGTTTGTTTGCGTCTCATGTTACGCCGCTAGGAATGTGTGCTCATGAAGACTTCTGCATCTTGTGCTGCGGTTGCAGCCTTACCGACTTATATAAGTGAGAAATGCCAGGCTGGACATTGTCCTTGTGGTTTAGTGGTAGAACACTGGAGATCTATTCCAGGGACCCAGGTTCGATTCCCGGCTTGGACATTTTTCACTAAGTTGGTTTACGCTTTGTTAGCAGTGTGATAATTCACATCATTAATATTCAATAATTTCAAGCGTAATTTCACTGCTGAAATGTAGTTGAAAAATTAATTAAAAAAAAAAAAAAAATTGTATATTCACCGATGCTGGGTATGCATCTCATGTTACGCTGCTAGGAATGTGTGCTCATGAAGACTTCTGCATCTTGTGCTGCGGTTGCAGCCTTACCGACTTATATAAGTGAGAAATGCCAGGCTGGACATCGTCCTTGTGGTTTAGTGGTAGAACACTGGAGATCTATTCCAGGGACCCGGGTTCGATTCCCGGCTTGGACATTTTTCACTAAGTTGGTTTACGCTTTGTAAGCAGTGTGATAATTCACATCATTAATATTCAATAATTTCAAGCGTAATTTCACTGCTGAAATGTAGTTGAAAAATTAATAATAATAATAATAATAAAAAAAAAAAAAAAAAAAAAAAATTGTATATTCACCGATGCTGGGTTTGTTTGCGTCTCATGTTACGCCGCTAGGAATGTGTGCTCATGAAGACTTCTGCATCTTGTGCTGTGGTTGCAGCCTTACCGACTTATATAAGTGAGAAATGCCAGGCTGGACATCGTCCTTGTGGTTTAGTGGTAGAACACTGGAGATCTATTCCAGCGACCCGGGTTCGATTCCCGGCTTGGACATTTTTCACTAAGTTGGTTTATGCTTTGTTAGCAGTGTGATAATTCACATCATTAATATTCAATAATTTCAAGCGTAATTTCACTGCTGAAATGTAGTTAAAAAATTAATAAAAAAAAAAAAAATTGTATATTCACCGATGCTGAGTTTGTTTGTGTCTCATGTTACGCCGCTAGGAATGTGTGCTCATGAAGACTTCTGCATCTTGTGCTGCAGTTGCAGCCTTACCGACTTATATAAGTGAGAAATGCCAGGCTGGACATCGTCCTTGTGGTTTAGTGGTAGAACACTGGAGATCTATTCCAGGGACCCGGGTTCGATTCCCGGCTTGGACATTTTTCACTAAGTTGGTTTACGCTTTGTTAGCAGTGTGATAATTCACATCATTAATACTTAAAATTGTCTTTTAAAAATGGAGATTCAGCTTATACACGGGTCAGATTTTCAGAGAAAAGTTCTAAGCTGCAGAGCTTTCTGACTGCTTTAGATGAAATGATGTTTGCACCAACAAACCATTTAAAGATAGATTGAGAAAAATTCAAATCGAGTGGATGTGTTTGCCAGTTGTGCAGAAAGAAAGGGTGGCAATTTGAAAAAAACAGGAATCGATGTTATCACCTCTTGGGTAAAAGAGACATGAATGTCAATTCCAAGGGAGGTGATTGTGAAATCATTAAGAAAGTGCTGTATTAGCAATGCCATAAATGGCACTGAGGGCGATTTTATTTACTAAAGTGATGACGATAATTCATCAGATCCTGAGTCTGATTTTTATGGCGAGGAAGCAATGGAACAGGACTTCTCAAAGAACTTTTTGAAGATTCAGCTAGTGATTCTGAATTTGAAGGATTCGTTTGATGTTTCTTAATTTTTTTTATATAATTATTTTTTGCTTGTTTAGTATTTCATGTAAAATGTGATTTTTGCTAGAAAACATATTGGAATTCTTTAGAGTCGGCTTATACATGGGTCAAGAATTTTACCAATATTTTGTTATTCAAAATAGGGGGGTCAACTTATATGTGAGTATATACGGTAATTTTTTAAATTTATCATGACTTAATTTTAAACCGGTGGTTTTAAAAAAGAATCCGCTATGTTTTAAATAAAACATCTGCTGCAAATAGCAATGATTTTGATCAAGAAATAGCAGGACCAATTGGTTATTGAGAATAATCGAATCATTGGTAGAATAAAAGTTAAAATTTTGTAACTTACTATTCAAATTATCCCATGCTGCTAAATTCATTATAACACCTTGTTTTGTAGGATAATGATTTCCTTTTTCTGTTCCTTGGAACGATGTATATAAGAAAACATGATTTTCAGCTCTAATTTGAACAAATGTTCCCTAACACAAATTAAATTCTGCAAACACGCAATCAGGATCATCTAAATTTTGAAAATAAGAATCAAGCCAGTCTTGATGTGGAATTTCTGAATTTAAAGTTTTTTTTACATTTTGAGAAGGTTCTTTCATTTTTTTATTTCTCAGGAGAAATCGAAAAAAGATCAAAATTTAATATTTGTTTTTTCAATGGGGTGAAAGTAGAATTTGAAATAATATGTCTAAACATTAAACTAATTCTCATTTCTTTAATAGCAGGATTGGGCGGAATACCATGTGTAAACAAATCATTTGAAGGTGATAACGTGGCATAAAATGATCTATGATTGAGCTCTAAACATGTTAAGGGAGTGTCGGGTTTTTTAAACTCAATTTTTCATTGTGCACCGAAACTCAATACTGAAATTGGAAAAGTAGCATCTAAATCACTTTCATTATCTTTATGATGACTAATATAACTGTTTCCATCAGGGTATAAATTTAAAAGAACATGGTTTTATCTGCAAGCCATATGTTTTTTCACTTTATCTCATAATTCTAGCAATAACAGATTCCAAGGAATTGCAGCAAAAGTAGCTCCACTAAAACTGTAACGCACACCAGAATCACCATAGGCTAACATTTATCTCCAAGGTTTAACATTTTTCTTGCAAATACTTAGAGTTGGTGTGAAAAAGGGCAAGGTCTTAAGTTCCTCGAAATATCGGTCAGCTCCTTCTTTTGGTAAAAAGTTCTTGATTAAATGGACATTTAAGCCGTTTTTATTCAAAATTATGGGAGTCATATCTCACAAAGCAACCAGTTGTGGAGAAAGAGACTAATCAGCAGGCAAGGCAACCAGGTGATGAGGCAGACACGGCAAAGCAAGTAAGGCAACCAGGTGATGAGACAGCATGGCACCACACAGCCAGAAAACCAAACAGTCAGGTAGCAACACAGGTAAATGACTAAATCGAACAGGTAGGCAGCAAAACAGGTACACAGCAATCCGTCCGTCAAAACAAGTCAGTTGGTTAGAGAACTCGAGGCAATGAGTTCATTCTGGTGTGCAAGCTGCTTATATTGCAATTCTTATTGCTCATAACAGGATATTATTCCAAAAATGTCGTCACATCCTGTTTTTGATAAGCCCACCATCTTTTTTTCATTTCTCTCATGTCGATTGAAAGAAGACGTGTTTCCATGCGGATGAAATTTAGGTATATTTAACTTTTATTTTGTTTTGTGTAATGAAAAATAGGCAAGAAAGACAAAGCATTTCAAAAAATATAAATTTTATTAATAATTTTCCCAAAACATTACATTTTGATCAACTTTCTGCTTTTTCGGAGGTTTTTGATTAATATCCATAGTTGACAAATACTTATTTTAATAAGGTTTTGTGGTACATGCACTTCTTCTAAAGTTTGTAGCAATTAAGTCTGTGCTTTAATAGGTGTTCTTTTATTCAGAGAAAAAAATAGATGAAAAAAGTCTGCTAAATTTGAATTAGGTATGGATCTTCCTTTGAAAGTCACTGCTGAGTTTTTATCCCATTTGAATTTTTTTGTATGTTTCTTAAAAAAGTACAACAAAGTTTGAGCATGTCTCTTCATATTAGTAGGTACAGATGCTAAAATCAATGAGATGTCATCTTCAGTCTTTGGTTCAAACGAGGGGGATTGTTTCTCAGGTTCTTTTTTCGGGGGTACTTCTTCTCGAGGTTTCATTGCTAAAAGCATATCTTGTCAATCTCTTGTAAATCCATTTTTCTTTTTAAAAGTTCATAACACTGTTGAATTTTCTCATGATCCAGCAAGGTGCTGTTTAAAATTTTTGCCATAGCCAGATCAAACTCACTCATTTGCTTTTTTGTAGGTACATGTTTGTAGAGGGATTCTTCCGGTGCCAAAGCAAATTTTCTAGCCTGTTCCATGAATCAAGCTTGTTAAAACAGATAATGCAGCTGGAATTAAAATATCTAAAAACCCACCGTTTTATATAATAAGCTTCTTTTTTTGAAATAATGAACCTTTCTTACTTCCAATTTTTTGAATTGTTGACTTATATGTACTTAAAGACTTTTTTTGCTTACAAATGAGTGGTATGTTTCCTTTAAATACGTTCAAACTACATTCACAAACAGCTTTCACAGAACAGGTAGGCAATTTTTTAAGCAATTGCCTTCATAATGCTTTTGGACATGTCTTAATTAACTCTAAATCAGGAAGCTGCTTCTGCGTGAGTGTCATGTTTCATGCTAAATTAAAAATGAATGTCACACTTATTTAAATATATACACAAACTGAATTTGATTGGGTAAAATTTGTATACGCAAACGCATATTTTCATCCGTTTGGTTCCTTAAATTGATTAGCAGATAAGAAAACAGTTTTTTAGTTGCATCATTAAACACTTCTTGGAAAAACTTTGTGTGTCCGAGATATAATTGTTGTCTTAAATGCATAATTTGACTTTGATTGTGCCAGTTTTTAAATAAAATTAAATACTGGGTGTTGAGGGATGCACCTCTCATTTCTTTACCCTTATGAAATAAATTTTGCGTGATGAAAGTAACACTCACATTCAAATGATGACATCCTTTTGTAAACAAATACATAAGTCTTTTGTCCAATCCAAATTCATCCACCAAGTCGTCCAAGATAATTAACGAATTATTGCCTAAATATTCCTTAAAATTCATGGGTAACCCATCAACAAATGTTACATCATCAATTTCGTTGAAAAGCTTCTGATAAATACCATAAAACCAAATCACCTGATCAGGTGGTAGATTAAACATTTTGCTTCTAAATTTTGAAAGATCTTTAAGAAACTATGGTTTTCCAACTTGTGTAGGCCCCGCACAAAGGGCTGTAAAAGGTTGTTGAAAGCGAAGGAACCCCATCACGAATAAACACGCACAAGAAAGGTTGCACATGAAATAAACACAGACACAAAAAAGTGTAGTTTAAATATCGATTTATTGAAAAAAATTCACAAGCACATGAAATCGTTTGGCAACAAAGTTGTACACACGTCGATTGTTACATAAATTATTGTTTACAAAATTAGATAAATTTTTTTTAAAGTTTTACCACGACATCAAGAATATAGGTAAAACACACAATATTGTTCGCAAACAGCTGTCACATGACTTTGAAGGGATAATGGATTAAACATCATTTGTGAAAAATGTCATACATAGTTTAATATAGGACCTTGAAAAAAGGAGGGTTCGTTTCCATAAGAATCGAAGAATTCCACTTCATCAGGAGAAGGCATGAAAAAGGCTATCCAATGACTTCCAGGTTCTGATGACTTGTCTACATTGCATACAAAACAGGCAGGGTACTGCTTAATTCTTCTCAGAAGTTCATCGCTCACAAAAACACCCAAAAAATATTTTTGGGTCATTCGATCATGTGTTAAAATCATATTAATTTGTAATGAATTCATTCAGTTAGGAAAATCATATAAAACGTGACATGATTTACTAATTTCAATAATGTTTTCAAATTCTGCATACACCAACACAGAAATTGTTTTCTTCAAATCTTCAGCAAATTAAATTTCAATGCGTAAATTCCCTTGATGTTGTAAATTCAGGTGGGGACCATCACATAAATCTGGGCTTAAATCAAATGCATACAATGCATGCCAGTTTGCAAATTCTTCATGTGATAAATAAATTCCAGAATTCTGATTAAATCCTGAAAACAAATGATGATATGCTCTTATATAGGTGTTTTCTTTAAAATTTAATTCCATGGGTTTACTGGGAATGAGTTGGCCGTCCACACACATGCTTAAAAAGTTTACTTTATGATGATCAAATTGAAGGGAATTCAAATCATATTGCCCATTTATAGACGCATTTTCTAACAATCCGATAATCACACGTTTCGGCATCGGTCCTGAAAACACATTATCTTACATAAAAGATTGACTTCCACTAGATAGAGAATAAGTCTTCCACAACACTTGGTCGATGGGATATTTCACAGAAATTTTTTCTAAATCTTTTGCATGCCCAATTAACATGCCTGGACTTACTTCAAGGGATGCTTGTTCTAAAATTACTTTAAAATTCAAGTCCAATATGTTTGGGTCTTCTGGTTTTACAGCCATTAAACAAAAGTTGGGTTTACTGCGAATCATTTTAATTTTTAAATCCACCACGTTTAATAACAATCTGTTTTGTTGAAAAATGTCACAATGCAGGAGACCGATCATATCCAATGTATTACTATTTTTTATCAATTCATATCGTTTTTTCAGTCCAGGGTTGTCACCAGAAGTTGGATCCACAGTTCCCAATTTCTCATCTTTGTAAAAACATTCACATCCTAATAAACTTTTCTTTGTGTCTTCTCCATAATTCAACAATGTTTCAATGTAACTGCGGTAAGGAGAGGTGTTGCTCGAGGAAGATATTGCTCTTTCATTCAAACTCACATCGATTTGAGAAAACAAGGCTTGTAAAAATAAATTCACGACAGCTACACGATCTGTATCAGCTAGGGCAGTCCCATCCGATTTGGTGATTTTCACTTTGACATATAGGTAAGAAGAGGATAAATCATTATAGACTTCCCCATTTCCAGAAATGATAAATTCCATGGGAACTCCATCATGAATATTCGCTAGAGGGTGATATTCTACAAAATACTCTTTTTCAATAGCCGTTTGAGTGGGTGGAATTAAAAATACTAAATCCAGTTTCGATTTCGCGCAGGCAGCAGAATCTTTATGAATGAGTCCAGACATCATTAAACAAACATATCGTGTGTTTTCACTGTCTTCACTTTACCTTGAATGACCGGTTTATTCTTAGCTTTCACTTTTTATTATGTCTTCCAGAACCAATCATGGATCTCACCTTGGTGGTTGCTTTATCTGTTAAATTTTGTCCGGCTTATTTCATCCTTTGTTTGGCGGCGACTTTGAGGTTTTCACCACGTGACAGATCATTTATTACATCCACTCCTGAAGAAAACAATTGCCTCCCTACAGCCTTCACTCCTGATTTAAAAAGTGGGATAGCAGCACGAAACAGTGAACAAAACAATTCACCGAATCCATGTCCTTTTTGTAAAGGATTGCTATGGTAATAATTTAACCCACTGCCTGACTGTTGGGTATGATAATCTTCGAAAGATTTGGCACAGCATTGGTAAGGGACAAATATTATGAGAGATACTTTTGTCAAAAATGAAGTTTCGCGATCAACTTCCCACAATCGAATGACATTAAATCGTCCTGTGTGGGTCCTTATAATGGTTTCAATCATCTGAAAATTCTTTCGAGTGATCGGAATGTAATGCAGTCTGTCAAACAATTCATGAACCATCTCACCGTCTTGTCCCTTCACGGGACCACTCGTAAAAGCAGGGCAACTGTGTTGCCGAAAATTTGCGGTTCAACCAAATCCGTGTAAATGTACATCAATTTAAAATCAGCATGGGGGTTGGCTATAAAGGGGATATCAAAATTCATTGAATAACCTGCAAAGGGTTCACCTACATTACCAGGTGGAAACCCTAAACTTTCCACTAATCTAGGATCAAAGTTGATTTGTGCTTTTTATCTCACAGTCACGCTCACTTTTTTAGAATTTTTGTTAAAGTTGAAAGAAATTTTATCATGAAATTTTTGATAGTTGAGCACTTTAATAATATCGTTGGGAGTTTCATAAAACCCAGGAGGAATTCTAACTTTTTTCACTTCAAATTCACCTATTTCATATTCAGCTTCATTTCTAGGTCTTCCATTCGTCCATTCAGTATTCTCTCCCAAAACATATTCACATCCATTAGTAAATTCTGTTATATTGTTCCACATATGGGAGTAAATGAGTTCAGTCAAACCTATTTCCCATTCACCTTTCAAATCCGTCGGCAATCTAGTCACAAAGTGAGAAATTTTATTCTCTGCGAAATAATTCAGTGAACTGTCCAAAGGTAGCATCACGTAGAAAGACATCTTTTGAAATGAAATTTTAACATCAAACAACAGGGGTTTTATACCAAAAATAAATTAGAGGAGGGTATCCATTGATTAAATTTAGTGGGGGTAACCTTTTTATTTCACTTTATATTCCACATGTTCTTTTCGAGAATGCTTTTCTAAAATCTTTTCAATGGTGTAATCATCTTTCGGTTGCACTCTTTGAAGTTCTTGTGTGTAAAATGTTCCTTGGATGGGTTCGTTCATCAAATCTGTAATCTGATACACAGGTGGGTCTCACAGCACACAATCCATTATCACAAACAGTTCCTCGGCCCAATTCGTTTCATATCCTTTTTCAAATGTTAATTTTTGTTTCGAAACACGTACAATTTCCCCTACTTTAAACACACATGGTTTTGTAAATCCCTATAAAGAGTTAACCAAACAACACTCTTGTTCTCAGGTATCACTTCTATGGGTGCTCTCTTGATGAGTATGGTTATAACTTTAATAAAGAGTCTAACACATTAATAAAATTATAGGTGTGGTAATGTGTGAAATATTTTTACATTTTGGTTTTTAAGGTGCGATTAAATCGTTCCTCCACTGATGCTTTGGTATTATTATTCGTTGTGAAAAATCGAACCCCTTCTTCTTTTAAAAACCTTTGAAAATGATGATTTTTAAATTCCTTTCCAGCATCTACTTGTAAAAATTTGGGTTTTCTCGTTGAAAAAAATGGATTGAAAGGCTTTCACAGCATCCTCTCCACACTTCGTTTTGAGTGGAATTGCCCATGCATACTTAGATAGAATGTCTATGCAGGTCAAAATGTAACAAAATCCACGATTAAACTTTTGAAGACAGTTTAGATCTGTCACCAGATCTGTCTGCCATTGCTGATCGATTAAATGCACTATTACATGATTCGTTTGAAACTTTCTTTGCACAAGTTTGTGAAGTGTGTAAGAGTCGACCCCGCTTAACCATTTTTGAATGGTTTTCTTGGATACTTTTCCTTTGACTGCAGAATGCAAAACATTGACACCACCAAAACTTCCCGCAGGACTTGGATTCTAATAAATTTCCTTCATTGCTTCATACAAACTTAATCATACAGAAAAGGATAAATTTCCCTTATCATTTAATTTTAAAATAAAATCGAATGCAAACTTTTCACTCCCAGTAAACACATAAATTAATGAAAAAATAATATAAATTGTCTCCTACAAGCAAACAACGCTAATCACTTCTTCTCCCAAAGTCATTTTGAAAAATGATGCAACTGCAATGTGTCATCACTTCTTAAATACTTATCATCAAATAAAAGAATCATAGCTTCTTGGCTTGAGCGGTTAAATCCACGACAAATCATGAAGCCAAGAAACTATTTTGCAAATGCAGGTTCGAAACATACAGTTAAAACTTACAGCTAAATAATACTCTCATCAAAAGAGGGCAACACTATTTCAAATTAAAAAAAAAAAAATTCTAATTTTCAGGGGGGAGGGGGGAGCAGGCTTCTGTTCTAACTCTCTTGTCTATTAAAAAGTATCTTCTTGCTACAGCACACTTTTGACCAGAAACAACCCCACCCATCTCTTTATTTTTATCCTCCTACTCTAATGTGATTCTAAAAACACAGGAGTCACTATTTCCTTCATCATACTCTAGTATAACACACAGCATGCAATAGGGTGGGGCGAAAAGAATTATTTTTTAATAATCAATTGTTAATAGTGTAGAAAACTTGTGCATTGACATCCTAATAATGGAAAAAATAATATAAAATAATATAAATTGGTTTTGAAATTGCGCAAGACCCTTAAAGTTTAGGAATTTTTAAAAAAATCTGCAATGCTTAAAACTTATAATTTTTTTAAATACTTTATTTTAATTCTAATAGTGTAAAAACCACTTTTTGTAGTTACCTAAATGTTGAAAAATACTTTTGGACACATTGCCGTTCATTTGAATTCGCGCAAAAAGATTTAAAATACCTTTTTCTTTTAGCAAAAGTTGCCAGGTGACTTTGAAAAGGTAGGCGTTGACCAAGCAGCTTGAAAAATGTTACTGCTTTGCTAGTGTGTGCGTGCACTACTTTATATTGTGATTCTATGAAAGTGATTTTCATAGTAGTTTTGACATGGTGTGTCCCAAAAAATGTGCTTGTTACAAGGCAGTCTGTCGGGTGTCCTTTCATCGTCTCACCCAAAGAATTGAGTGGAACATCACTGCCGATATACAAGGATATGCTACTTTGTTGCTTAGAAGAGAAGTATAAACATACATTGTTATTTAATCCCAATAATAAGAAGGAGTTAGATTTTCCACCTGTTGCCGAGTTAGTTGCAACTCACTTAGTTAATATTTATAGAGGAGCCTCAATTTCAACAGTCACACATACTAGTGTTGTGCAAATGATCACCTCCTACTTTAATGCTTATATTGGGTTAAAAAAAATCATACAACTGAGACCATGAAAAAGATTTTTATAAGAAATGGTTAGATGTGTTTATAACAAACGCTAAGATGAAGCTTTCGATATTACAGCTTGTAAATGTACTATGACGTTTTCGTGTACATGTGAGAATAAACCAACTGACAATAACTGTCCATGTCCCTGTCCAGCGGTAATAAAATGCAATTTTGAGAAAGCAAAAGAAATTCCTGACATTGAATTGAGGTTTATGCATGTTCAGCGAACAACCAGGATGCTGTTTATTGATAATTTAGATAGAAAGGAGAAAATTAAAGTGATTAAAAGTGAAGAAAAAAGAGAGCAGCTTTCCATGCAACAATCTATTTCTTCTGACCCCGTCAGTCCTGTCATATGTAAGAGTAAAGTTAATCAAAACACTTCCATAAGAGCAGGCAATGACATGAGTTTTGTATTGCCTTCTACATCACAAATGCGTTCAAAGTTGTCGGATATTTCCTTATTAAGCGATAGGTACGGTTTTTCTGACAGGGCCACAGCAGAAATAGCTTCTGGTGTCCTGAATGATCTTGGAATGATCTCTCATTAAGATATGGTATGAGTGATTGACAAAAGTAAGATTCGAAGGGAAAAAGTGAAGATTCTAAAAGCAATAAAGAAAAAAGATCACCAGCTGAAATAAGCAAAAATAATCTACTTTGACTGTAAAAAAGATAGTACATTAACAGAAGAAAAAATAGGAGCTAATATATACCGCAGAGTAAGAAAAGACTTTTTAGAAGAACTTATTAGCGTAATTAGTGACCCTTGTGGCCAATACATTGGCCCTGTTACACCAAAAACAGTAACCCCTAATGATATTGCCGAAAGTATTTTCGACTACATGAAAAAAAATATTTTAACATGAGTGCAGTAGTAGCCATCGGATGTGGATGGGACAGTCGCAAATACTGGTTGGAAGAGGAGTGTTGTACATAATATTGAAGTTAGGTGCCAGCGACCACTGCCGTGGTTTATTTGCTACACTTTAATGAACTGCCTTATAAACATTTGAAAGAGCACCTAGACGGAACAAAAACTAGGCCACTGTCATTCAGTGGTCCCATTGGCAAGCAATTGCCTATCTGTAAGAAAAATTCTGTTGTTGATTTTGTGCTGATTCAATCTGAATTTGTCATCACAATAAATAAAACTGACCTATCCAGTAGTGAAATTATAAGATAATTGAATTTATATTAGTTTTAAATTCATTTGGGTATGGGAATTCTTTCCCTAAAAATGTTAAGACTAGCCCTATTAACCACGTGATATTTGAACTCTTTATTTTGAATTATATCATTTTCAATGCTTGAAACTAGAATTTTTTGCTCTTCCCTTATCTAGCATTGCTTTTAGATGTAAGTTGTTTGCATATTTCCTAGCCTGCAAATCGAGTCGCCAATTTTTTTGTTTATTGGGAAGTATATGCTTAGAATTCTCTCAAATCTGACAATGAGTGTAACTGGTTAATTCTATTGAGAGCAAGCAATGAAACTGGATGTGGGAATATAAAAATTCTAGAATGTTGAATCTAAAATCTGTAAAATTCATCTGCTTTAAGAAAGAGATAAAGAAGTTCAATGTTATTTTATCTCTACAACACATTAAACATTTTTTAAACAATAAAGTGAAAATAAAACTATAAGTAAAGCAAACAGTAGTTATTTAAAAATATTTTTGTTTCCTGCAAATTTTGTTTTCAATTAGTTTTAATGAATGAGCTTGAAGCTCATGCTGTCATTCATTGTTTTAAATGCACCCCCCATTCCTCTTTGAACACGCAGGTTAATGTTTTTAATTTTTGTTTTGCTTTAAATTTTTTTCTGTTGAGATCTTTCATGTGCGGAAAAGCCTTCTTAACAGTCTCACCTTGAAGAGGAGCAGGGATATGCGCTTCTGTCTATTACACAAGTAGCAACAGTTGGCTACTCATTCACTACTGAGAGCAATGAATGAGTTTAAAACCCTTGTAGACCCTCTGGTTGATGCCTTTAACTTGTTGGGATTTGCTTTTATTTTTTTCTGGTATGGTCTTCTGTGATTTAGGCAATCTTCCTAACAGCCTCGCCTTGAAGAGCAGTGGGGTATGCAATTTTGCATGATAAAAATTTTAATATTTCAAAAAATATACAAAATGCAAAATAATATCCAAAATTTAAAAAAAATGCTTGTATAAAGAATATTTTTCTCTCAAAAAATGTCTTATCAAGCAAAGATTGCTAAAAATGAAAACAAATTGCAAATTTAACAATTTTCGATGATTTATTAATGTTACAAAATTGATAGGTTATTGTAACCTATTACCTAGCTGTAGCTGGAATAATAGAACCTAGTATTAACAGAAAATAACTATTTTGCTCATTGCCTGTATGGATTAATGGTCTTCTACTGTATTTATACTTTTGCTTATTAATTTTTTCACCTCTGTTTCAATCAGACAATGTATGGAAAATATTACTGTATAAAAAAAATATTTTACAAAACATAAATATCTTTTGATAGGTTTTTTTTTCTTTTATTATGTAAAAAAGAAATACCTATATTATGTAAATATGCTGTAGAGTTTCACTTTTTATCTTTATGAATATTTACTCTTACTCATTCTTTATAATTCTCAGATTAATAAAGGATTAACTTTGTTTTATCTTGAAACAAGAGCTGTAGATGGATGCTTAAATAATATTCAGATCATGAGATTGAAAGACAAATTGGGGACAAGGCAAGTTCCTACTGCTGAATTACTGTTAGATGGATGCATTGCTTATAAAGTTAGTATATACATTAGATCTAGATATAAAAGAATGAAATATGCATAACTAATCAATTATATACACTTCAATTAAGCAGTATGATTGCTGCTGTTTCATTTTGTTTTTGCTTAATATATATATATATATATATATATATACATGATATAAACTAACAAACACTAATCTAATTATTTAATTTTTATTATTAGAATATAAAATAAGTGAACTTGATTATAAAAAAAGATCATGGCTGTAATAACAATCAAATCCACAAACTTATCAAACTCTAAATATAATATATAATAACATATTTCAATATTAATTTTAGACAAAGCTTCTTCATTTTATATATATTCTACTGGAAATACTACCATTAATTATTTATTATGGTTTAACTTAACTGAAAAGTCATGAAAACCTTACAAAAATAATAAGAAATATTTTGTTGTTGGAAATTCCAGTTAAATGTCTGCAGCGATGATTTTTTAATGCGCATTAAAAGCAATTTTATTAAGCCAAATAATAAGAGTTAAACTGATTTTTGATCTATAATGAAAATTGGTATTAGATTGAAGATAAATGTTAAAATTTTCCCTATTTGATAATATGTATTTATAGTCATATAATGTATGTTAAAATGTCCCTTATTTGATATGTATTTCATTGTAGATTTATAAAATGGACCAAATTTTACTAACTGATTTTGAAAGTGTGAGATTTTTAACTCAGTTATTTCTCTTTTTAAATTGATAATTTGGACACTTTAGAGTTTTAATAAAAGATACATAATAATTGAACAAAAAGCTCTTTTCAAAATCTGTTCTCAATTATAGCAATTTAAAGAGCAAATCATTGGCATTTTAATGTAAGAAATTTTCTGTTACAGATGACAATATGCAATTAAATTACATGTTTTCAACAACAAGATCCTGTAACTTATTTATAATGTATGGGTAGATCACATTCTGCCTACTTAATATTGAGAGCACAGTAATTGAACATTGATTTTGTTCAAAATAAAGCTTTATCACTGCTACTTTTTTATTCAACTGTGTTGTTGCATTTTATCATAATTTCAGATTTATGGCAGCTAGACACACTTGGAATTCTTGATCCTGGTGAAAGCAGAAACAAACAAGAAATCAAAAAAGCAACTGAAGAACATTTTAGTAGAAATATAAAAGTAGACGCAGAAGGACAGTATGAAGTGAGCCTCCCATGGATTGAAAACCATCCTCCATTACCAACTGGTCAAAAAATTGTGGAACGATGATTAAGAAGTTGTGTTGAATCATTAAAGAAAACGGGGATGCTACAAGAGTATGAAGATGTATTAAAAGAATAGATGTACATTATGGTGAGAATGTAACTTATTTACTTTAAATTATCAAATCAGAAGGTTAATAACAACTAACAATATTTATTAACATCTTGGAAAAATACACACAAACTACATGCACGAAAGGCAAGCCACAATAATACCCATGGACTGTTGCCAAATTACAAAGAGAAAAGTTCTTGTGATGAAATTAGTTCAGTTCAGAGATTCAGCCAGAAACAGCTATTGCATGTTGCCACATCACCCCCTTCCCAGTGACGAAGTGGCGTCAAGATAACGGCGGTTGAATTTAACTCGGCGACCAGATTTGGTAACATATGGCTGTTGACTGGTAGACGGGTCAGAAGACAGCAGTTGGCTGGCTGCCAGGCCAGATGGAGACTGTGGTAGGTCAGGCGTTGCTGAAGGGAAAAACACAGTCTGTTCTGGAGGCACAGCATCAGGAACTGCATTGATAAATGCTGGCTTCAACCGATCAATGTTCACAGTTGAGGTTTTGTTGTGTAGCTGGATGGTGAAGGTTTTATCACTGCGGGATAACACCCGAAATGGTCCAGTGTAAAATGGTTGAAGACATCTACGAGTAGCATCTTGTTGTAAAAAGACATGACTACACAAAGAAAGTGCATTATGCACAAAAATGGAATGACCAGTGTGCAGGCTGGTAGGAACAGGATGGATTGTGGATATGTGATCTTTCAAGTGACCAACAAATGTAGCTGGATCTATATAGTCCTTGGATGCAGAAAAAAATTCACCAGGTAAGCGAAGAGTTTCACCATAGACGAGTTCAGCAACACTAGCTTGCAGGTCTTCTTTGATGGATGAGCGGAGACCCAGGAGAATAGTGGGTAGTATCTCAACCCAACGTTCTGTGGCATAGCAGTGAATGGCACCCTTAAGACTTCTGTGAAATCGTTCAACAAGTCCATTCGATGCTGGATGGTATGGAGTCGTGTATATATGGTGGGTGCCAATGATTTTAGACAAACTTACAAACAGCTGAGATTCAAATTGTCGTCCACAGTCTGTGGTGATCCGGAGAGGTACACCAAATCTGCAAATCCACTCAGAATAAAATTTGAAGGCAATAGCATCAGCAGTTATGTCCTCTATTGGAAAGGCCTCTGGCCAATGTGTAAATCTGTCCACTAGTGTTAGTAGATACTGGCAGCCTTTCAGTTGAGGGAGAGGACCCACTAAATCTAAATGGACATGCTCAAAGCGAGAACTTGGAGTGGTGAACTGACCTGGGTGACTAAATGTGTGCTTGTGGACCTTGCTGCGCTGACACAGAATGCAGGAACGAATCCACTTGTTAATGTCAGTTTGCATAGACGGCCAACAGAAACGTTGTTTTATCAGCTGCATGGTTGACTTGACACCAGGATGGGAGAGTCCATGAAGACTGTCAAAGATCTGGCGACGCATCACTAGGGGTACAAAAGGTCTGATTTTGTCAGTTGAGACATCACAATAAAGTTCAGATGAGGAACCACTTTCTACTGGAAACTTCTTAAGAACTAAATTGGATGAAATAGGGTTTTGCAGTAGCTCATACAGTTCACTGTCACTCAGTTGTGCTTCAGCCATTGTTTGTAGACTGAGATCCAGGTATATTGCATTTATGCAGGAGAGTGCATCAGTAACACTGTTATCTTGCCCGCTGATATGTTGAATATCTGTCGAAAACTGAGCTATGAAATCAAGATGCCTAAGTTGTCGAGGAGTACACTTATCAGGTTTCTGTGCAAACGCAAAACACAGAGGTTTGTGGTCAGTGTATATAGTAAATGATCTAGCTTCAACCATGTATCTGAAGTACTTAATTGCCTCGTAAATAGCTAACGGCTCTCTATCATAAGCCGAATAGCTTTGCTGTGCAGGAGAAAGTTTTTTTGAAAAGAATGCAAGTGGCTGAAGAGATTGTTCCATTTTTTGGTGTAATGCTGCACCAATAGCTGTATCAGATGCATCTGCATGCAACACTAATATAGCAGTTGGATCAGGATGACATAGCATTGTGGCCTGAGAAAGTTTTTCTTTACAAGTTTCAAAAGCTTTTATTGTAGCATTACTCCATGAAATTTCTCGTTTGTCATTTTTCTGATAATTTTGCAGCAAGTGATTTAGTGGCATTTGAATGGAAGCCATCTCAGGAAGAAAACGTCTGTAAAAATTTAAGGCACCTAAGAATCTGTGGAGTTCTTTCACTATTTTTGGTTGGGGAAAGTCTATAATTGCCTTAACTTTATCTGGAAGAGGTTTACAGCCATGCTCAGAGATAAGGTGTCCAAGGAACTGAATTTCATCCTGGAAAAACTCACATTTAGATGGATTGATAGTCAAATTATATTTGTCAAGATGACTTAACATTTGCTGAAGGTGTGCTTCATGCTCAGCTGGAGATTTACTGGCAATCAAGATGTCATCCAGGTATGGAAAACAGAAATCAAAATCATAGAGAACTTCATGAATGTGCCTCTGAAATGACTGGGCAGCATTCGACAGCCCAAATGGCATAAAAACAAATTCGAATAACCCAAATGGGGTAGTAATGGCTGTTTTGGGAATGTCATTAGGGTTAACAGGGATATAATGAAAAGCCCGCACAATATCTACTTTTGAGAAAATTTTAGCACCATGCAAATTATGAGTAAAATCTTGAATGTGGGGTATAGGATATTTATCAGGACGTGTTATGTTATTAAGTGCTCTGTAATCCCGGTGGGATGCCAGTCACCTGAACTCTTGCAAACAAGGTGCAAAAGAGATGCCCAATTAGATTTAGATGGCCGACAGATACCCTGTTCTAACATAAATTGGAACTCCCGTTTAGCTGCAGCAAGTGTGCAGGGTGGAGTCTTCGCGGTTTGCTAAAAACAGGTGGGTCAGAAGTTTCAATGAAATGGTAAGTATTATGAGTAATTTTGCTGTTAAAAGGGCGGGGATGTGTAAGGTTAGGAAATTGGTTTAGAATTTTATGAACGGTTGAATCCTTACAGATACTTTTGACAGATGTAAATATACCGTTTATAAATTGGCCTTTGCTAGTTAATTTCGGTAGTGAATCGATAAGACAGTGGTTTTTAAGATCAATTAATAACCCGAAATGAGCTAAAAAATCTGATCCAATAATAGGATGCTTAACATCTGCCAACGTAAATTCCCACTTGAAGCTACATCTAAGGTTTAGCTCAACTTCAAGAAGTTTTTGCTTATAAGTGGGTATCTTAGTACTGTTGGCAGCAAAAAGACAAAAAGTTGATGGGTTTGATTTGGTGGCGTTGGGAATTACAGAGACATCTGCACCTGAATCAATTAAATAATTTGTCTTAGTGGCTGAATCATAAATACATAAGCGACTAATGTGTGGAGGTTGTGTGCGATCACATGCCGCTACTGTGATGCACTCATGTTGTTTCCCGTTTAGGAAAAGAACATGGCTGTGTACATTTTCGAGCTTGAGGGCCAAAACGTGTATGATAGTAACAAATATCGGCATTATGTCTCCGGCCTTTTGAGAAACTGTGGTTTCTATAAAAATTGCCTCCTCTGTTATGATGTGGAGAATGAGAGCGATTCTCTGACAAAGATACTGTTAATGCATCGACCTTTTTTGACAATTCAGAAACCTGAAGACGCAGAATTTTTATCTCATTGGACTCGGACATTGCAGCTATTATATGGTCATTGTAGGGGGTGCTGATTTCGGACATTTTATCTGCCAGGACAGCAAGTTTGTTCAATTCATCACCCCCTACTGCTAAAATGGTTTGAATGTTACTTGGCAGGCATTGTAGCCAAAGAGTTCTCAGAAAATCGTCTGTAACTTGGCCGGAGGCAAAATCCTTCATCTTTCTGAGCAACACACTTGGTTTCTGGTCCCCAAGTGTGAGCCCTTGCAGGAGTGCCTTCGTTTTTTGGGCAGTTGAGTTTTCAAAATTGTTAGCAACTTGTCTTTTAGGGTAGTGAAAGGATTTACCTCGGGTGGTGAGAATATAAGATCACTAACTGGGGACTGGATATCTTTATCTAAAATATTGATTAGATAATTATATTTAGTTTTTTCATCAGCGATTTTATTAAGTGTGAATGCCGAATCAAGTTGTGCGAAAAATAGTTTGATATTGTGCTTAGAAAACATTGGCATTTTTGCCTGCATGGCAAGAACTCCTGTCTCTTGATCCACAGACATATCTTTATTTTACTTTTGAAGGACAACAAAATAAGGAAATAAAAATTACTAGGTGTGATAAGAATGATTAAAATTAATATAAATTTACATTACACAATAAAGTTGTTCCGATTACAATACGATTTGCAACATGAGAAGGGAAAAAAAATAAGTATTTACATATCAAGGTGCAAGTACAAAACAAAAAAATAAAAATGATCTAACAGATATTAGGTGACAATTAATTTCTTAGTTCAAGTAATACTTGTGATTGACACAAAACGGGGAACAGCCATTACGAGGAAAAAAAATTATAAAATAAAAAAAACTGTAACCATACCTGGAGACAGCATATTTATTTACACTGTTGGCGCTTTATAATTAAGCAGATACGAAGCATAATGACATGTTGCGAACTTATCATTGAATTGGAGATCTTGAAAGCACGTTGCTTGATGTTAGGCCTAAGTAGCCATCAGGCCGATCGATCACGCTGTTTTTTTTACTTTATCGATGAAACACATTCAGAGTCCATGGTCACCACTGTACATTATGGTGAGAATGTAACTTACTTACTTTAAATTATCAAATCAGAAGGTTAATAACGACTAACAATATTTATTAACATCTTGGAAAAATATGCGCAAACTACATGCACGAAAGGCAAGCCACAATAATATCCATGGACTGTTGCCAAATTACAAAGAGAAAAGTTCTTGTGATGAAATCAGTTCAGTTCAGAGTTTCAGCCAAAAATGGCTATTGCATGTTGCCACAATGGATACAAGAAGGCGTTATTAAAGAAGTTAAGGACTCCTGTAATGACTAAAGTGAGCACTATTTACCACACAGAGCTATGATTAAAGAAAATTTTACTACAAGAGTTAGACCTGTCTTTGATTGTTCAGCAAGATAAAAAGATTCACCTTCAATTAATGGTTGTTTAGAGAAAGGTCCTAACATCGTAGAAGTCATTCAGACTATTTTAAATAAATTTTGATTGAAGAAAATAGGTGTGATCGCAGATATTCGAAGAGCCTTTCTACAAATTGGTTTGAATGAGCGAGATAGACCATTTCTGAAATTTTTATGGTGTGAGGAAAGTGACCCCGTAAAGTTGAAAATTTTCCAGCATAAAAGGGTTGTTTTTGGCCTTACATGTTTGCCTTATTTGCTTGGTGCTACTATCCGATATCATCTAATGAATGTGCCTTCTAGATTTAAAGAAACAGTAGATAAGTTGTTAAAGTCTTTTTACATAAATAACTGCATCACTAGTGTTCAAAATCCTGAAGAGCTTGAAAAATTTATTGAAGAATCCAAAGTTATTCTCCAGAATGCTAAATTTGATCTTCGAGGGTAGGAGTATAATCTCCATAAAACAGAAGCAGAAAACTGTCCGTTATTAGAAGAAAAGAATGTTCCAGTTTTGGGACTTATGTGGAATTCGAAATATGATACTTTGAAAATAGATCTACAAAAATTTTTTGAAGAGTATACTATTGTAATGAAAAGAACAATTCTGAGTGCTGTTCATAGAATTTTCGATCCCATCGGATTCATGTGTCCTGTCACCTTGGGGCCAAAGATTCTCCTTCGAGAATGTTGGAAATTGCAAGTTTCATGGGATGCTAAATTGCCTGAATCTATTGCCAAGAAATTTGAAAAATGGCATTACTGTCTCTAAATTTAAGGAAATTGAAATCCCTCGATGTATTATTTCCAATTATGAAGCACCAGAAAATCTGTCTTTGCACATATTCTGTGATGCAAGCAAGAATGTCTATTCTACATGTGTATTTTTATGATGTGTGACTGAAAATACAATATTTTGTCAGCTTGTACAGGCTAGGTGCAGAGTTGCTCCAATGAAAACCATTTCTATTCCTCGATTGGATCTACTTTCCTGTAATATAGGAGCTAGACTAGCACAGAGTGTGATACACGATCTTCAGTTGAAACATATCCTGAAATTTTTCTGGTCTAATTCAGCAAATGCTCTATATTGGACCAAGGGAACTGAAAATTAGGCTTCTTTTGTTTTCGATAGAGTTAAGGAAATCCTATCATTGACAGAACCTGAAAATTGGTATCACATCCCTGGATCATTAAATGCAGCAGATATCCCTTCTCATGATTGTAATGCAGAAACTTTAGTAAAATCTAAATGGTGGGAGGGTCCAGAATGGTTGCAAAGACCGGAAAAAGAATGGCCAAAATCCAACATTGTTCCTGATTTCAACATAGTAATTCACAATCCGAATAGCAAGTCCACATTCCGAAAAGAGAAAATCTGTTATTAGCATTACAAATCATGAAGAATCAACTGAAAAAATTTATAACAGATTTTCGTCATACGACAAACTGATCACAATTATTGCTTGGATTTATAGATTTTTTACTATCTGTAAAGTGGAACGTGACAACCAGATTTCTGGACTTTTAACTCTAGTAGAAATAAATAGAGCTGAAATAGCTTTGTTAAAAATAGCACAAGAAGAATAATTTTTAGGAACTGATTTAAATAAACATTTAAAAGCACTTCAATGTTATGTAGAATCAATTGGACTACTTAAAGTAAAGACTCGTATTCTGATGAGAGAAGATAAAAGAAATTTCTGATTTCCGATACTGTTACCTAGTGGCCATCCAATTGTGGAAATACTTATTCAGACAAGACATCTTAGTTTAAATCATGCTAGTACCCAGATATTGATGAGTAATTTAAGAGAAGACTTTTGGGTTTTGAAATGCAGGAAGATTGTTAGAAAGGTAGTTAAAAACTGTGTATGTTGTAAAAGATTTAATTCAAGACCTAAACTGATTATGGAAGCTCCACTTCCCAAAGATTGTATAAAAGAAACTGCAGTATTCGAAGTTATAGGAACTGACTATGCTGGTTCTTTACTTCTTTGAGGAGGTCAGAAAGCTTGGATACTTATTTTCACATGTACTGTCTACAGAGCCATACATTTAGAGATAGCCACATCTTTCTCGACTGACAATTTTTTGCAAGCTTTTAGAAGATTTATAGCATGAAGAGGTAGACCTGCGATAGTATATAGTGACAATGGAAAAAATTGTATGGATGCTGGAAATTTCCTTAAGAAAATAGATTGGTATGTTATTTTTCAGTATAGCGAAGCTCAGAAGCAGGGATGTAGTGGAGGGTATATGGGGTATACACCGTATACCCTCTGGATTTTTTTAAGGAACACCGTATACCCTCTGTTTCTCAAGAAAGCTATAGTATGTACACTCTAGGGTATACGCCCTGCCTTGAGCGTATACCCTCTGCTTAAGATCGTATATCTTCTGCTTTTTTTATGACTACACCACTGCTCAGAAGATCACTTGGAAATTTAATCCTCCATCTGCACCATGGTGTGGTAGATGGTGGGAACATTTGATAGGCTTAATAAAAGGGATTCTTCAAAAAAGTTTTAGGACAAAGCTCTTTGAACTTAGAAGAAATGCAAACTGTTATTTGCAATACTGAAAGTATTGTTAATCAATGGCCTTTGACCTATGTTACAGAGGAAATTGATGATTTAATACCACTTAATCCGTCTATGTTTTTATAAGACATTAAAGAATCAGGTGTTCCTGATCTTGACATTTTGGATTCATCATCTATTAATAAAAGACATGCCTATAGACAGCGACTAAAACAAGATTTGAGAAAAAGATTCCATACTGAATATTTAAGACAATTCTTGAAATTTGACAAAAATCAGAGATCTGTTCAGATTGGTGATGTTGCTCTAGTGTCTAGTGAGAATGTTAAGAAACCTGAATGGCCACTTGCCAAAGTTATTGAACTTTATCCTTCTAAAGATGGAAATGTACGATTAGTAAAGGTAAAAATGAAAGGTGGTGAATTTCTACGTCCTGTCCTCAGATTGATACTTCTAGAAGTAACTCATGAAAGAGGTACTGAACTGCATTTTATAGCTCAAAACTCAATATCTTCTAACCAGACTATTCAACTGAATGGTAAAGACTGTCCTTTAGATCCTACTTCTACTAAACCGATGATAAAGAGAGACTGGTAAAAACTGTTCTTCAAACCCTGCAACGAGTAAGCCGATGATCCAACATTCTGTTAAAGACTGCTTTTTAGATACTGAATCTACTGAGCCTATTTTCCAAAAAGGTGTTGGTGACTCTCCTGTGGTGACTGTACCTGAAAAATGATCCAGATATGGTCGTGTATATAAACCCAAAGTAAAGTTTGAGTTTCATTGAATTCAAAACTCAAAGGTGGGAGTGTGTTGCATTTTATCACTGCTGCCATGGTCTTAATTATAATCGTTTTTATTTTGTGCTTCATGCAGACAATTTTTTTTTTTTTGTTGACAAATGAATTTTTTAGAACTTTATGAACTAAACTGTAGTTACGAAATATTATGATGTAAGATTTATTCAAACAAAATGATATACACAAACATTATTTAGTATTTGTTTTGTGATCGTCAAATATATGGGAACGTCCATTCGTTACTCTTGTGATAATTAGAGCAAATTTTCATATATAATTCCAATTATTTTATTACAAAATATAATTAAGATAAAAATTGATATAACCAGCTAAATAACACTGTGTTCTACTCATAAACATATATCTAATTTGTAACAAAAAGCATTTTACTTATGTATATATTAAATGAATCTTGTGACACTCTGGTCACAAGAGTAACAAAATTTTGATTGATTATATAGACAAGGGAAATGCTTTTTGTTACAAATTAGATATATTTTATGCAAGTGGAACATGATTGCATTTAACTGGTTATATCAATTTTTGTTTTAATTATATTTTGTAATAAAATAATTGGAAGTATTTGTGAAAATTTGCTCTAATGGTTACAAGAGTAACAATGGACATTCCCATATGTGGTTATATGTCTACATTTTGTCTCTGCAATTGCTCCTTAAACAGTAAGAACTTTTATTACAAGGATGTTTAAGTGAGCCTTTTATCTCCGATAAGATGAACTTAGGTAAACCTAATCCATTTGTATGATTAAATAGTTATATTTTAACTTCGAAATGAATATTGATAATTAAATATCAATATAATAATATTGAAGACAAATTGTTTAGAAAAGGGGACTAGATTTCAATATGTGTATTTTTCTATGGTAAACTCCAAAGTGTCTAGAGAGTCAAAATCTAAAAAGAAACAGCAACAGCAAAAAAGCCTATGTAAAATGTCCTTTACCTTTAAAATAATTTAGTAATGTTTCTCTGTATTATTAATAATGTAATGCAAACCTTAAGGCAGTATAAATTCCTGTTTAAAAAAAATCTTAAAAATTATAAAATGTTACAATGGGATTTCGAAATTAGAATTATGTAATTCAAAACTAAGAATTTGTATCCTATACATACACAGTAAATGTTTTAATCAACAAATGAATTAATTCTTATCTGGGTCATTCTGTAATACAGAAATTGATGATACCAAGATACATTGGTTAAAAAAATGTTGTGCTGGATGTTTTAATTTTTTTTAAATCTAAAATATTATAGCATAAATTACAAGAACAAATTTTATTTTAGTCATCTAAATTAGGTGGAAAATGTTATTTCTCAGTAACAGAATGTTCTTATATACAGGGTGCAATATGTTATCTATCGCCAACCTTTAATTTCTCAACCGTTGATCGTAGACATATAGTTCCAATTACAAAAACGTTTCAAATGAGGTAAATATTCATGTTGTGGCATTATTTAAAGTCAAAAATCAATTTGATAAAAATTACGAAAACTAACTTTTTATACGGTCCCCCAGTCCCTATAGTTATATTTAGTAAAATATTATACATATCATAACAGATATAACACAAAAAGTTTCACATCTGTACTACAAAAATTGACACAGTTATTAAATTTCAAAGTTTGAGATTTTTGCACATGATTTTGTCTTTTATTGAGGGATCAGTTAAAAGATGAATTACAGTAATTCGAGATCAAATTCAGGGTGTAATGTCCTTTTTACGGCGAAGCCACTTTTAGCCGGTATCATCGGTACTTTTGAATGTTGTTCGACCCATAAAAGTTAGCTCAAATTTTTAGATGAAATAACCCTATTTGGTGATAACGGCTAAAGGTGGTTTTGCCGTAAAAAGGACATTGCACTCTGATTTTGATCTCGAATTACTTTAATTCATCTTTTAACTGACCCCTTAATGAAGGACAAAATCATGTGCAAAAATCTCAAACTTTGAAATTTGATAACTGGGTCAATTTTTGTAGTACAGATGTCAAACTTTTTGTGTTATATCTGTTATGATATGTGTAAACTTTTACTAAATATAACTATAGGGACTGAGGGACCGTATAAAAAGTTAGTTTTCGTAATGTTTATAAAATTGATTTTTTACTTTAAATAATGCCACAACATGAATATTTAGCTCATTTGAAACGTTTTTGTAATTGGAACTATATGTCTATGATCAATGGTTGAGAAATTAAAGGTTGGCGATAGATAACATATTGCACCCTGTGTATATATACACATATATTTCAAATTTAGGAATATGTGCTGGAATAGTTAGTACATGATATATAATATTGCTTGCATCTTTGTATAGATATTTTAGCATGCTTTATTAGTTTTTATTGAGTTAGTTTGAATCATATTTTATATCTTGTGGTTTAAAGTATCTACAAACTTGTTTTTTCAGATACTTTAAAAACTTCCTTCACTTGATTACTAATAAAATTGTGCCTCTCTTCATTTAGATGTCTGAAGAAGGACATGGTGTGGCTGCTATAGCAAATATGCTGAATATTACTCGTTTGTATAATGCTATTGGTGCTGTTGGAGGCATGAGAAGGTAAGTACTGCTGTATGTGATTACTTTTATACATGAAAGGACAAGAAAGAAAACTTGTTCGAAAATTAAAATTCCCAATTTCTTTTCTTAAACTTTAAATCTAATACTCAAAACCTTTTTGTCCTTATGAAGGTTGGTTTTTCTGACATTTACTATGTTCAGTCATTAAATTCGAAGTAACTTTAGGTAGAAATTGCTGATCTTAGCACAACTCTCATTTTTCAGCAGTCAGTTTTGCTGGAACTGATCCTAGGTAGTTCTGCAGCAGGCTGGTTCAGATATCAATCAAAAGCTAATTATCCAATTAAACTGGAGCTTCCTCTCATGCCAACATTTTCAGCCTGTACTAAGAAAAATCAGAATTACAATAATAGAACTTGCATATGCAAGGAAATCACATGCTTTTTTAGTAAAATGCACATCTAATAAGCACTATGCCTCTCTGGACACTAGACCTGATTTAAAAAGAGACTAACAATGCAACCAAAGGATTAATAAAGTCAGACTCCAGCGAACTTTGTGTAATGCTTGTTTGTTGACTGCACTATGCATTTAACTCACAAACTGACCATATAGAGTAGTAATGTAACTGATAGTGATATATCATAACACACTAATTCCAAAGGATGATGTCTAAGAAAAAATAATGAGACTCTGTCATTACATATATATGAACAGAACCTTCTCCTTTTTTGACCCTGAATTACCTCAGTATTAATATGATTCATGTGTTGTGATGTAAGTTTAATGCCAGCAGCCTAATCTTGCTATCCTCTCTCTCTCTCTCTCTTTTTTTTTTTTTTTTTTTGCTTAATTATTCTATCTACTTATTATTATTTTCCCTTGAGTAATTCATTTCTAATGCTATATTTTTAATGTGTGTGTATAACAAATGAATATGATCATTTACCAGTTTAAAATAGTTCAAAGTTTTTTTCTTTATTACATTTATTTATCAAGTATTGAAAAAAAGAATCATATTAAGAATAAATTACTAATTTTCTTTATAAAAAATGAATTGATTCAGTAATTAATTTTATATTGACTATTTTTTTATCTTAACAAAAAATAATTTTATTTATTTATTTTTACATTATTCATTTTTATCATATAATAAGTATGCTAAAGGAAAATGCCATTCAATAAAAAAAACCCTTGTTGGGAGAGAAAAAGAATATATATTATAATAAACAGATTTAATAAATAAAATATTAAGTTTTTTATGGATCTATGATAAAATTGAAACCAATGGAATATGCCTTACTTTAAAAAAAAAAAAAAGTATAAAGTATTTATGTAACTAAGATCGTGCCAATAATCGTTTACCTGTCCAGCGTTGCCTGAGCCAGTGATATCTTAAATATATCTAAAATTAGTGTTGAATGATTTTATATATTTAAACAAAAATCTTTCCAAATTATCCTAATGCTGGAGGCCCCACTGCCTTTGGCAACATCACACAATGAAAGTCTAAACAGACAAACTAAGGGCCCTCTTTATTATGATTGCTGATTTAATTTCTGACGTTTAGATATATTAAACTTTGACCTATATATTTTGATCAAAGTTTCTTTAGAAAATCTAAGTAATTTTCCTCCTTTTTTTCATTGTGAAAATATTTATCAATTATTTTCAAACCACAATTGAAAAAATATGTATAATCATTGAAATTTATAAAAACTATAAATTAAATATATGTTTTGTAGTGTATAAGTAACACTTTAGCTATAGAATTTTGCATATTTAAATATTTAATAATAAGTAAAAAAAAAAAAAAAAAAAAAAAAAAAAAAAAGCAAGAAATTTGTATTTCTATAGACCAAAAATTGTTGCTGTTATTTAAAATTATTTGCAGTTATTTAAATTAATAATCTCCTTTTTTTTCACAGAGAAATAAATTAAAATATGTGATATAAATCTATAATATATTATTTAAACTTTGTTTCATCATCCAAATATTTTTTGAATTTTATGATTTTTTAAAAGTATTCTTTTAAATTTTTAATATGATTTTTTTAAATCCTGGATTCTTGGTTTTGTAGTTACTGCCTACCTAAAAACTATTTTTAGCAATTCAATATCTTTTCAGAACTTTTTTTTTAAGTACATAGACAGTTATTCTAATTAGAAATACAAGAAGCCTAGATTTAAAAAATTCAAAAGTTTAAAAGCTAGTTGTTGAAAAAACATATTTTGAAATATTATGATAATAGAAAAATTACAATTTAAAAATTATTAAAGCAGTGTGTTATAATTTTATATAAACATTTTAATTTATTTCACCATGTGAAATAGTAGTTTATGTAGGTAAATAACAGTAAATAAATTTTAAAATCAGCAAAATTTTGTGGTCTGTAGAAGTAGATTACCTATTTATTTATTAATTTATTTTATCTTTACTTTTCATTAAATATATAAGCTGGCAAATTCTTTTATATAATTATAAAAATACAGTATAATATTATAAAAACATAAAAAAAAAGAATTTGAATTTCAAAAAATACTTATTATGTAGATAATTATTCTAATTACAAAATCAAGAAGGCAAGATTTAAAAAAAAATTATTAAAATTTAAAAGTATATTTTTAAAAACTCATGAACTTTTTAAAATGTTTGGATGATGAAACAATGATTTATATCACATATTTAATTTCTTTGTGAAAAATAGGAGATTATTAATTTAAATATTTGTGAACAATGGTATTTTTTTAAATAACAAAAATTTCTAGTCTATAGAAATATAAATTTCATGCTTCTTTTACTGTTTATTAAATATTTAAACATTTAAAATTGAACTTATATGCTACAACACATATAAATTAATATAATTTAATTTATATTCTTCATAAATTTCAATGATTATATATATATATATAATTGTGATTCGAAAATAATTGATAAACATTTTTGCCATGAAAAATGAGCATCCGACTATGATTTGAACTCAAAGAAAAAAATTCAGGAATCCAGTGCACTGCTAACCATGCTGCTGAGCCATTTGCCAAAAGAAGTAATTTATCTGATTGTTTAGGCGTAGTGTGCTTGTAAAAGAAATCAAATTTATTGTTTATAATCTAACTCTAATGATAATTTATTGCATGAAAAACAAAGTCTGTTTATATTACGAAACGAAACCTACATTATAAAATTGATTAATTGGTCATGACAGAAAATCTAATTTATTTACATTCCAGGCTCTTAATGAGTATTTATGAGTAGTATAATGATTTGAAGGTAATTTAATATAGATTTATAGGCTTTTATAATGATTTTGAAGTCTTAATGAGGATTTATTAGTAATTTATTGATTTTGGTATCATTAAAATAGATTTATTAGTTTTGTAATTATTTAATGTCATTAATAATCAAAATTCTCCTTTTAATAATATATTTAACTAAATTTTCTTTCCCTTTTTAAAATATATATCTCCTTATCTCATTTACAGTTTATAAATATCTTTCTTTTTAATGTTTACCAAATTTTCAGCTGTTAAGAAAAAAAAAATGTTCTCATCCTAGAGCCAATTAACAATGAAATAACATACTTTTCTCTGGTTAACAAATAAATAAAAGTATATTCCTTGATTATATGTTTTTTTTTTTCCAGCAGTAATCTAAAAACTATAAACAGTTATTGACTCATTCGCTGACATGCAGAGTGCACTCACTGAAACAATAATAAATAAAAAAGAAAAGTATCGAGTTAAACTGATGGCATTGAGCTCACAGTCTATTCATACTAAGTGTATTTTATACTCTTACTTCAAAGAATGCCTTTCGAAAAACAAATTAAGGGGGAATCAGCCCCCCCCCCCCCCGTCACATCTCTATACTTAAATAATAAGCCTCCAAATCTCACCAGGGAAGCGCTTTATCAGAATAAACTGGTTACCAAATTTGAAGCAAATCAGATAGAAAAACCCATCTATCTAAATTAAGGGGGTTTAGCCCCTGTTGCTCCCTTTATACTTAAACAATGAACCTCCAAATTTAATCAGGGAAGCGTCTTATCAGAATTAACCGGTATACCAAAATTGAAGCAAATCTGATAATTCTGCATGAAAAACCCATTTATCTGAGTGAGGGGGGGGGGAATAGCCCCCGTACCCCCGTCCTTTATGCTTAACCAATGAACCCCCAAAACTAATCAGGGAAGCGCCTTATAAGAATGAACCTAGAAAAAAATTTTGAAGCAAATCGGATATTTCTATCAAGAGTTATTGTGTTACGTATGTATATAC
Source organism: Maratus speciosus (assembly GCA_963932465.1). Lineage (NCBI taxonomy): Eukaryota > Metazoa > Arthropoda > Arachnida > Araneae > Salticidae > Maratus > Maratus speciosus. Next base: position 93,917,009 of record OZ010787.1, read on the forward strand.
CTACAGGGCCTGTTTACCGAATAGGCCCGTGAAGCCCATGCCTACCCACTGAAATACAAAGGGGCCCCCAAATTTACTCTTCAAAACTAATTTTTAGAAGAAAAATTTAATCACAGTAAAAAATGCAATTTTTTTCCCTTACTAAATTTTTTTTCTTACTACGCTGCAATTTGTAAGTCATAAAAGATATTTTGAAGTTCAAATATTCTCAACAGTAGTTCCATATTTGACATTTACAAAAGTAATTGGTTATGTATAATTATGTATATAATAAAATAAATTTCATATGTATATAGGTAGTTAGTTTTAGTCTAATATTAAAAGTGTTAGTTACTCGAAATTTTGATGGCAAAATTTCAAAATATTTAAGCATACGAAAAATGGATTTAATAAATAAAAAGTAATTGGTAGAGTAATAGGGGGCCCCCTGTGTGACGTCGGGCTTCCCCGACTTCTAAGTCTTAAGCAGGGCCCTGCATACCTACAGAAACTGCGAGCACATTAGCTCTCAGGCTTTGATAGCCTGTGAGCTAAAAAGAAAAGTGCACAGTTAAACTGATGGCATTGAGCTCACAGGCTATTCACACTAACTGTATGTTGTGCTCTTATTTCAAAGAATAATGCCCCTCGAAAAATAAACTAAGAGGGGGGGGGAGGGGAAATTGCCCCTCCCCGTTTCCCCTCTTTATACTTAACCAATGACCCTCCAAATGTCATCAGGTAAGTGCCTTATCGAAATAAATCGGTATACCAAATTTGAAGCAAATCGGATAGCAAAACCCATTTATCTAAATTAAGGAGTATTAGCCCCCTGTTCCCCCCTTCATATTTAACCAATGAACTTCCAAATCTAATTAGGGAAGTGCCTTATCAGAATAAACTGGTATACCAAATTTGAAGTAAATCGGATAGAAAACCCATCTATCTAAATTAGAGAGGGTATTATCCCCTCGTCCCCCTTCCCCCCCTTTAGACTAAAACAATGAACCTTCAAATATAATCAGAGAAACTCGTTATCAAAATTAACCGGTATACCAAAATTTGAAGAAAATCTGTTAATTCTGCATGAAAAACCCATTTATCTAAGCTAAGGAGGGATTAGCCCCCGTTTCCCCTTATACTTAACCAATGAGCCCCTAAAACTAATCAGGGAAGCGCCTTAGCAGAATGAACATAGAAAAAAAATTGAAGCAAATCGGATATTTCTATCAAGAGTTATCGCGTTACGTACGTACATACATACATGCAAAACCGACGGGCACATTAGATCTCAGGCTTTGATAGCCTGTGAGCTAAAAAGTGCTAAGAGCGTGTAACTAGTGAGGGGGGGACAGAAAATAAAAGAGGACATTAAAAGCTTTCCAACAATATGTTACACGAGATGGTTTGGAATAAACAATAAATATGCCCCCCGGGAGACAGGTAAGTCTCAAATGGTGGGAGGGGTGACCTCAAATGTATCTTAGGTCAAGGTTTCAAAATGTGGATTTATAATAAAATAGAACGAGAATTGGGCATTTTAAAAATAGCATGCATATTTTGAACGGCCCTGTAAATTAAGATTGGGGAAGAAGGGGAGGGGGGGGGTGCGGAAAGGATTAGAAGGGACGAACTTGAAAAATACAACATAATAAACTAGTAACCCAAATAACTAGGCTTCTAAACAAAAGTATAACGATTTAACCTAGTATTGAATTCAGGGGGTGACACGGGGGAACATTGATATGTCCCTCCTGAAAGTTTTGAGATTTTATGCTTTTTAATGGACAAATGTACATCCCCCCTTGCAGAACTCTAAAATCTACACACTATGAGAAAAACAACAAACAAGTACATTTTCTAAAGTAAGAACAGTGCTGGAACCAGAAAGAAAGTCTAATATATTTAATTTCCCAATGAGTTCCAGATAAATAATGCATGAAATATTTAATCAGTAATTAGATTGAGAATCGATTTAATCATTAATCAAAGAGAACAATTGAAGTTTCATTAATCATTAGGCTATGAGTGGGATTCAAATGAACTTTAATTGGTCAATCTTTAGTCATGATTAAAAATCTAATCATTAATTTTCATTTGTTAATCTAATTAAATTTTGAACCATCCTGTATATATAGTATAAGTATATAAGGGTTTATACAGTTTAAATCCACATAGTTGAGAGGCTAGGTAAATCTGTGAATAAATAGCTATGTAAGTACTTAAGTACGTTATCTGTATCTAGGGGTCGCGTTATATTGGGAAAATTTTATCGTTCCTACCAGAACCCTTAATGAGTTACCTTCATGATCATTTTATTTAACATATTCTAAAGAAAGTTGCGATGAAGATATTATTTTCAAAATAATGGTAGGAACAATAAAAGTTTCCCTATAGAATGCGATTCCTGTGTATCATACAATTTCAAGCTTTGACTATCTCGCTTTCAAGGGCAAGATACTTGCATTCGTAAAATGTTGAAATAATTTAATGACACCAGTATTTACAAGAGAATCTATTTGAAAACAAGTAAAAGTATATTTTCGTGCACTTAATAAACGTGAAATTTTCATTATAAAATTCTGGTGCAAATGTGGCAATTAGGAATTAAAATTATGTGATGCCATAATGGCATCACTGCCTCTCAAAGGATCAAGGAATTTGGTTTGATACCACTCAATATGCTTTTTTTAATTTTTATTACATAATTTTAATAAGGTATTCTATAATTTTCTTTATTGTGAGCGAAAAACAATGGAGAAATTTACTTCCCGTTGTAAGAGAAACTCGAAAAAATTATTTATAATTATTGGGGTAACTGGATCCAGCATGGTCCAGTTACCACGAATACATGTCCCAGTTACCTCATTCTTGAAAAATTTATGGGGCAGCTGGGACACCGGGCATACATTTGAAACATGAAGTAAATATGTATAGATACCTAATAATATTAACGTAGCTATATGCCTAATCTTTAAAAAAAAGATTGTTTAATAGAAATACTTAGAGTATTTTAATAAAAAGCCAAGGAAGTTCAACCAAATTGAAGTTGTTTTTTAAAAAAGATACGTTAATTTTCAACAACCTATCACAGCAAAGAGAGAGTTATGATTGAGTTGACACACATTGTTTTAGGAAGTAGAGGTTAAGGGGCATTGTTCACAAAAGCTAAAATTAAAAATACATCAACAGTTTTTTATAAAATAGCCTATGGCCCAGTTACCCCCAACTATAACCTTATGTTAGATGTAAATTTCCAACTGGGCGAAAAATGTCCAGACCAGGATTCGAACCCGGGATCTCCTGGCTGAAGCCGCCAGTGCTCTGCCATCTGAGCTATCCCGGACGATTCTGGTCGAACCTTTTTCACCTAGCTAACCTTGATGATTACAGCATCTGGTCTGAAACCTGGTTCAGCTCAACAGAATAAATCTCAGGTAATGGAACTCCAGAATTAATTGTGTTAATATTAATCTAGTATAACCTTATGTCCCAAGACCCATAAACATACAAAAAAATTTCTATTTTCATGACAGATTACATGGGGAGATTTCCAGGCCTAGGCTTAGCCCAGCTTAGGTGATAGCTGCCAACCTTTCAGTTTATTTCAAGTCAAATACAGTAGATGCTTGATTTTACGAACCTTTTTTTTTATGAATTATTTGTTTTTACAAACTGATGTACTGGTCCTGACCAGCATCCCATTGATCTAATGTTACCCCCATTTACGAACTTTTGATTTTACGAACACATTATATGAGTCCCATCAAGTTTGTAAAATTGAGCATCTACTGTAAAAATATTTTGAACTAGAAATTTTACTTTACAAAAGAATTGAGCTATGTATCACATAGAAACAAGGTACAATTTATTAAATTTTTTTTTGTTTCATTTTAATAGAAAAATCTGGAAGGTTCATAGGTATGTGCATTGCATACAAATAATTATTTTCCTCCTACAGGCTGTTAGACCACCTTCCTGAAGTGAAGAAATAAAAGATCCTATTGTAAGTCACTATTGGATATAATGCACATTAAAATTTGCCATAAATTGTTATTTTTGAAGAAGATGAAAATAATTTTTGGTAGAAAGAAATGCAATGGACTATTTTCTTTAATTATTATTTCAGGACACTCTGCTTATAATTAAGAAATTTTCATATATATTTTTTTCCTGTATGCAATTAGTTTATAAATTAGTATAAGTTTATTGTGCTACACTTATACATTTCAACAATACATCAACCACGTGAAAAAGAATTATTTTTGTAACTTGTGCTGATAACTTAACGGCTGTTTTATACTACATCATGCACAATTTTTTTTTTCAGAATACTGATGCTTGCACGTGATTACAGTCAAAATAGAACTGCTTTTGGTAAAAAGATTTCTCAGTATCCATTACATATGCAAGTTTTGTCAAGAATGGAAGTTGAAGCCAGAGGCTCATTGTTATTATTGCTAAAAGTATGAAATGTGATTAATGCATGAAAAATTGTTTGACTTTTAATCAATAAATTTTATGCTCTAATTTTGTGTAATGATTTTTTAATGCAGGCATCCATTTTACTAGGCAAATCTGAGGTAAATTCTGCATCTTCTGATGAAATTTTATTGCTGAGGTTACTTTTACCACTATTGAAATTATATACTGCAAAACAGGTAAAATAGAAAATATTTATTTATCACACTTAAAAAAAATTCTAATTTTTTTTAGTTTATACACTGCTATCATACTTAATATGTTAAATGAAATGTATAACTTTTAAAATTGCAGATTTTTTTTAGTATAAGCAAAATTTTATAAAACTCTATGCCATCATACACAGAGATTTGTGTTCAAAATAACATCACACAGTTATGTAACAGGGTGAGGCAGTTTATTGTTGTTTCATGGCTTATTATGGATCTTTTCCTGAAAGCTAGGGAAAAGTAGCAATGTAAATATGAATAAATAAAATATGTAATAAATATGCATGTGCACACACAAATGTTGGCCTTTTGTCCTTTGTAATTTATTATATTTGTATCTAAGCGTATATAAGAAAATTTTCAATAGTTTTAATGCATTGTAAATCTAACGCTGATTTAAAATTTGAATTTTAAGCAAGTTCTAATGTACACATTGCTTTCAGATGACATTGGGCCAAAAAAATAGAGCAACATTTTAATCACCAAATTGTTCCAGAAAATAAACAGTCAAGTTACTCGCGCTCAGAGGATTCCGTACAATAAATATATGAATTATTAACTGTATCATTTAAAAAAAAATCGTTGCTAAAAGAATAATTTGTAAAAAACTATACAACGTTGGGTTGGGTATAGCTGTATATACAAGAAAAGTATGAATGAGTATACCATAAAAGTTTAAAGAGATTTGAAGCCTAAAAAGTATCAAATATTGCTTGTATAACTCTTTTTTTTAATCTTAATCTGCCTATGATGAACTTAATTCAATACTAACAATAAAAGTAGTTCATATTTAACCCTTTGCGCTGTTAGCAGATGCAAGTCACTAGCCACAGATGTTGCTGAATCTGGCAGACTTTTTATAGAAGTTTTGAATTTACACCAGAAATATTTTATTGGTAATTTTACTTTATTTATTTAAAAGCAATCATGTTGTAAAGCAAAAATAAGAGTTAAAATTTTCTGGTGAGAATTCAGAATGTCTAATTAAAAATCAGCCATATATCATTGTTGGAAATGGCCAAAATAGCATGACGTATGCTGCATACGTCATGGAGCGCAAGAGGTTAAACTTCATTTGGCATTTCATAAAACTAAATTCAGCATAGTAATAATCTTTTCTTTTTAAAGTGTAGCTAAACCAAAACACTTGTTCAGAATTTAAGCTTATATCTCAACTAATTACCAACGATTTTTTTCAAAAATCATTATCAACAATTCCATTATACTTCTTCTATGATAGGAGCCTCAAGAGCTCCTCAAAACCTTTGCTGAATGCCTGCAAATCGAAATTTGTGTGTAACAGAAAAATGCATTTTTCAGAAAAACTATGTGAGCCAGGATAATCACTATAATTTTCCTGCAAGGTTTAACTTAACGTCTACCACCTCTAATTTTTTCATAATTTTAGTTTCAGTAGATTCGGAAATAGATGGGGGGGGGGGGGGACATATTTTTGCACTATGTTTTTGACAAGATCTCTGAAAATGTAATATCTAAAATTAAAAGAAATATATTTTTGAGTTCAGTCTTACGAAAGCTTTCACACAATATACAAAGAAAATATTTTTTTTTCAAGTAACTTAATTAGCACCTCTACATTTTTCCTAAATATATTTGTCAATGTTTAATAATCTGAAAATATTTGGTTCAATAGTCTTTATTACTTCCCCCAATTTGAACTTTCCATGTTCCATAGTTTATGAGTAAAGTGACTGTGACAGACAGACACAGGAGTGATCTTATAATGGTTTCGTTTTTACTTTTTAAGTACGGAACCCTAAAAAGAAGATTGCCATTTGATTGTAAATTACATCTACTTTCAATGTATGGGGCATTCTCACAATCTTTTGACTTTCATGTCCCTGAATAATAATTTTTATTTTAATACACTTTTTTGTGTTTTTTTTATTTCATATACTGGGGAACATCCCATTGCATTATTGCACAACAATATTAATGAGATAAATAAGTTTTGGACGATATTGGAGGTCCAAACACCTGGAAAACTCCTATACCCTCCCGTGTCCCTAAGGCTGATTTTTAAGTTTGGAGCTGTCTGGATAAAATTGTTTCAATAAAAATAATTCGATGTAATTTTTTTCTGAAACTGGAACTATTGTTTTATATAATGTAGCTAAAAATTAATCTGCACACATTTTTAGGGTTGTTATTATTCCTTAAACTGTGTCCCTAAGTTTTAGATTCCTTACCATCCCTCTTCTAAAATTATACAGAAAATTACTTCAGATGCAGCCATAGAATTTTTTTCAAGTTTTTTCTCATGCATAAGTATGCTAAAGGAATAATGTCTAAAATTCTTTGGCAGGAAATTTACTGTAGAATTTAAATCAGCATTTAAATATCAATTTCAAGCATCGTGGCTTTTATTGGTAGTCTCACCGTCCCCAAGGTTTATTCCTGCACTTTTCAAGGTAAATTAAAAAAAAAATTAATCCAATATAATAATATTAATATTTACCAGTAACAAATTAGTTGGTATACATTAGTAAAATGTGTTTTAAATTGTACCTAAACAATATCCAATAAAAATCAAATGATTATATGTATAAAAGTAAAGAACTTTTTAAAACATAACTGAGGCATTCAGAATGAAATTGGATCATTATCTAGAGATATTTGGAGGTAATGAGTTCAATGTATTTCAATTTCAAATCATAGGCAATTACCATATGGGTGTGATCAGAATGAAATCCATGAAGGGCCAAGATTTTTATACAGATTTGCATTTCCTACATTTCTTAACATGGAGAATATGAATTTTAAATAAGCCAAAGTAAAAAAAAAAAGTCATAATTTCTGATGCAAGATAATTTTTAAATATTATTAACATAAAAAGAAATATAAAAAATTAACAAATATGAAATATTAAATCTAAAAGAAAGTCCTCTCTTGACTAAAAAAAAAAAAAAAAAAAAAAAAAAATGGAGAATTGAAACAGGTTTTTCTCTCTTTCTTCAGGGAGGCTCCACTTTCCTGAACCTCCTATTTAACTTATTTAATCACATTATAGTTAAAAAAAAAAAAGAAACAAACTAAAAATTGTCCTCCATGGGAAGGGAGGTCAGCGAAACCTGGTGAAAAAATTTTAGTTCATTTTTCTGTTAGCTTTAAATAACTTGAAGTATAAATTATTAGGATGAGTTAAGCGAATCCTCTACTAGGCTACACAAGTTACATTTTGTCATGCACTTTACAAAAAATCTGTTCAATATTTTGACTTGAAATTAAGTGTAAAAATAAATTATGATCTGTAGATTTGCACAATTTTTTTTTTTTTTTTTTTTTTTTTACAGAATAACCTTAAAAAAATTATTTTAATAAATTTATTTTACATGTTTTTCCATTACAGATGCATTTTTGCAAATAAAAAATGAACCACGCATATTTTCAGGAGAAAAAATAAATCATAGAGTTAGTAATTATAGATAGAATCATGATTAATTAAATAATTTCACCATTTTTTTAATGAAATTTTTAAAATACCTTTTTTTAATGAAAATTATAGCATATTTTTAATGAATTAAAATTTGTGAAAATTCAATTATTTACATTCAATTATAAAAGTATTTTTCAGTGTTAAGAATTCAAATACACAATTTATTCTTATTATGTGAAATCATTTATGCAGACGATACTTACGCATTTTGAAAGAATTATATTATGATTTTTTTTTTGTAAAGTGGCAACAAAAGAATTGTAAACAAATAAAATTGTTAAATTGCATGGAGGAAAAAGATAGATGGAGATGCAGTAAGGTAGCTGGAGGTGACGCCAAAAAAGTAACCCTAAAATCTGCTACAGTAGGCCCAAACACAAGCACGTTCTTTCATGAAAAAAAAAAAAAAACCTTTTAGTAATACAGTTTTTAATTCACAATACAATGGAATGTTGCTTTAGAATGGTTAAAAATAAGCAGATAACTTTCTTTAGAGAAAAAAAATGCACGGGTGATGTCAAAGAATTTGGTCCCTGTTCCAGGTGCTTCTTTTGTTTGGGCCTAGTGAGAGCATTTAAATTTGAGCAATAACGCACATCATATTACAAACCGTTTTTATGGCATACTGCATCTCCATCTATCTCTTTCTTCCATGGTTAAATTCATTATATCATAAATGAAAAATTCCGAGGAAATTCTTAGTTATTTGACTGAATTTACATTTCTAAAACTTAAATGCACCAAAACATAAAATGTTTTTGCTTAATAAAGATGCAAAAATAGTATAAAAAAAATATTGTTACTTTCAAATATTTATCTCATTAAATAATGCTTTGTGAATCCAAACATAGTATATATATATAATTTTTTTTTTTTTTTTTTCAAAATCATTAGAGAAAAGGAAAATTTAGTTAACTAAGCTTGAAAATCTAGGAGGGCAGGGGCAATAGCCCTTCCTTATCATCCTTGCTGGCTGCCATGTACTATCATAATCTATAGTTCGCATTTTACTCTAGGACTTGGTTTGTTAGGGCATCAAACAAATTATTAACTATAGAACAAAAATTTGTCTGAAACTGAATTGAACAAAAAATGGACTTGATCCACTTTGGTTCTGAATGCCTCAAATATGAGTTCAAACCAACAGTTTTAGTATAGTTATACTGGAGGCTGAGGCAACTTTTTATTGTTTTTAAGATATCTCTTAGTGTGAAGAGAAAAGAGAATGAAATAGTTGAGTGTGTTGGTATGAATCTATTGCATGTAACAATACTTTTAAATACCTGTTTAACACCATATGCCATACTACAAATCTGAGTTCAACTCCTGGCTGGACAAGGTTCATTCAACCTTTCATCCCTTCAGGATCGATAAAATGAGTACCAATCTTGCTTGGGAACTAAACACCGAGGGTCTCACATGAAAAAACAAAGTTGAATTCAAAATATCAAAAGGAGGTACATCCATAAATTTCTTGATTATTTTAATGAAGCTTATATACAATGAGTAGTTATACTATTTACATTAAAGAGGTAGATAGATCAAAGGGGGACATTCAGTTCCATCGAAAAGAAGGACAGTAGTCCCATCAACAAACGTGGTGCAACTCGCATCAGATCAACTTCTCAATCTGAACTGAAATTTTTAAGTAGATGCACACACTTACGGTGCATCTGAAAGTAAAACTTCTGAGGGAATGTGTATGCAATTGGTACTAGTATTGCCATTTGACAAATATCTTTTTCACACACATTAGGCTGACCAGGACATATGCTATATAACACCTCAGAGCCCAGGGTCAAGTAAACAGGGTTGGGCACTGTAAGCCCTGATCATTCATGGATCATATAGTCACAGGTTTAGTTTTTTTTAAAAACACTATAAAGTATTAATAATGCAAAGTTTTAATATGTATATTTGTGTTTAAACACTTTACATATTTATCCATCTTAGGCAATGGTTGTAGTCATAAAATAACCAGAGGGTATATGCTATAAGTAGAGGATATACATCAGAGAGTATACACTATAACTACAGAGGTATCCAGAAGGTATACGGCATGTACCCCCATATATTTTCCAGTAAATCCCTGATCTCAGACACCTAGAAAAGCTAACCTAAATGGAAAATTCTTTCATCCTGAGCCTTTTCAATCAGTTACTAAAATATACTGTTCTATATAAAAATTATTTAAAAGATAGCAGAAATATCAGAAAATTAAATTATGTAGATTAGCATAAACACACAAGTATACATAATCTAATACTCATAATTTATATGTAATATGTATAGATGAATATTAAATAAAGCACCTCAAACTTTTGTTTTACTAATTCAGCATAAGTCATAACTTTAGTACAGGTTTCATAGATGTAAAATAAATAGAATTTTTACAAATGATATCAAACTTAATGTAGTATAAAGGTGTGCAATACCAGAAATGCTTAAAAATAGATATTATTAGAAAATATTTGCATTAAGTAGTTTAAATTATCATTGTAATGAAATTTTTCATATTTTTATTCAATGATAATTTATAATACAGTATAACATTTTATTTGTCATAGGCTGTCTCAGTTATTTCTGAAGGTTTAGAATGTTTTGGTGGACAAGGTTACATAGAAGATACTGGACTTCCAGTTATGTTACGTGATGCTCAGGTATTCCTTTCCTTAGAGAAGGTTTTAAGCTTTATACAAAATTTGTACAAATACTATAAATAATTAAAGTAATGATGAATCTGCATGTAGAAAAGGTTTTGTTAATCAAAATGAATAATATAAACTGATGTATAAAATGACTAAATATTGAGTCTTACATATGGCAAAACAAATATACCATTTGTTTTGCTGTATTTAAGACTGAACGTAAGTAGTTAAAGCTTTACTTTCAGACAAAAAGACTGAGGGAGAGAGATAATCAAAATGATCATAATTTAAAAACATTCGGATGATAAATTATTGACCTGATCACAAAAAGTGAATGCATCTCAGAAGAAAAATCTGCTAATAGATATGTGACACTAATTATTTTTAAATACGAAATTTATAAGAATATACGGTTTTTTGTACAATTAAGAAGTCTAACTCTTAAAGGCTGTTACTTTAAACTTTATTTTATACAATGAAGATTTTAGACCACTTATTCTTGTAAAAGTTTTGAAATAAAAAAAGTATATTTCTTCAGGGCATATTATAATTATAAATACCTATTTTTATTTATTTTATTGTTTTTGAAACCATTGATATAAATCGGAAATTTAAATGTGCATTTCAATGTAAAACATCTCTATGAACTTATTTCAACAGAAATAAATGAAAAATAAGTAAAGAATGTATTTTGGCAAATAAGATTGGCAAAATTAATCTAGTGCATAAAATAATATTGATAACAGGTCAGGGAATAATTTAATTACATTTTAAGCATAACATCCAATTCAGCTATTGAATCTTATCAGCATTTTAACAAATTATTTTGTTCATGTGTTGTTTCACGCTTTACACATAGTTTTGAAGACACATTTATAATTGGGAAAACTTTTCTAAAATATAATTTTTTTTAATGCTGTACTGTAAGCTAATAACTTTCAAGGTGTTTGGGACAAATTTGACAATTACTGCTGAAAAACAAAAACATGAAATATCCTAATCATAAAGACTTATTTATTGAAAAAATAGATATGTGTCATAAAGATTACAGTAATACAAAGAGAGTTTGATGGGTGAAGCCATCATAAGTAGCCATAGTAGACAGCTGTGAAATCAGACAAATGCTGTCCAAATTCTGTCAATCAGTTGGGGTCTTTGCGATACTGATAGTGCATTTGAATACTTGTGCTGTCCTGTCATGTACATAATAATTCATTGAATAGCAATCAGGGGAGCTAAGTGGACAAATGTTGAGATGTAGGCATCTCTCTCACTAAAGACATATCAAAACACAATCATATTTTGTTTTGTTTCACCTGATCATAAAAATTTGCATAGCCTTTGTGGTCTTTAAGAAGCATTATGTCAGGGGCAGACACAGAGAGTCTTTTTTATTGGAGGAAAGAGAGAGGCAGAGAGGGTGGGGGGAATACACAGGTACATATAATCAACATAGTATTACATGATAAAACCTGTGAAAACGTAATCTGTCTATATTGGAATTTTATCTTAAATGGAAAAATGTAATGGTCCCAACAAAAAGAACACCATACAATTATACCAGCTAAGACAGAAACATATCTAAAACTAAACTTTCTTTGATCCCTAGTTATTTTATTTTCAGAGGTTTTACTGTATGTAAAACGATATAGTAAATATTGTTTGGGATTGTATATAATTCATAATTGATTTTGGTTAATTCCTATGGTAAAATCTGCATAAACAGAACTTGTCTATAATGAAATCCTGTCTTTAATGGGAAAGTGTTATAGTCCGGATGCAAGAGTAGCCAAAAAGAATCTATCTCCTAAAATGGAAACCTGTATAAAACAGGATTTTTTTCTGGTCTCTAAAAGTTGCATTTTCACAGTTTTACATGCTTATTCATTAATAATTGTAAATTAATAGAAAACTAATGTACTAAAACCTGCTAAGACAGAATTGCTAGGAACCAAAAGAAGTTCCTTTTTATACACACATAATTGTATGGTATTTTTTTCACTGAGACCATGAGAGTTTTTTCTGTAATGAAAGACTTATAGAACTGCCTATAACAAAATCCTGCCTTAAAGAAGGAATTTCATGATCCCAGTCAAAGGAATACCATACAATTATACCAGCTAAAATGGAAAACTGTCTAAAACATAACTTTTTTAAGCCTCTAGTGATTTCTTCTTACCAGTTTTTACTGTATATTATTACTATTAGAATACTTCTTTATGAAATAATTTCAATTCTCTAAAAGCATAAAAAATATTGTTATATGGACTTACATGGAGCTAATTGTATTTCTCAATATATTTAAAGCAAGTACTAGAATAAAACTTAATTATCAAAAGAATTTCTGCAATACATACATTATAAATGAGAAAATACAGTAATCTTGTGAAAATGAAAATGGTCTGGATTTGAATCTTGCCTTAACCCTTTCGGCATGTCTGTTTGTAAAATGATGAAATGATGAACTGACACAAGAATTCACAAACAAATTTATTAGAAAATAAAAACTTACTTATTTTCCTGTACGTTATAAAAGGAAAATTTTAATTACAGTAGAGTCTCAAAAATCCACACAGCTTAGGACCAGAGGCTGTGCGGATTTTAGAGTTTTGCAGATTCTGGATTAAATGATTTATTTTTTCAACTTACCTGTATCCATTTACAAGAAGAGCTTGTAATAATTGAATTTAAGCAAATCAAAACTTGAATCCCTTTTATTTACCTGTACATTATAATTTTAATACCCAAAATTACTTTTTATTACAATTTTTAAACATTTCTTTTATAGTTCTTTGCTTGAGAACTTTTATTTTCTCTTGATGAAATTTCTTTTGAATTCTGTAAACAATCGTTATTTACTGTTGGTCTATACATCTCAAAGCAAATGCAAAATAATAAGGAAATGAGTGTTGTCAACCTTACATGAAATATAAAATAAATTAATTTGTTACTTTCTATAGTGGGCGATAGATAGTGCCATTACTAAAACCTTTGTGAGCTTGTTTACGCTTCCCATCAATTTCTATTGTTTTATATTTTGTTGTGTATAGGTTTCTGTAAAATAAAAGTGTTTTATTTGCATAATATCCAGTGTCATTGCTATTTTCTCACAAATTTAGGTTAAAAATAATTTTATTTTGATTCGCTGATATTTAGAATAAAAGTTGTAAAGAATACTTCTTAACTGGGAATTTCACTGTTTACGTTTTGAAATCAAGCGGATTTCAGACGATCGCGAATTTTAGAGACTCTACTCTATATATTCTCGGTACCGTTTGTCAGTTTTGGAAATAAAATTAGGTGACCTTTTTTGTGGACACTGCCCGCTAAAGGGTTAAACAGAAATATTTCACAGTTCTGCCAAACAAAATGCCATACAAATACATTTGCTTAGACAGAAACCTGTCTAAAACAGACCTTTTTTTTGGGTCCCTAGTGATTCTGTCTTAGCTGGCTACTGGCATAGCAAATGGGGGAAGGGCAGGATTTAGGGGTTAAAAAAGCAAAACTCATAAGATAAGTACAGTAACTTGCTTTCTGATGATTAAGTCACATATAAAAACAAAAATTGCTATGAAAGTAAGATAAAATGGAAATAAAAAATTGTAATATATTTGTTCAGTAGCGCTAAACGCTTTTGCATCTAATCATGATGAATATTTTATCAAATAATATTTGTAACCTTATTTTCACACTAATAAATTAGGTAAGAAAGTATCGCTTACCTTTTATTCTTCTGCTTAATTCTCATGTCAAACATATATTGTGTATCCTCTGTAGATCAGGACTTCATTATACTTTTATTTATTAATCCTACGGTTTTATCCAGGGTGACAACACAGGATGTAACACATGTTATTGCTATCTAAGTTATGTTGTGTATTTTCTGCCCGGCACTAAGTTAAAAATATATAGCAAAGTTTTAATAAGTATTTTACACATTTTGGGACACAACAAAACAGCTCCTTTCGTTCTGTGTTACATAGTTCAACTACATAGGAAAAATTAATACATATAAAATATCTATGTAAATAATGTTTTTTTTAAAGTCATAAATTGTTATTTAGTTTAATGTCTTTTAATCTATAATAAAGTTTATTTATATCTGGATAAAACACTTCACTTAAACATTAGTTATTATACAATTTAATTGAAATGTCCTTGTAAAGTTTTTCTGCATTGAAAGATAAATGTTTATTTAGATGATTTGTTGGAGGTAATCAGGAAGTAATATTTCTTTAAAATGATTTGGGAATTGCGAGGTGTTGACAATTATTGATATTTATAAACACATGATGTAATGATAATTACTTGAGGAAATTTATGATTTCTTTTTTCTGAAGAGATTAATATTTCTAATATTCCCCCTTAAGATCTTCAGATGGATAATTTAATAATTTCATGGACATTCTGTGACTTTCTAATTCAGCCTTTGGTACTGGTTTGGTTAATACATCCACACTTTGCATCATGTACTTTGATGGACAGTACTTCAACTTGATTATGCATCTTCTTTGAGTTGTTTTGATGGCGTGAAAGTGGATAGCTATATGCTTATTGTTGGAATTATCTGTTCTTATATGCCAAATGTTGGCAACGCATTTGTTCTAATGTATGTAACCATAGAAACATAATTCGTTTTCTTCATTCTAGTTTATGTTTTTGTCTTGCCATGAGTGCACACAACACATCACATTGTCAATAAAATAATGATACAGTCCTTAAGAATGTGAGTTTATTAAATTTGTTTAATACACATCACTACAAAATGGTCATCGTCCAGCTGGAGACATATAAGGTACTTTTCACAATTTGAGAAAATTATGTGACTGGACATGAACTATTTTCATCAGTTCTTTCGTCAAAGATTTATCAATTGTTGATTTCACAAGCTTGTATGCTTCAATTAATGAGAAGAAGAAATCGTCTGCTCAGCAAATAAGGTAGGAAATATTTATTATTCTCTTTGCAGTATTATAAGTTTTTGAAATGACTATTGACAAATTGAAAATGAAACGTTCCACATTAAGAACGTCAGTAACAAAATTGATTAGTAAATTCGAAACATTAATAAATGAGAAAAATCTAGAAATTGATAATTACTCAGAAATTTTAGAACAATTAAATGATAAAGAACAATCACTAAAAAACTTAAATAATGAAATAGAATCTGCCATTACTATAGAAAAAGATTATGAAATAGATATTAACACTAGTGAGGAATATCGTGATAACATTATGAAGACTAAATTCAAAATAAAAAACAAATTAAGTGTTTAGAAGAAAGTAAAATTCCCAGTGAAATTCAGTTAAAACCTACTCTAATAAACAACTCAATAAATGTTAAATTACCTGAAATTCCACTTCTGAAATTCTCCGGAAAATCCGAAGAGTGGAATACGTTTAAGCTACAATTTAACAACTTAATAACCTCAAATGAACAACTTTCGGATGCTCAGAAACTGCATTATTTATCAGCTGCATTAATAAATGATGAAAGGGTTATGATAGAAGAAGATACATTTTCATCTTTGTTCCAAACATTAAAGGACAGATATGAAAATGATACAGTAGTAATAGAAATACACATTAATTCACTTTTAGATGCAGATAAGCTCACATAGCCTTCCGCTAAAGATCTACGAAATTTAGTCGACAATGTAAGAAAAAGCATTCATGCATTAAGTGTTTTAAGCTATAATAGAAACAATCTTTCCGATGTTTTAATATTGAACATCATTCTTCAAAAGTTGGACAAAGATACTTGAAAAAATTATGAAATGAGTATAGATGCAAATGGGTACCAAAATTAGATGAATTAATTTTATTTTTGGAGAAATGTTCTCAAATTTTGGAAAATATCTGTAAATGCACTTCCATAAAACCCTTCATTAAGGATCAGAAACGTTCATGCAATTCTAAATCATTAACCCATTAACCGCCAAAACTATAAGGGATTAAAATTTTTTATACAAGTGATATTAGTTGTTCATTTGAACATATATAATATTAATTTATAGTGGAAAAAACAAAATTTGTGTTAGCTTATGAAAAATGGAGTGTTGCGTTAACACAACGTCAGCAAAAAAAGAGTATTGATGCTTATTGAGTTCAACTGAGCATCTGCAGGGTTTCTTGCAGATTTGGGCACTGTAAGATTTTTTTTTGCCTTTTTTACAATTTAGACAGCAAACAATCACTTTAATGTAATTAATTTATTATTAAAATTTATTTTTTTATTCTAAATTACTGATATCTTGAAAACAGTTTCAAGTATCAAAATATTCACTGCACTTATGATGTAAATCAGCATCACAAATGTACTGCAGCGATAAGCATTCTGCCTATGTCATTGCTTACAATGCAGTCTTCTGCTGTCATCGGACTTGACAATTAACCCTTTCAGGGGCGGTAGTATGTTTAAGAAACCAATTATTTTTATTTCCCAAATGCTACAATGGCACCAGAATTGTGATAAAGTAATTGTCCTTTATTATGTAATTATTCGTAAATACCGGTATCATTCATTCATTTCAACATTTCAGAATTTAAGTACTTTGTCCCGGAAAGGGTGAAATTTCCACATTCTGTCTGTAACGGCTTTTGCATGGGGAACTTACTATGCCTTCTTTTGGCTGATTTGTTTATGGCTAACTCTTTACTTTCAAAGGGTGTTTGCAAAAGGTGCAATGCAACTTCATGTTTGAAATCTAAGTGGGAGTTCTTATTTTCGAACATAATCTTTGTACCTTCTCACATTGGTCAAGGTTTTATTTTTTCTTCATTATTTGGCTGAGTCATATTCAATTTTTCTACCTGTGTCCTCTTCAAGTCTCCAGTTTTTTTTTAATTGTATGTGTGAGTTGCACTACTTTTAGAGGGTGCAAACTTCTTTTTCACGCACACTTCAATTTCGCCAGCAGTATCTAAAGGTAAAATATCATTATCACTTTTTGATATATTATCATTTCCTTCTTCATCAATAATTTCTGCTATTTCTGATGAAATAATGATAATATCTGTTTCGTTCCCGCCATCATTATATGAATCTTTATTAAAAATTCTTTGAAGGCCTTCCTCGGACGTAAGATATCTATTTGAAGCATTTCTATGAGAACAGAATAAGAAAAAATCCACAAAGTCGAACGATACGAGTAAGTATTGGAACTACCCCTTTTCCGCTGATGTTGCGTAAATGCAATGCCTATTTTCTCTTCCTCCCCCACTAAAATAAAAGCAACTGATTCGTTGAATGTTCTGATGTACTTTAACCTTGTCTAAAAATAGATTTACTCTAAAGCTTACGTTTGTCTATCTATAATTCTTCTGCAAAAACGACAATGTGAAAGTTTTCGTTTAAAAATGCTTTAAGTTTCAAACTTGTTATGAAGTAGAAAACAAAATGTTAAAACAAAATATTTTTCTATTGAAGTAGTAACCGTAATATACCCTACTTAAAAATTACTATTAATATAAAATTCATTTGATAGCTAATTTTTTATACGCATTTATTTTGACTATTGTGTGAACGCAACACCAGCGGTTAATGGGTTAACTTTGTTAGCAGAAGGTCCACACAATTATTCAATGTGTAAGGATGACCACATTTTAATGAAATGTTCGCAATTCTTAAATTTCCCCGCTAAAAAAAGGTTCAGTATTGTTAAAACGAAAAGACTATACTATAATTGTATATCTGTTCACAACATTAGTCAATGTAAAAGTTTAAATACGTGCATGTAGCAAGCATCATCACAGCTTGATTTGCCTGGAATGCGATGAAGAAGGTATTGATACTAATCAGGCTATACCAACTCAAAACAGAAGTAATCTTAGTAGTAATTTGTCGCCAACCGCAACTGCATTTTCTCCTCATAACTACACAAATAGTCAGATGTCTGCCACTACTTTGGGTGAAAATGCTCATTCATTTGATAACACGCATTCAACCATTAACAATACTGTAATGAATATGACATCATCTTTTAGTAAACAAGTACTGCTTTCAACCATGATAATATATGTACAAAATGCTAAAAGAGAATTTGTTCCTCTTAGGGCATTGCTAGTGTTGTGTCATACCTAAAACATTTCTAAGTAGACACTAACACGTGGTAGATAAATTTCTACCTAGAGAAAATAAAATACGATCGTATAGCTTTCCATTACATTAACAAAAAACTAAAAAGGAAAAACAATGCTGCTGTGGGAAAGAAATGAAATTAATCACAGAGATTATATGCTGAATCAAATTAAAATTTATTTAATAAAATAGTAAAAACAAGTGAATTAAACTTAGATACATTTCTAAGTAAATTTACAATATTTTAGCGCTTGCCATTTTTTATCTACTTTTAATGTTAACAAAGATTTGATTGAAGGTTAAACATGCATGAAAATCTAAAATTTCTCTGAAGAATTAAATTAAAGAGATACCTCTATTAAAATTAAACCACATTCATAAGTGATTCAGCTGCATCTCCAGGTAAGTTGTCAGTGGCTTTTCTTCTGCTCACCGAAATCATTCTGCACTCTTGCCTCTCCAGTCTTTCACCCTTACGGCATCTCGATCCTCCGACCTCCGGACTTTCCACGTCACTCGCTCCGAAATCTTTCCAGCCGACTCATCATCTTACCAAGAGAAGAAGTCCCATTTTGGTGAAATCCCGCTCCTTTTATGTCCTTGCTTCATCCCTTTTTTGCATAGCACATCGGTAAAAAGTGTCAGAATATGACAGCCTGTTTTCCTTGATACTTATACACTCTGAAATGGTACTTACCTTTATTCCATTGGTTTTCCTTATTTCCATTCTAATACAGCTACGTCACAATAACCAAGTTTTCTTTTGGTTAATTTTTTCATTTATTTATTTTCCAAACTTTCATTCATGCATCGTTCATCATTTATTTCGTTACGATCGGTTTTCAAAGATTGTCTGTTTATTTCTCCAACGGCTCCGATCTTCGTACGTACCGATGTGACGTCACGTCTTTTCCCGATCGCTGATCTTTGCACCGTGTCGGAAGATACGATTTTTCATCCTTTGGTTTTGCCGTAAGGCAGGATGCATTTTTCTCACCTCTGCTGGAACGGGAGGGAATGTTTTGATCGTAAGAGGGCGTGTTGTAAGCAGACGATATATGCCGATGATTTTGAAGTTGAAAAAGCTGGTCGTATTTTTAGTTTGAAGTTGTATATGTGCTTCTTGCTGTAGCGTTTTGAAGAAAGCTGGTCATGTTATTTTTAAACAGCTTGTCATGTTGATTTTAAAGGAAGCCTGTGTTAGTTTGAAAAAGCTTGTGTTTAATTTTAAATAGCTTTATTGTTTCGTAGCATGTTCATAGATGATGTTCGTTTTTAAACAACTTAAAGAATGGAAAACTTTGCTAATGTTGGAAGCCTGATATTTGTTGAATCTCTGGAAACTTATTCTTTTTTAAAAATGTTTCAAGTAGATTTGGCTCTTCATTATTCTTGCATATATTTGAAAACATCGTTATTGGTTTTGAAAAATTATTATTGTGTTATCTACATGGAATGTATACAAGTGTGCTGTATTCAGCCTAAAGTTAAACCGTGAGTTCCTCTTTTTATTTTTATTATATGTGAATATTGAGAACTGTTCAACCATTTAATTCATACTGTTTACTGCCATTTGTCACTAACTTATTTCATCATAATTTATTTATTTTTATTATATTGTTTGATAATTATTTAAGTCATGTTTTTTGTTAAATAAACGTTAGTTTTATTTCAAACTTAAATGCATCTTTACTTGTTTCACACTTTTACATTTTTCTCAGTCACTATCCTGCCATGGTTGCCTACAGCACTTAAAGTTAAAATATATTCCATACTCTGCTATAATTTTAGTAATTCTAGACCAGTCCTGTTTCCGGACCGAGAACAAAAAGTCCGATTGTGCGCCAGAAATCACAGTGTTATGTATAAATATTCATTTACAGTCTTTTAAAAAATGAATTAATCGATGCTTAAATTACACTTAGTATATTTTCTTTTACAGTATTTTTCCAATTTAAAAAGGAGTATTAAATGCTTGTAAAATGTGGTCTGATTGTCGTGGATGAATACCAAAAACATCGCCATTTTGGAACTACGTGTTTCATAAAAATGAAATAATAAATTAAGCTTGCATATTTTGAAACAGAATAACTCTAAAAACTTTTAAAATAATAATATTTTGACAGTTGAATACATATTTTCAAGATTAAATTATGAATTAGCTGTAACTTTAAATATTTTTTTACAGACATTTTGAAACATTATAACTTTATATTTTACACATAAAATATTCATAAATTTCCAAGGAAAAGTCTTTATATTGGTGGGCGCCAAGCCAACATAAAAAAAACTTCCTCAAAATGTTATTGAACATTACAATAATCTATTTTAGATATAATATGGAGTAATTTGTAACTATTGACTGACAAAAAAAGGGCTATTCTAAAGTTAGAAAAAGCAACTATCTATATATATATTTCTCTTACATAGCGCTAAAAAAGGGCTGTATTTGTAGCTTGCTATTTGGCAACAGCCAAAGCGACGTTTCTCAGTGGTAGTTACGGGCACATGTCCCAAAACACAAGATCTCTCTTTTAACGCAAACCGGTTGAGCAATACATGAATGACAATTGCTATTGGTCCATTTTACGGCGACATAGCTTTTTGATACAAGGTTGTATTTAGACACAGGCGAAAACATTTTGTTTACATTTCGATAGCGTGATACATAGCATGTTTTATAGCATCTTATTATAGTTTTAAATTAATTTAAGCCATGGTTTTCAATACTATAGGCAAAATGAAAGGAGAAGGACCCCATCTGACACTAACATGCCATTTAAATTTAAACGGCGTCAATTTCCTGTTCGCTTAGCTTTCTCAATGATGATCAACAAGTAATAGTGCCAAACTTTTGATAAATGCATTTTTATTTATATTTTCAACAAAATTTTCAATTACTTTTTTATGAATTAAAATAGTTTTAAATTTCATATGTTGCTTGATCGGATCTCATAGCGGCCCAACTAAAAATATTTTTTATTTTGTTTTCACTAAGGTTTTTAATTAATTCTGTTTCCAAGGTACGTTTTTATTTACATTTTCAACAGTTTTCCATTACTTTTTTATACATTAAAAATATTTGTAAATTTAATACGTTGTAATGATTTATGATAGCACTAATTCTGGCTAGAGTTGAGTGGCGAGCGAGCGAAGCGATCTGGGATCGCATAGCGATCCCAATATGAATTGCGTAGCAATTCGTGTGGTGGCTGGTGAGCGTTAGCGAGCAGGGGGCTGAGCCCCCTAGTTATTTATATAAAACAGCTTAAAAGATAGCATTTCTTTTTTTTTTTTTCACATATTTAATTATTTATTTAGGAAAACCCAAATTATCAACATAATACTAGATTCAGGATATCAAAATAACTTTATAATGAAGGAATGTACCGAGTTATTGTTCTTGAAGAATAAACACATCAGTTTCAGGGCTAAATAGTTCAGTCATGAATATAAAAGAAAGTGTTATAACAACCATTGCAAATAAAAATAGATGTTTTAGTGAAACATTGTAATTTTTTGTTGTTCCTAAAATTATGTGCGTAACGCCAGCTATATATCTAAACATCATGCCTATTAAGCAATTACAGACATTTCAGTTAGCTGATCCACAATTTGATAAACCAGGTCCAATACATGTTTTATTGTCAAACGAAGGATTTTTTAATTTAATGGGAGCAAATAAAATAAATACACAAAATTTGTTTTTTCAAGAAACAGTTTTTGGCTATGTTGCCAGTAGTTCTAAGTCTATGCCACAAGAAGACAATTTCAGTAATTATTGTGGTCTTGTTCGATCTGCCGATGATTTATCCAATATTATGCAGAAATTTTGGGAAATTGAAGTGGCTCATGATACAAATCCAATAAAAGGTAAAGAAGAGCAATATTGTGAGGAACATTTCCTGCGTACACATACTCGAAGGGAAGATGGCAGATATGTTGTGGAAATGCCAATTAAAACTGGTGAGCTTGCATGCTTAGGAAAATCAAAAGAAAATGCAAATAAGCAATTAAATCATTTACTTAAGCAATTTACGCACAATCCAGCCATGAGATTCTTGTATGAAGATTTCATTAACGAATATAGTAATTTGGGACACTTAGAAGAAATCTCTTAGGAAACTAATCCTAGATTTTCACATTATTTGCCACATCATGGGGTATACAGACCCGATAAACCCAGCATGAAATTAAAAGTTGTCTTTGATGGCACTGTGGCTACTACTAGCGGTGTTTCTTTAAATTATGTTTTATTAAATGGAGGATTAGTTCAAGATGAGCTTTTCGATATCATTTGTCGATTTTGAATGCACAAGTACACCTTTACAGCCGACATCATAAAGATGTATCGCCAGATACTAATTGCAGAAAATCAGAGAGATTTGTTATGCATTTTGTGGAAGATGAAGAACCGGTCAAAACATTTAAGTTAAAGACAGTTACATATGGAACATCGAACGCTCCATATCTTGCCATGTGGACTCTAAATCAGCTCGCAATTGATGAAAAAGATAATTTTCTACTAGCATCATGTCCAGTACTCCAAAATTTCTACGTCAACGATCTGCTAACAGTTTAGCAGAAACTCAACAACTGCAAGCACAATTAATCGCATCACTTGAACGTGGCAGCATGACATTGCACAGATGGTGTGCTAACCACCCCGAACTGTTAAAAATCGTAGCTAGTAACAAGGAATATTCATTCAATGATTGTGATGAGGACCAGAGCAATAAAACTCTAGGACTGTTATGGAATCCAATTCGTGACTCCTTTTTGTTTAATTCATCAGTTACGCAACCAGTTGTATACATGAAAAGAACTGTAGCCGTCTGCGATTTCTCTCTCTCTCGCACGCGAGGAGCAATTATAATTTTCAGCCAATAGCAATGAGGCGCATTTCCTCCCCCCGCGTTTTCTTCGGAGAGCTTTTGAAGTCACGTGACGCAGTAACATTCGAACTCTGCAGAGAGTGGCAGATTATTCTGTCAGTGACGATGGTGAATATTTGACTATGTGTTGTTATGTTAATAAAGTTTATTTTTCTACAAAACCTTCTGATTATTTGAGTCACCGAGATATTTTTATCATCTCCCTTCAATCCATTCTCTAAAATGGTGACCGCGGATTTTTGAACCTTCAACTATTTCATAGACCGTTGAACTATTCAACTGTTTCATGGAACGTTTTGTTTAACTAGCAAAATGGCAACTGCTGAAACATCTGCCGTAGTCATTCCACCCTATATCCCTGTGGACCCTACATTATGGTTTCATATGCTGGAAAGCACATTCGAATTAGCTACTCCTAAAGCTATTACTGAGTCGAAAACAAAATATAATTATGTTGTAGCGCATCTACCACCTGTTACTGCTACTATGGTTCGAGATGTGATAATGAGTCCTGATCCAACTGATCCTTATCAGATTTTGAAATCAAAAGTTATCGAACGTTGTGGAGAAAGTCGTACTTTAGAAATTCGGAAACTGCTAGCTGGGGAAAGCCTGGGTGACAGAAAACCAACTGAATTACTTCGCTTAATGAAAAAACGGGCTGAAAGCCATAGTATCAGTGACGATCTTCTTCTAGAACTGTTTACTCAACAAATGCCAACCACTGTGCAAACGATTCTAGTTTCCATTGAAAAAATTACTCCAGATAAAGCGGCGGATATTGCTGATAGAATAATTGAATTAACGCCCTCCAACATTAGTTCTGTTTCGATTCGAACACCAACAACTGAATCTCAGACACCGCCAACCATTGATATGCTCGTAAAAGAAATCCAAGCATTACGCCAAGAGGTCGCTCATCTTCGTCGTTCAAGAAGTG
Organism: Maratus speciosus; assembly: GCA_963932465.1. Taxonomy (NCBI): domain Eukaryota; kingdom Metazoa; phylum Arthropoda; class Arachnida; order Araneae; family Salticidae; genus Maratus; species Maratus speciosus. The sequence continues at coordinate 93,941,702 of OZ010787.1, forward strand.
TATCTAGAAGTGATAACCATCAGCGTAATCGTTCTCAGTCCCGCCATAGGGATGCAACGTTGTGCTGGTATCACAAAAAATATCAAGAAAAGGCAAAAAAGTGCCTAGCGCCATGTTCTTATTCGGAAAACCAGAAGCGGGAAGAGTAGCGGCGATGGACTTCTCCCCAGCACCTTCTCGTCGCCTTTTCGTTAGAGACAGAAATACAGGTATGTGTTTTCTAGTCGATTCTGGATCTGATGCCTCACTTGTGGCCGCGAATAAAAATGACAAAACTAAGCCTGTTCTTCAAGCCTTTCGTGCTGCTAATGGCACAAAAATTAATGTGTATGGTCGTAAATGTATTAATATCAACTTAGGCCTGCGATGAAATTTAACATATTCTTTTTATATTTGTGATGTTTCATGTGCTATTTTAGGAGCTGATTTTTTGCATAATTTTAATTTAAAACTTGATTTACGGAATCGTCGTCTTATTGATTCCACTACTAATTTAAAAGCTCCTGCTATATTAAGTACTTGTAATATATTTTCTGTGAAACCCAATTTTCTAAATGATATATATGGTAAATTATTATTTAAATTTCCTGAAATCACGAAATTACCAGATCCTAACCAACCGGTTAAGCATAATACTGTGCATTATATAAACACTAAGGGGCCTCCAGTCGCTGCTAAGCCTAGACGGCTAGCTCCAGATCGGTTAAAAATTGCCAAAGCTGAATTTCAGCACATGCTACAACTCGGTCATATGAGACCTTCTAAAAGTAATTACTCTTCGCCTTTGCACCTGGTGCCGAAGAAAGGATCTGTCGATTAAAGACCTGTTGGTGATTATCGTGCTCTAAATGCACAAACTGTTAAAGAAAAATATCCTATCCCTTGTATCGCAGATTTCACTGCTGAATTACATGGTAAACAAATCTTCAGTCACATTGATCTTGTAAAAGCCTACCATCAAATTCCCATAAATCCTGATGATGTACATAAAACTGCAATTTGCACTCCATTCGGACTTTTCGAAAGCACTCGTATGCAATTCGGCCTTTGTAATGCTTCCTCAACTTTTCAACGATTTATTGATGACGTAATTCGTGACTTAGGATTTGTTTACGCATTTCTTGATGATTTTCTAATTGCATCAAATAACTGAACATTTAGAACACCTTGAGTTGTTGTTTTCTAGACTTAAAGAGTATGGTCTGTGTATTAATGTTGATAAATGTAAATTTGGCCAATCCACTATCGATTTTTTAGGATTCAAACTTTCAGCTGCAGGAATTGAACCCTTACCTGATCGTGTAAAATGCATCCTAGATTTCCCCCAGCCCTCTACCTCAACTCAACTAAGACGCTACTTAGGTCTTTTCAATTTTTATTGATGGTGCATTCCCAAAGCTGCCGATATTTTAGCTCCACTCGTTAAATTCTTAGAAGGACACAAAAATAAGAGAAAACATCCCCGTTCCAATGCTAACAAAACTGAGCAATTACAATTGAACTATGAAGCCATTCTTTCCTTCACTGCTTCAAAAGAAGCTATAGCTCGAGCTACATTATTATGACATCCAATTCCTGGCGCCCAGCTAAGCTTATGGGTAGATGCCAGCAATGTCGCAATTGGTGGATCTTTAATGCAACTTTCCGAAAAACAATGGGAACCAATAGCATTTTATTCCTGTAAATTAAATAAATCTCCAAGAAATTGGTCTACTTATGATCGTGAATTATTTGCTATTTATTGTTCTATAAAAAAATTCAGACACATGCTAGAAGGTCGGAATTTCATTATTTATACAGACCAAAAACCCCTTATATTCACATTTCAACAAAACCCTGATAAATGTAGCCCACGTCAATTGAGACATTTAGACTATATTTCACAGTTTTCTACTGATATTAGATATACTAAAGGCTCTGACAACATTGTGGCCGATGCATTATCTCGAATCGAGTTAGATTCAATTTCTCCTAATGTGTTAGATTTTAAAGAGTTTGCCACTGCTCAGACCAATAATGAAGACCTAAAACAACTTCTCGAATTTAACACTACTTCATTAAAATTAGAAAAACATTATTTTCCACTCGAAGATGTACATTTATATTGCGATATGTCACAAAAACATCCTCGACCATTTGTTCCTAAAAGTATGCGACAATCAGTTTTTTCAACCTTACATTATTTCTCACATCCAGGTATCTCAGCTTCATTAGATTTAATTTCTAAATGATTTGTATGGCCTGGCATGCGTAAGGACATAAAATCTATGGTTCGCAGCTGTACACAATGTCAAAAAGCTAAAATCTTTCAACACACCAAATCACCAATTGGTACATTCTCTGAACCTGATGCTCGTTTTGCTCATATTCATATTGATTTTATCGGACCTTTACCATCATCTGATGGCAATCAGTATTGCATGACCATCATTGATAGGTTCACGAGATGGCCCGAAGTTATACCCACATCTGATATGACTGCAGAAACAACTGCTCGTACATTGATACACAGTTGGATCTCCAGATTTGGAACCCCTGTTACCATCACTACTGATCAGGGTAGAAACTTTGAGTCCACTCTTTTCAAAGAGCTTACTAATAGATTAGGATGTAGATGCATCAGAACTACAGCATACCATCCACAGTCTAACGGTTTTATTGAAAGATTCCATCACCATCTTAAGAGTTCTCTTAAAGCTCACAATCAAATTCAATGGACTGAAATCCTCCCCATTGTCTTACTTGGTTTACGCACTGCTCTTAAAAATGATATCCAAGCGACCTGTGCTCAACTTGTTTATGGCACAAATATCAGACTACCCTCTGATCTCATTAACACTGAAACTATTAATCAACCACTTACTCTTACATACGTGACTGAGTTAACTGAAAAAATGAGAAAGTTAAATCCTATTGCCACTGCAATGCATGGCAATCCTAAAATCTATGTCAATCCCTCATTAAAAACCTGTTCACACGTGTTTCTTAGATCAGATAAAGTCAATCCTCCCTTATCACCCCCTTATACAGGACCTCATCGAGTGATTGACAGGTCTGAGAAAACGTTTGACTTGGAATTAAACGGGAAGCGCTGTACTGTATCTATTGATCGCATTAAACCTGCATATCAATTAGCAGATTCTATTTCACCTTCCCAACCTCAAAACAAAATGAGCCCATAAATTTTCCAACTACTCCTGTCGAACACCCTACCACCAAATCTGGTCGTAAAGTTCGTTTTCCGAAACGTCTCGTTACGGATTATATTGTTTAAAACATTTGATGTATATAGTGTGCATACTATTTCCTTCTCAAAAATATTGTTTTTCATGTAATGCATAATATATTTTCTATTTTTTTGCATCATATGTACTTCAATTTTACTCAAGACCTTTCTTATGTATCTTATTAATTGCTACCTTTTTGTAATCGCGACTTCGTCACTGGGGGCATACTCTGTAGCCGTCTGCTATTTCTCTCTCTCTCTCGCACGCGAGGAGCAATTATAATTTTCAGCCAATAGCAATGAGGTGCATTTCCTCCCCCCCGCGTTTTCTTCGGAGAGCTTTTGAAGTCACGTGACGCAGTAACATTCGAACTCTGCAGAGAGCGGCAGATTATTCTGTCAGTGACGATGTCGAATATTTGACTATGTGTTGTTATGTTAATAAAGTTTATTTTTCTACAAAACCTTCTGATTATTTGAGTCACCGAGATATTTTTATCATCTCCCTTCAATCCATTCTCTAAAGAACTATTCTATCAGATATAGCTCGAATTTACGATCCATTAGGATTAATCAGTCCTGGAATAGCTAAGGCTAAAATTTTCATACAGAGACTTTGGTTATTAAAGTTAGGTTGGAACGATCTACTTCCAGATGATGTTAAAGGTGAATGGCAACCTTTTATCAGAGCACTGCAACATATAAACAATTTAAAAGTCAATTGTTTTATTTTAAATGAAGGACATTCGGAAATTGCACTGCACAGTTTCTTTGATGCATCTGAGCTCGCATATGGAGCAGCCATTTATCTACACTGTCCCACAAAATTTAATACATTTTTAAATTTACTGTGGAGCAAGTCTAGGGTTGCACCATTTAAACCTTTGACAATCTCAAGACTTCAGTTGTCTGCAGCTACCTTATTGTCTCAACTCGTATGTAAGGTAGTGAATTTACTAAAATTGCATATCTAAAAGGTAATTTTGTGGTGTGACTCAACCATCGTCTTAGCATGAATTTAGACTCCTCCTCATCTACTCAAAAGCTTTGTGGCCAACAGAGTTTACAAAATTCAAGAGTTGACCCAGACTTATCAATGGAAACATATACGTTCGGAGGACAATTCAGCAGACCTTGTTTCTCAAGGACTAACTTTGACAAGTTAACTGATTGTGAACTTTGGTGGCACGGCCCTTCCTTCCTAAGAGAAGGTGACATCACATCCAATAAAAACACTGACTTGGAACATGTGAAAGACACTATTGAGTTTTCATCAGAGTTAAAACTGAAAAACAATACTACATTAACTTGTTTTAATTATATTGAATTTGTTGATGAGATTTTAAGTATTAGCAATAATTATACTAAAATATTATATGTTTTGAGTTATATTTTTAGGTTTTTATATCATACAAAAAGATCAACTGAAAAAAGAAAGGGACACGTAAGTATAGATGAATTATCAAGAGCAGAAACATTTTTGATATGGGATGTTCAAAAAAGCGAATTTAAGGCAGAATATACTGCATTGTTAGAAGGTAAACAAATTTCTAAGAAAAGTAAATTGCGATTGTTAAACCCGTTTTTGGATGCGGATAAGGTGCTAAGAGTAGGAGGTCGTTTAAATCATTCTGACCTAAAATTTGTTCAAAAACATCAATGCATTCTGCCAGCTAAGAGTAAATTGTGTAGCCTAATTGCAGTTTACTACCATAAAAAATATCTTCATATAGGTGCACAAGCATTGTTATGCTACTTGAGGCAAAAATTCTAGCCATTACAGGGAAGAAATTTAGTTAGGAAAATATGACATGAGTGTATAACTTGTAGTAAAAACAATCCTATAACTGTGCAACAAATCATGGGTTCACTACCCACAGAGAGAGTATGTCCTAGCGCACCTTTTAACTATGTGGGATCAGATTTTGGTGGCCCCTTTTTATAAAATATAAGGGACAAAGAAAGGGAATTCTTAATAAGGTATATTTGGCAATCTTTGTTTGCTTTGTAACTAAAGCAGTGCATCTCGAATTAGAGTCAGGATTAACCACAGATGCACTCATTGCAACGTTAAAAAGATTCATTGCTAGGCACGGTAAGTGCACAGTAATTTTTTCAGATAATGCAAAAAATTTTGTTGGTGTGAATGCAGAGTTACAAAGACTCCATAATTTGCTAAGATGTCCAGAAGAGAGGTTGGCAAATTATTTGTCAGAGGAGAATATTACTTAGAAATTTATTCCTCCTAGAGCACCTACTTTTGGTGGGTTGTGGGGGGGACAGGAATAAAATTGGTAAAATATCATCTAAAGTGAACAATAGGTAATGCAAGGCTAACTTTTGAAGAGCTATTTACTGTAGTTACTCAAATAGTCTATATTAAACTCGTATCCCATCACTCCATTGTCTTCAGACGTGAATGACTTAGAAGCCTTAACACCAGGCCACTTCTTAATCAGGAGACCTATGTCAGCCATAGGTGAACCAGAATTAATTAATATAAGTGAAAATAGACTGTCTAGATGGCATAGGCTTACATAATGCGTTCAATTGATATGGAATCGTTGGAATAAAGAGTATTTGAATACACTTCAACAGTGTTCCAAATGGCAATTTTCAAAAAATAATGTAATCATAGGTACCCTGGTGTTGATAAAGAAGTTGATGATTTTCCTACAAATAAATACTTACTAGGATGCATTACAAATGTTTTCACAGGTGCCGATGGTAAGATTAGAGTAGTAGAAATCAAAACCTCAAGGGGAATACTTAAAAGAATTATATCCAATATTGTGTTATTGCCACAACAAGTTTCAGAGAATTAGTTATGAGCTATTAAAAAAAAATGGGGGGGACGGAACTTGGTTGTGTCTTTTCTTAATTTTTATTGCTGTATTTTTATAATTGTAGTATTCATTGTTAAAAGAAAAATGTTGTGATGTATCATATTTACTCAAACATTTGTAATGTTAATATTTTATTTTTTATTGTATAATTGATTGAAGTTGACCCTTCAATGTTGGGGGGTATGTTGGAATTATCTGTTATTATGTGCCAAATGTTGGCAACACACTTGTTCTGATGTATGTAACCATAGAAACGTAATTCGTTTTCTTCATTCTAGTTTATGTTTTTGTCTTGCCATGAGTGCATGCAACGCATCGCATCGCATTGCCAATAAAATAATGATACAGTCCTCAAGAATGTGAGTTTATTAAATTTGTTTAATACGCATTGCTACACTTAGCTTTCTTTGAAAATTTTATCATTTTCAATCATTTTGATACAACTTTGATTATCTTCATATAAAGTGATTGGTTTTTTCTGTGGCATACCTAAATCTTCTAGGAGTTTCAGTAGCCAAATGACTGCTTGGCCTGCGCTGGCAGCTGACACGTATTCAGCCTGAGCTGACAAAAATGCAATGCAAGACTGACATTTTGTATTCCATTGAATTGGACAATTACCTAACATGAATAAATTTCCGCTTGTTGACTTTCTTGTTTTAGTATCACTTGCCCAATCAGCATCTGTGTAAACTTCAAGAGTATGTTCAGTTTTAGTGCTTATAGTTAAAATTTAATTCTTTTGTGCAATTTAAATAGCATATTATTCTTTTGGCTGTATTCCAGTTTTCTTCTCGCGGTGTTTTCATTCCTTCTGCTTAAAATATTTACCGCAGCAGAAATGTCGGGACTTGTGACAGTGGCAAGGGACAGTAAAGACCCTATCGTTTGCCTGTACTTGTTGTTGTGTAGTAAGTTGTCATCATCTTCCAATCTATTAAAACCTGGTTCCATTGGTGTATTAGTTAGCTTTGTATTTTCTACATTGAACTTTTTTACTAATTCTTCAATTTTTTGATTTTTGATTTAATGTATAACCTTCTTTTGTTTTGTTGATTTGGGTTCCTAAATCTTGGCTTACTTGACCTAGATTTTTCAAATCATATTCATTATTTAGACATTTTATAATTTCTTCAATTATCTCATTTTTACTAGCTATCAAAATATCATCAACGTAAACAATGATGTAGGTAGAATTTTCCTTTTCTTTGTGAGTGAATAAACATGAGTGTACAAAATTCATTTTCTTTAATGATTCGGCAATTTTAATGTGCCAAGCTCTGGCTGCCTGCTTAAGCCCATATATCGCTTTGTTTAGTTTGCAAACTTTGTTTTCTAAATTTTGTTCTATATATCCTTCCGGTTGTTTCATATATACTTCTTCCTCCAGTTCACCATGAAGAAATGCCGTGTTTACATCTATATGGTGTACGTTAAAGTTATGATGTGTGGTTGCTACTAGGAATGCATGAATGGTGGTGGGCGAAACAACAGGTGCAAACGTTTCATCATAATCTTCTCCAAATTTTTGGCTAAAACCTTTAGCAACAAGTCTCACTTTATAACTTTGTATGTTTCCTGAGTTGTCTATTTTTTTCTTAAATAACCATTTTGATCCAACAACTCTTTTATTAAGTGGAGGATCGACTAATTCCCATGTTTTATTATTCTTCAGTGAGTTTATCTCAGCTCATGTGGCTTTGAGCCAATTTTCTTTTTGTAATAAATTATTTATTTCAATTATATCTTTACAGTGTTTTGGCTCTATATTGTCACTATTTTTCATGAAGCTGATGTATCTGTCAGGTGGGACCCCCTTGTTTGATCTTTCCGATCTTCTGAGTTCAGAAGTTGTTTGTTTGGATCATTTGGTGTATTTTCTGAATCACTGAATTTTATTTCGAAGTATAGTGTTATCCTGCAAAGGTTCTGATTCTTCAGATTTTTCTTTTAAGTTATTTGTGCTGTTTTCTATAAATTTTTGAGTCCTTGCAATTATAATTTCTTTATCTTTAGTGTAAATATGATAACCTTTTGACTGGTTGTCATATCTGGCGAAAATCCCTTATATATATATAAGAGATCCTTTTATATCCTCTATCATCTAATTTTCCTCTCTGATGTTTGCTTACATATGCGTAAGCTTTACAGCCAAAGACTCGTAGATAATGTAAATTTGGTTTACGTTTGAACCAGAGTTCATATGGGGTGTTGCTAGTTGCTTTGGATGTTAATTCATTTTAAAGGTGGTTGGCAGTGTTTATTGCCTCTCTTCAGAACTTATGTAGTAAACCAGCTTCAGAAAGCATACAAGTCATTTCCAACAAAGATCTATCTGTTTTTTTTGTTCAGCAACACCATTTTGGCTCGAGCAATATGGCACAGTGAGCTTATGTAAAATTTCTTTCTCCCTCAAAAAACTTTGTTTCCTTATTTAAGTATTCACCTCCCATTATCTCATCTAATTTCTTTTGGATATATACTAAATTGATTGTTGACCATAACCACATAATCTTTTAATTTTTCCGCTACTTCGTACTTATGTGACAACAAATATATTATAGTAAATCTTAAAAAGTCATCAATGAATGTTAAAAAATAAGTTTTTCTGCCTACAGTGGGTGTTCTTATTGGTCCACAGACATCTGTATGTACCAGATTAAGGTCTTTACTAGTTTTATTGTCAGATGACTTTGGCAGGGGCGTAGCTACAAATATTTTTTCGGGGGAAGAATTAAAAAATTCCACAACTTAAAATAAATTGCTCTATTTTCCAACTAAAATGATATGTGCAATGTGTGTTTAATGATAATGATACTATGTAAAAAAACTTTCCAAGAAAAATACTGAAACTAGAAACATAAAAATTATAATTATTGGTTCATTCAATGAAAGTTTGTCTTCTATTGTGTACGAGTCATAATCATACTTCATATGAAAATAGCCTCATGATATTTTGAGAAAGGAACAAATTTTTGGAGGAAATAAATTAAAGACACTGTTTATGTACAAAAATAGGTGTTGGCGCCGAAATTCGTCTGACAAATAAATTTTCAAAATCCAAGTGAGATGGGAGAGCAATTAGAATAAATAGTTTATTAAATAAAACTGAAATAGTATGTAAATTCTATTCATCATTAGAAGTTAATAATTGTTCCATAATAGTAATTCTCCGTATTTAACAGAGCCAATACAAAAAAAAATGTGTTCTCTGCTTGGTTGCAGAGTCAGGACTTCCACTATACACTCTGTATTAAACAGAGCCATGATTTAACAATTGGCATCTCTGATTACAGAGTCAGGACATGTTACATGTTCTCTGCTTGGTTACAGAGTCAAGACTGACCATTTTAAAAATGATACATATTATATAAAATAAACATCAAAATAAAAATTACAATATGCAGTTATAAATCTTCTAAATAGCTATAATATTCATTTAAATGACATCCAAGTAATTATAAAACTAATAAATCACCATCAATTCAAAATTATTATAAAGTAAATAAATCTATATTACATGACCTTGAAATCATAATGTTACTCATAAATATTGATTCAGGATTATAAACAATTTAGATAAACAGATTAGATTTTTTCTGTCAAAAGAAATCACTTTTATAATTATGTTTTACAACATGAAAGATAAACAGAGTTAAATTATAAACAAATAAATTTGAGGTTATTTACGCCGTAACATCCTCCGCCTCCATGAACGGAGTTCATCGAACAATTATAACTTACCAAATTTCCACTATCACATACTAAATAATCAAATATTAAATACAAATTTAAAATATTACCTTAAATGTTAAGTATAACTAAAATGAAATGCAATTAAATCCTACTACTTCTATAAAAAACAGTTTCTGGAACAACTAAAAATAGAAAAAGACATTAATATACAAAATAGTTGAGAAAGTTACAAAAATTAGACATAGAAAAAAAATAATAATAATAAAGTTAGTTAAAATAAAGTAAAATTCTATTATATTAAATGTCCATCGGTAGAGGAGACAATTTTGTGATAGGGCGTTTCAGTTCACCAGTAGAAGTCTTTAATTTGACAACACGAACAATATTATCATCACCAGGAAATAGTTCAATTATTCTGCCCAATTTCCACCTTAATGGGGGCTGGTTTTCTTCCTTTATCAACACCAAGTCATTGATTTTTAAGTTCGGGTTGCTTCTAAACCACTTTGTACGTTGCTGCAATTGTGAGAGATAGTCTGACGACCACCTTTTCCAAAAACTTTGGAAAATCTTTTGTAGCAATTTCCAACGTTCCAAAGGAGTTACATAGGTAGAGGAGATATCAGGCTCAGGTAAGGAGGTCAAGGGTGCTCCTATAATAAAATGTCCTGGCGTCAGAGCCGTAAAGTCATTTGGATCAGAAGACTCAGCGACAAGCGGTCTTGAATTTAAGCATGACTCAATTTGTGCAATTAAGGTCAAAAATTCTTCATAAGTTAAAATCTGATCACCAATTGTTCTCTTCAAATGATTTTTCATTTGTTTTATTCCCGCTTCCCAAAGGCCTCCAAAGTGAGGGGCGGAAGGTGGGTTGAATTTCCATACTATCATTTCGTCAGTAAGATACTTGTGCAATTTTTCATCAGAAGCAATTAGAGACATCATTCTCTTTATTTCGCGGTCTGCCCCTACAAAATTTGTACCTCTGTCGGAAAATATTTCTAGAGGTTTTCCACGTCGAGCCACGAATCTTTTCAATGAGGCTAGAAAGGTTTCAGTTGTAAGATCAGTGACTAACTCAAGATGGATAGCTTTTGTTACGAAACAAACATACAGACAAACATAATGTTTAAAGGGTTTCACACCACGTCCCTTACGAGGTTTGATCAAAAAGGGGCCGGCTAAGTCGACTCCTACTCTTGAAAATACTCGAGCTTGTGTCACGCGTGCTGATGGCAGATTTCCCATCAACTGAGATGAAAGGTGTGATGAATTTCGGAAACATTTCATACATTTCCTTATTTCTCTTTTCACAGCTTCTTTAGCATTAATTATCCAAAATTTTTGTCGAATTGCTGAAATTGTCAATTGAGTCCCGCTATGAAGATGTTTCTCATGAAAATACTTTATTATCAAGTCTGTAACATGATGCCTTTTAGGGAGAATGATTTGATGTTTTTGATATTCAGACAAGTTTGCATTTTTTAGCCTACCTCCAACACGAAGAATATCATTTTCGTCAAGAAATGGATGTAAAGGAAGGAGTTTGCTTTTAGAATTTAGGATCTTTCTGGATTTTAGAATTTTCAGTTCGTCTCCGAATTCATGGGTTTGAATTAATTTCACAATAGCATTTGTTGCCCTTTCAAGTTCTGGAACAGTCAAAAAACCATAGACTCGTTCAGATGGGCATGTACTATTTTTGATGAATCTGAGGCACCAAGCCGTAATTCGTTTTAATTTAGACCAGGATGAAAATTTAAATAAAAGCTCAAATTCTGGAATATTTTGGGATATGGAGCAAACAAGCGTTTTACGTTGTTCTTGCAAGACCTCTTCATCAGGTAGATTAGGTTGAGTTTCAGGGGGAAATACTGGTAACGATTCTTCCTTCAGCCAGCTAGGACCATGTAACCATACCTCGTTATTAATCAATTCAGATGCAGAGCAACCACGAGAGAGAACATCTGCAGGATTTTCCTTTCCTTTACAAAATTTCCATTGTACAGGAGCAACAAGTTCCTGAATTTCGCGTACGCGGTTTGCCACAAAGGGCTTCCAGTTGTTAGCACTTCCTTTAATCCAGTGCAAGGTAATTTGGGAGTCACTTAGACAAAATATATTTTCATTCACAATTTTAAATATTTCCTTTAAATAATTCGCTAATCTTGCAGCCGTAAGTGCTCCAAGAAGTTCGATGCGCGGCAATGTAATTTTCTTGAGAGGCGCTACTCTCGACTTTGCTATTACAAATGAAGTTTCACAAGAAGAAGAATCACGTAAATAAGCCACTGACCCATACCCCTTTAAACTAGCATCAGAAAATATGAAAAGTTGAGCGGTTTCAGGATTTAATTTTGGGATAGTTACAAAATATTTTCTAAGAATTTCAAAATTTACCAAGTCTTTTATTTCATTATGCCATTTTCTGAATTTTCCACTTAAAGAATCTGGTAATGTAGAATCCCAGTCAATTCCATGTTCCCAGAGTTCTTGCATTAAAAATTTAATTCTTATCACGAAAGGGGAAATGAGTCCAATAGGATCATAAATTTTTGCCACAGTTTGTAAAACAATACGTTTGGTAATAATTTTATGGTCAAATTCTACCAAAAGTGGTTGTATGTCTATTTTCAAGGTGTCACTTTCTGTTATCCATATAATTCCTAATACCTTCGAAAGATTTTGTTCAAGAGTGTCTTCCTCAAAGTTTATTCCATGTTCCTTCCATAAAAATTTTAAATCGGAAGAATTGGTTTTAAATTTTCTGAGTTTCATATTGGCCTCACTCAATATCTTCTCTGCACCGTTTGATAAAACAAAAGCTTCATTTACTGAATCAGCTCCATGAAACAGGTCATCAACGTATAAGGAAGTATCCAGCATATTAACTATTTTTCCAAACAAATCTTTATACCCCTCAATGTGATGTTTGATGGTTGCAGAAAGGAAAAAGGGTGAAGTTGTTACACCAAAAGTTACACGGGTCATGCGAAAAACCTTCAAAATGGGATTGTTACTAGTGATATTGTCAAACCACAGGAACCTCAAAAAATTTCTATCTTCTTGTTGTATCTGGATTTGCAAGAATGCCTTTTCTATATCGGCCAAGAAAGCAATTTTGTGGAGACGGAATTTTAAAATAATGTCCAATATGTTAGGATTTAGATTGGGCCCAGGAAATAAGCACTCGTTTAACGATTTTGCCCCCTTATCTTTGGATGACGCATCAAAAACAATTCTTACTTTAGTTGTCGATTTATCTTCCCTTATTACTGGTCTGTGAGGCATGTAATACGTGTTTATTTCATCTTTATTAAACTCACATTCTTCAATTATACCCAAACCACATTGTTCATTTAATATTTTCTCATATTCCTTAAGTAACCATTCATTTTTGCACAATTTTGATTTTAATCCCCAAAGTCTATGTTTAGCTACATCAAAATTGGATTCCAATTCATTTTTATTTACTTTCCACAAAAGTTTAGTTTCATATCTTCCATTTACAAAATTTAAATTATCATTAAATAAATCAAGAGCATCTAAATCCTTTTGTGAAAATAATTCATTTTTACTATCACAAATACCCAAAGACTCTAGTTTCCAAAACTTTTGCAAATCAAAATTTTCTATTTCATTAACAGATACAAGATGAGCATTAACTGTTTCGTTACCTTTAGAGTTTATTTTTCCCACTATTGTGTACCCAAAAAGTGTATTAGCTACATATAAATGGTCATTAATTTCTTCAACGACACCTCTCTGAACATTCCAGAAATAATCAGCTCCAAGTAAAATTTGTACTTCGGATTCCTCGGGCGTAGGGTCGGCTAACCTCCATCTTTTACTTTCAATGTATTTTATAACTAGAGGGTCAGAATTGGGAACCTTCAATGTTGTTGCACTTATCAAATCGGTAGCTAACACCTCAACATCTATAAAACGATGATAATTCATTTTACTTCGCAATTTAATTTTAAAAACATCATATTCTTCTTCGCGACCTTGATCCATGCCAAAAGCGAATACAGTTAAATGTTCTTTTCTTAAAACAGGCAAATTTAATTCACGAGCTAATGCTTTTGTTATGAAGCTTTTTTCGCTTGCAGAATCAAGTAATAATCGAACTACCTTTGATTTAGAATTACCTTGAGCAGTTACACAACATGTTTGCAATAAAACAGCATGCTTAGAATTTCTAAAATTACTATGAGAATTAGATACAACTGTTTGATTTTGATTTTCATTAATTTCCGGTTTCAAACTTTTCTTAAAGCAAAATAATTTGTTATGTTCAGTGCTTTTACAATTTAGACATGGCTTTAATTTTATGCGGCATTGCGAAGATAAATGCGATTTCAAAAAGCATTTGTAACATCTACCCTCCTTACGTAACATTAATCTTTTCTTATCATCAGCTAAATTTTTACACTCGGAAGATAAATGATCATTACCTTTGCAAAATACACAAAAAACTTTAATAGTGGCATTTAAGGTATTAGCATGTTGATATTTATTTGATGTTTTCTTTTCACGAAATTCAGTTTTATTTTTATGTACAAAAGAAGAGGATGCATCATTTTTAGAACTTGTCATTGACAAAGCCTTTTCTCTACATTCTATTTCACATTTCAGAAAGGCAATTAGATCGGTTACATCTGACTCTTTGCTAGTATCACGTTTTCTATGATATTCAATCACTAATTCATGGGGCAATAGCTTTAGCAAAATAGGATTTAGCAATTGTCCATAAGAACTGGATGTTACCCCCAAATTTCTTAAACTTCTAATATTAACTTCGCACATGTCATGCAATCTTCTTAATGCATTTAAATTTGAACAATTTTTAACTGGTTCCATATTTAATAAATTAGTCATGTGTTTATTAATAATAACATCAACCTTACCAAAACGGTCCTTTAATAAATCAATACAAGTATCATAATTTTGTTCTGTCAAAGGAAACCCTTCTACCACATTATAGGCCCGATTACATAACAAGGATTTTAGATAAGCGAATTTTTCTATCTTAGATAGTGATTTATTCTGGTGTATCGATGTTTCAAAACAGTTAAAAAATTCGACCCATTCTTCGATTTCACCAGAAAATTTTGGAACATTTAATTTAGGCAATTTCATGGCAGAACTCGTTTCTGTTCCACTAGCAGAACCATTCAATGAATTTACACGACTAGTTGCTATCATAGAAACATTATCCTTTTTACATTTTCTTAATCTATTTTTAATTTTAAATTTAGCACTGATCAATTGGTCAGTGTACTTTTCACTATTAGCAATGTCCTTTTCATATTCTTTTAAGTCGGATATTTGAGCTTCAATATCACGATTCAAACTTTGGAAAGCCATTTCTTTTAAGAGAAATATTTCTTGAAGCTCTAATAATTCATCGGTTTTCGTATTATCAATGTCATCATTTAATAATGTTTCTAATTTTGTAATTAATTTCGTGAAACTCGTTCGTTCAACAGAACGTTTTGCTTTCAATTTCTCAATACTTTCCATTTTAAATAAACAATAATTCTTATTTTAAAACAAACAATTCATATACAATGAAAAAATATTTTCTTACCTGTTAATTCCAGGTAATATAGATGTCATGTCGTAATCCAAATGGCACAATAATAATTCCGCAATAACCCAGGTTGAAAGATAAATCACACTTGTTAATCACAAATCACTTTGACAAACTGCTCACTATTCTTTCAAAAAAATGTTTCGCGGGTTACGAGGCACCAAAAATAAATGTTGGCGCCGAAATTCGTCTGACAAATAAATTTTCAAAATCCAAGTGAGATGGGAGAGCAATTAGAATAAATAGTTTATTAAATAAAACTGAAATAGTATGTAAATTCTATTCATCATTAGAAGTTAATAATTGTTCCATAATAGTAATTCTCCGTATTTAACAGAGCCAATACAAAAAAAAATGTGTTCTCTGCTTGGTTGCAGAGTCAGGACTTCCACTATACACTCTGTATTAAACAGAGCCATGATTTAACAATTGGCATCTCTGATTACAGAGTCAGGACATGTTACATGTTCTCTGCTTGGTTACAGAGTCAAGACTGACCATTTTAAAAATGATACATATTATATAAAATAAACATCAAAATAAAAATTACAATATGCAGTTATAAATCTTCTAAATAGCTATAATATTCATTTAAATGACATCCAAGTAATTATAAAACTAATAAATCACCATCAATTCAAAATTATTATAAAGTAAATAAATCTATATTACATGACCTTGAAATCATAATGTTACTCATAAATATTGATTCAGGATTATAAACAATTTAGATAAACAGATTAGATTTTTTCTGTCAAAAGAAATCACTTTTATAATTATGTTTTACAACATGAAAGATAAACAGAGTTAAATTATAAACAAATAAATTTGAGGTTATTTACGCCGTAACAATAGGGAAATTTAGGTCTGGTAGTATATTTTCATAGCACAGAAAAACACAATGACAAATTGAGTCTGGTTACTTTTTGTATTTCTTTTGAAAATTTAATTAGTTTACTGTTACAGAACTCAGAAAGATAGTCAGCAAAACAATATTTTTTTTTTTTACTTTTTATTTTAAAAAAAGAAAATGGGTTTCAAAAATCTAGAATTTCCCAGCTCTAAGCTCAATTTTCCCAAGTTCACATATATTGAACGGGGAGTCTCTCCTCCCCCCCCCCCCCCCATATCCCCCCATTGCAATGTCTCTGGACTTTGGGTATGGTTTATTGGTTGTTTTGGCTCGTATACAAGTTTCACAAAGTGATGCATGATTGCAATTGTTTAATTTTATGCCATCAGCTAAGTTGTGTTTTACCATCTCTTTTATTGCTTCATAGTTAAGATAACCAAGCCTTCAGTACCAAAGTTCTGGGCATTCTTTGTTTTTATAATCGTAAGTGAGGTTTACATTATTTGTTGTTTTGTTTTCTAACAATTCTACTTCATATGGATTATTTTTCTTTTTTGCTTCTAAATAAATTTTCCCATTACGAGATAGTGTGCGTTTTTCATTTTCAAAAATTAACTTATAACCATTCTGTGTTGCTTTGCTTACTGATATTAGATTAGATTCTAAATCTGGAACATATAGAACATTCATTAAAATTATTCTATTTATATTGCCATCCTGTATTTTTGTTTTAATTATTACTTCACCAGAACCGTATGAGCTTAGTGTGTTTCCCATTGCTATAACTACTGTTGTTTTTTCAGTGTTATTAATTTTAGTGAAAACATCTTTATTATTCTCAATGTGGCTTGAGCTTCCAGAATCTACAATACATGTTTGCTTTTCTGGCTTTTCAATTAAAAAAGCTGCATCTTTAATTTGATCTATATTTCTTTGGAAGTTATCATTTGTTTTCCCTTCAACTTCATATCCCTTATTTTCTTTGTGATTGTTTGATTTTTTGTAGCAGAGTGACGATGTGTAATTTTTTGGCTTGATTCCCTGATTGTTTGTGCATGGCTGTATTTATATTTCTGTTCTTAAGGTGCCAGCGTTCTTTGTACATATGATTTTTTAATTCAAAATAGGTACATTGTTTGTTTTCCTTTCTGTAATCATTAGGGAATTTTCTTTGTGTTTTAAATGCCTTTGCTGAATTTTCAGCTTGTTGTGACTATTCAATTTTTTTATGAAGCTGTGTAACAGCTTCAAGCTCTTCATCTAGCTGCATTCTTAATTTAGCTGACTGTGTGTTTTACTTTACATCCATTATTATACTTCACTGTAAAGCCTATTAATATAGAATTGCTAGGGACTGGTAAAAATTCTATTATAGATAGGTGGCAGGTATAATATGTATGGCATTCCTTCAGATGGGAACATGAGATGTTTCTGTTGAAGACTGGGGGTTTTCACAAAGGGTCTAGCCAGATAAGCATGGCGAAATGGCCCCCACGGCCGATGTTTGAAATAACGTGTGTGGTAATGAGGCTCACCATGAGAATACAATATAGAGTGTTTTTAGCCTCTTACCTTGAACTGTCCTTTAGATAATCGGGGAAGTATGTGCCGGCACTACTATTTTTCAAATACTGTTTTCTAAAAAGAACAAAAGTTAAAAAAATGAAACCAATGCCAATTATTGAAGAATATATTAGTTCACATTATACATTTATTTCACATTTTTACAAAAATTTTAACATAGAAAAATAAACAAAAATATTTTTAAAAGAAATTATTAATGTTGTAGTTTTATATTTACACCAACCAAAAAATTGCAGAATAAGCCTCAAAGTATGTACTTTTAAGAAAAAAAATTTCGTTAAAATCGAAGATGCGCTTTTTGAGTTATAAAAAAAATAATGTTAGCAACTTGCTAAAATATTAGTAACTTTCCCTGTTTGCATTTGCAGAAATACACTACTATCAATGCATTGGTCGATTCATGACATTTCCACTTGGGCAGGATGTGCAGTGCACCAAAATAAGAGAATGTTTCCATACATACCACTTCCCTATAGGTTTGTTTAGTGTTTGTAAACATTCTGTTATTTTAGCGTACTGCACATCCTTCTCGCATAATAATATTGCCAGAATCTGGCAGCCTATTTTCCTTGATACTTATACACCCTGAAATGGTACTTACCTTTATTCCATTGGTTTTTCCTTAATTCCATTCTAATACAATTCAGTTACAATAACCAAGTTTTCTTTTGGTTATTTTTTCATTTATTTCTTTAGTATATTTAAAGCATCCATCCAGTTTTATTTCCAAACTCTCATTCACGCATCGTTCATTATTTATCGTTACGATCGTTATTCGTTACGTTATTCGCTCTTCAAAGATTGGCTGTTCATTTCTCCAAAAGCTTCGATCTTGACGTACCGATGTGACGTCACGTCTTTCCCCAATTGCTGAACTTTGGACTGTGTCAGAAGATACGCTTTTTCATCCTTTGGTTTTGTCATAAGGCAGGATGCGTTTCTCTCAACTCCACTGATCGGGAAAGAATGTTTTGATCGTAAGGGGGCGTGTTGGGAAGATACGGTATATGCCAGTGTATTTTGAAGTTGTTAAATGTCTTGGAGAATTGGAGAGTGAGAAGGTGGGAAGTCTTGCTTGTTGGTTTTAAAAAGAGCTTGTGTGTTTTATAGCTTGTTAATGGCTGGTGGTTAGTTCTTAAACAGTTTATGGTTTATGAAGCTTAATAGTTGTAAAATATTTGAAGGTGTGTTTTGTTTGAAGAAAGCTTCGATGTGTTGGTTACGTTCTACAATTAAATTCAGCAGTTATTTTCAACTCCAACATAGTCCTAGATAAGCAATGATAGTTCCATGTTTTTTTCACTAATCCAAATAAAGAGATGAACAATGTTGTGTTTGATAAAGTTGGTGTATTATATCATCAGTGGTGTGAGCCTACTTGGTTCTTCATCTTTTCGTTTATTTCAAAACATTGTCATTTGTGTTATCGTTATAATAACATGGGCCGTATATCCAAGGTCATTTATCGTACTCAGCCTAAAGTCAAACCGTGAGTTTTTCTTTTTTATTTACTTTAAGTGAATGTTGACAACTAAATATATTATGAATGACCTGATATTACTGAACTGTTCACCTGTTTAACTCATGCTGTTTACTGCCATTTGTCATTAGATTATTTAATCATAATTTAATTTATTTTTCATTATGTTGTGTGATAACTATTTAGGTCATGTTTCTTTTTGTTAAAATAAATGTTAGTTTTATTTCAAACTTAAATGCATCTTTACTTGTCTTTGCACTTTTACATTTTCTCTTAGTCACTATCGTGCCATGGTTACCTACAGCACTTCAACTTAAAAATATCTTCCGCACTCTGCTACAATTTTAGTAATTCTTGACCGGTCCTGGTTTCCAGACTGAGAACACGGATTATGGGCCCAAAGCTTATTTTTTTAATCCTTGAATGTTAGTAGTAACCATTTGGTGTATGTTGGAAGTGACAAGTGTTAGCTACAGTCGGCCATATGAACTCCTAGTGAATTCTAGTCGGGGGGGGGGGGGCACACTGTACATGTAATTTTCTTTAGAAAATTTTTTTTATATAAAGTAAAGATCATAATAACTTGGAAGAAAAAAAAAATTGAATTTTTTGAATTTTTTCTTGAAATTTTTCAAAGTTTTTTTAAATAAGTTTTTTGTACTGTACTGTTTATATTTGGCTCCCGGTACATTTTTTACTTTGAAAAAAAAAAAAAAAACCTTCTTGTCTTAAATTTTTCTATTTTTCTTCTGACAATGGCTAGTATTCAGGTTAGTATCAGCAAATTGAATTCTCACAACTATGGAAATTGGGCAGCTGATGTAAAATATCTACTGCTTGACAAGAATGCCTGGAGCATTATAAATGGAACGGAGAAAGCTCCCGAGAAAACAGATGCAGCAGCAGATAAGGACTACCAGTCCAGAGTCAGATCAGCCCTTTCCATAATATACCTGAACGTAGAACCGGAATTCAGACGAATAATAGAAAACATCGATGACCCAAAGGAAGCATGGAAGAAGCTCAAAACACATTTCCAGCCGGATAACCATTCTCGTCATATGCAGTTATTGTCTGAGGTATTGGCTTGTCGAATTGAAGCTGAAGAAGCAATAGACATGTACGCAGCCTGCCTACAGAGAATTGCAAACCAATTAACAGCTATGAATGAACCTATCAAGAAGACATACTTTTCGTTCCAGCTCCTATGATGGCTCCCGAAAAGATACGATGGTTTAGTCCAAAGCATTCTTCCATGGTCTGAGGATAAATTCAAGTTCAACGACATACTGACTGAGCTGATCGCAGAGGAATCCTGCCTAAAACTATGATCAGAAGACAGAGCTGAATCTATCCAAACCAACTTTTCTAGAACAAGACCACCTGGGAACTCTAGCTACAGACGGAAGTTCCAAGGAAAGTGTCATAACTATGGATGAACGGGCCACGTAAAAAGAAACTGTACCTATTCTAATCCTGAGACTTCTGGTCCTGACTTGTCTGCCAGAAATAGCTCCTGTGACTCATCCATTTCCAGAGAGACCATCCCTAGATCCAATCCTGTTCACCCAAGGAACAGAGGTGCCACTTCAAAGCCTAAGTCTACTTTTAAGCCTCAACGTCACAATAGCAGCCAGGTACATTATTTAATACAATCTAATCTCAGTGATGGCAGTGATGGCACAACCTTCCCAATCAAAGGGACAGGCACTGTTGATCTGAAATTAAATGGGGAAAAAGTGCTTTTCGGGGACGTTATGTTCTGTCCCAGCCTGAGACGTAATCTTATATCTGGGTCTCGCCTCGATACAAAAGGGGCAAAGTTCAAAGGAGGTGAAGAGAGAGTTAAGGCTTATCATGAAGATAGAACCCTTTTTCGTGCATTTCTTAAAAATGGCATATATTATATCCACCCTAAACCTAGTTCTAGAACCATAACTAATTCTAAACTTAAAAGTAATCTTAAAACTAAACATGTTTGATTTGAGGCATCAACCATCCAAAAGGATGACCTAAAGCTTTGACACAGAAGACTGGGGCACATCAGTCCATCCTTAATCGAACATACTGACAAATGTAATGGGGTGAGGTGTCTTCCACACATCAAAAACAGGGATTTTGAGTGTGAAGTATGTAAGTTAAATAAACATAGATGCACCTCATTTAAACCTTTAAAAGAAATAAGATCCAAATAGCCACTCGAGCTCTTGCACACAGATTTATGGGGACCGACAAAAATCACTGGCAGAAATGGGGAGAAATACTTTTTAACTATCACTTCTCCAGAAAATTTGCCAAGTGGAGGAGTTTGGAGAGTTGGAGAGTGAGAAGGTGGGAAGTCTTGCTTGTTGGTTTTAAAAAGAGCTTGTGTGTTTTATAGCTTGTTAATGGCTGGTGGTTAGTTCTTAAACAGTTTATGGTTTATGAAGCTTAATAGTTGTAAAATATTTGAAGGTATGTTTTGTTTGAAGAAAGCTTCAATGTGTTGGTTACGTTCTACAATTAAATTCAGCAGTTATTTTCAACTTCAACATAGTCCTAGATAAGCAATGATAGTTCCATGTTTTTTTCACTAATCCAAATAAAGAGATGAACAATGTTGTGTTTGATAAAGATGGTGTATTATATCGTCAGTGGTGTGAGCCTACTTGGTTCTTCATCTTTACGTTTATTTCAAAATATCGTCATTTGTGTTATCGTTATAATAACATAGGCCGTATATCCAAGGTCATTTATCGTACTCAGCCTAAAGTCAAACCATGAGTTTTTCTTTTTTATTTACTGTAAGTGAATGTTGACAACTAAATATATTATGAATGACCTGATATTACTGTTCACCTATTTAACTCATGCTGTTTACTGCCATTTGTCATTAAATTATTTCATCATAATTTAATTTATTTTTCATTATGTTGTGTGATAACTATTTAAGTCATGTTTCTTTTTGTTAAAATAAACGTTAGTTTTATTTCAAGCTTAAATGCATCTTTACTTGTCTTTACACTTTTATATTTTTTCTTAGTCACTATCCTGCCATGGTTACCTACAGCACTTGAACTTAAAAATATCTTCCACACTCTGCTACAATTTTAGTAATTCTAGACCGGTCCTGGTTTCCAGACTGAGAACAAATATCAAGAATTGACAAACAAAATGGTAACATTTGCCTATGATAATTTTCACATAGAAGAAAGCTATGGGGCTGAACAGTGTACATATATAACGTATCACTTTAGGGGGGAGTGTGTTTAGGGGGGGGGGAGAGTCTGGCACTTGACATCATAGGATATCTGTAGGGGAAAGGGGTGTTATCATATGATATCGTTATATATCGTTATCATTTTTCATGAAAACAAAATTTACTTTTTTGGTATCTTTTTCTTTACATCTGTTATCTTAATTTTTTAAAGTCTGTTTTCTTCTTTTTATGAAAATACAAAGTTATAATTAAAACCATTGAATGATTATAAAACATTTCATTCCAAAATAGGGAATAACCCAACGTTCGCCATTAATATTCTCCTGCCATATGCGTATATAATTCGTTGTTAGAGAAACCAGATTCGAAATTATACTTGTTATTTTTGCTAGTAAAAGATGGGGAAGAATGTTGTCCACCTGTTTTGTTTACAAGAAGTTCTATTTAGCCCCGTGCAAGGTCAAAGTGCAAGAAGACAATATTACTGTTCAATAAATTATGTAACAAAGATTTATTATTATAAACTTTTAAATAATATTTCTTTAAAATGTTATTTGGTATAAAGTTATTTCTTATATAACAGTGATATCTTATGAATTTCTTCTCTTTATTTAAATAAGTAAAATATGCAAATAAAAAATGTACAACCATACCTGTATATCATTGCAAATATATAAAAAGAATTTTTAAACACTGATAACAATATTATTAGGGGGAGGGGGATTTGAGGAATGATAATGTATGATATCGGAAGTTCGGGAGGGTGTCCGGAATTACCAAAAAGTTGATAACCTTATATATTTACAGCCCCAATAGCTTCACCTGCACAATGGACTACACCATAGACTTGATATTATTATGAGAGAAGTATGCGCAGTACGCCAAAATAACAGAATGTTTAAAAACACGAAACAAACCTATAGGGAAGTTGTATGTGTGGAAACATTCTCTTATTTTAGCCCATTGCACATCTGGCCTGAGTGGAAATGTCACAAATCAACCAATGCATTGATAGTAGCATATTTCTGCAAGTGCAAACAGGGAAAGTTACGAATATTTTAGCAAGTTGCTAGCATTATTTTTTTTATAACTCTAAAAGCACATCTTCGATTTTAAGGAAATTTTTTTTCCTTAAAAGTACATACTTTGAGCCTTATTCTGTAATTTTTTGGTTGGTGTAAATATAAAATTACTACATTAATAATTTTTTAAAAAATATTTTTGTTTATTTTTCTATGTTAAAATTTGTGCAAAAATGTTAAAAAAATATAACGTGAACAAATATATTCTTCAATAATTGGCGTTGGTTTCATTTTTTTACCTTTTGTACTTTTTAAGAATAATGTATTTGAAAAATAGTAGCGCCGGCGCATACTTTCATGTATATCTCAAGGACAGTTCAAGGTCAGAGGCTAAAAACATTCTATATTGTATTCTCATGGTGAGCCTTATTACCACACATGTTATTTCAAACATCGGCCGTGGGGGGCCATTTCGCTATGCTTATCTGGCTAGTTTTGCCGATGTCGATTTTGCCTCAGAAAACTTATAGAGACAAAATTTTTCCTTAGAGAAAGCCTTGTGGGTAGTGGAAAATAGCTGGAGAAAAGGATAAGATTAAGCACATAGTTTAACAAAAAATAATTTCAGACAATTTGAGCAATTAACTAATTACGACTTTTTGTATGTGACTCATTTCTCTCCCCTCCTCCTTTTTTTTGCCGAGATGATTTATCAAAGAAGGTGAAAGGATTTAATTTACTGGGGAGAAGACTGTTGTTTAGAAGGGTTACCATTGATAAATAGATCTATCTGCAATCAGTCCTGTTCTGAAAATATCCCATTATGATACTGCCCATTGGGGGAAAAAAGAAGGATGTTATCACTCTTTCATAAGATATCTTTCCTTCTACATTTTTAAAAACTTTCATGTGTAAAAAGAAAGCAAGAATGAAAAAAACAAATTCTGTTAACTTCCCATTATAACAATGCATGAGTTCCCTAGCAAACACATCTGTTTAAAATTATATTTGTTGAGAGAGGTGATGGCCCCCTGCCCATGGATCCGCACCTACATTGAGTTGCTGTTTTGACTGCAAAATTTGCTTATCGACATGAATAATCATTGTGCAGGTTACTCTTCTCCAATATTATGATGTCTTCCACTCTTCCCTTTCCATTATCTTTGACATTATGATCTATCTGAAACCAAAGAGTATAAACATATATGGAATATGTCATGTTTTTTTATGTCAACTCATAATTTTACACTATTTACAAACTGTCAAATTTCGAACACCCTGTAATGTCTTGAACATCCTGTAAATGGTAAAATATTTTTATCATTAAATTTATAAGTTAAATTTCTTTGTAAAACAACAAAATATTGTTACCAAAGCTTTTTAAAGGCAATTATTCAAATCTTTGGCAATCTTATTAATATCATGGATGTTGAGAGATATTTTAATATGTAATTTCATAATTATGATGTCCAAGGAAGATAAGATTAAGATTGCAACAATGTTAGCTTTTCTAAAACATATTTTTACAACATGTTATTAGATAAAAATTATTTTCGAAAATAGTAACTTGTATTTTTTTTTCTTGTGAACAAATGTGAAAATTCCATACCTCTAATAATAATAATCCATTATATTATGCGTATTTATGATTTTTCACAATATTTGAAATTGATCTCAAAGTGTTCATAATTTATGTTTGTTGAATAATTTTAGGTATTGCCTATATGGGAAGGTACAACAAATATTTTATCTTTGGATGTTCTAAGAAGTTTTTCCAAATCAAATTATGAAGTATTTAAATCAATGGAAAAATCTGTGCAAAAATGTTTGGAATTAGCAAAGGAAGAACCTGAATTGCTTACTTATTGTTCTAAAATTGAAAACAGTTTAAAATATGTAGTAAATTTTATACAAAATTCACCTGAACTCTTACCAGTTGCTTGCAGAGATTTGTGTTACAGCTTAACACGGATTTACATAGGTATACAATTATATATATCTATAACTATTTATTATGTATATTATTAGTGTTTATTATGTACTGGGTGAACCAAAAGTTCATTAAAACTTTAAAAACTCATAAAAAAGGAAGAAATTATGATAAAGGAATGCAGTTTGCAAGAAAGGGCTCACAAGGTAGTTGGATTTTTTTTAGCAGCAAAAAAAAAAAAAAAAAAAAAAAAAAAAAAAAAAAGGTTAAAAAATCATATGTAGAGGGTGCTGGCAACCCAAAACACAATGAACAGGGCAACAATAGTGTCATAGAATGTTCTGGGGTCATGTTGAACATTTGTTATTGGAAGAACAAATGAATGGAGTCTATTGTTGTCCTGTTCATTGTGTTTTGGGTCGTCAGTGCCATCTACTTGTTTTTTGACTAAATTTTTTTTTGCTGCTAAACAAAATCTGACTACCTTGTGAGCACTTTCTTGCAAACCGCACTCCTTTATCATGATTTCTTCTTTTTTATGAGTTTTTAAAATTTTAATGAACTTTTGGCTCACCCGGTACATAATTATATTATAATATTTAAATTACTTTAAGTCATTGTTTTTGATTGTAATAGCCAGCTGTTCTTTCGCCACAATATTTTAAAATATAATGTATTGCATTGATTAAAATCTTTTATAGTGGTAATAGGCAGATATTTAAGAACTTTAATACAGAATGGAAGACGCTTGTTAGATGAGCCAGATTATTTCATTAGAAAGTTGTTTATAGGTTTGTGATGAAAGGCTCTCATTTGAGAGTTCAGATTCTCTATCAATTATACTCTTCATTTCAAAATTTAAAAATAATCACCTATTTGTAATCATCTTGATATTAATATTTACATAAGATAACTAGTAATCAGCTTTTTTAATATATGATCATTTTAGAAATAGGACAAATCCATTTTTTCTGTTTTGAAAATGGTAAAATTTTGTCATGTTTCAACACTTTTTTTTTTTAATCACAAAAAGATTTTTAAATAAAAAAATAAAGAAATGGATTTTAAAAATAAATTATGAATTGCATATAAATGCAGAAGTCATACCAAATTATACATTATTTACTCACTTGTAATCAAAAGCAGGCGGCTCCTTTAAAATGTATAGTTTGTATATTTATTTTTTTGCTTTAATATTAAAGCTTTATTATATTTTCAAAATTTTACTTTCATAAGAAAAGTATTTTTTTAGTATCACAACTACAGAAAGTAATTGAGGAAAAATATATTTTAAAAAGCAGTAGCAATTCTTAAAAATTAAACTTTAGCAAAACTCTTATAATATTTTTTTTTTCTAAACTGAAAAATAATGCTGTAACAAACTGCTGTATCACCACAATGCCTAAAAATATGTAAAAAAAGAGAGTGTACCTCCTTAAATAAAGAATATTGTCAAAGAGAAAGGTGAATTTAATATTAAAAAAAATTATGTAAATCTAATATTTGAAATAAATTGTGTATTCTCTTTATATAAAAAATTATATGCAACTAGCATCCAAGACATATGAAAACAAAGGCCTGAGCACTCTTGTCTGCAGTGTTGAATTCAGATCACTGAGAAGAAAATTGCTTTTCAGAGCATGTAGATTATCAGCTTAGCAACATGAATATTGCAGCTTAAATAAGTAGATAATTGGAAATCTTTTCATGGAATATGAATTCTCCTATACTAGACCGGGAGCCGGCAGCTCAGACAATCACCTCATCGAATTCACAGATGAAATTCTACGATTAGTTAAATCTCAATTCGCATATTTTAATGCAATGAGTCTGCCAAGTCATATCTTGGTGGAAAACACCTGAAATCTGATTTTAGCAGTTGACTCGTAGGTTTAACATTGTGTTTTCCTGCACCCAAAGGTATGAAAACATGGAGGAATGGCAGCAGGAAAACACAATGGTAAACCTACGAGTCAACTGCAAAAATCAGATTTTGAGGTGTTTTTCACCAAGATATGACTTGGCAGACCGATTGCGTTAAAATATGCAAATCGAGATTTAACTAATCCTAGAATTTCATCAGTGAACTTGATGAGATGACTGTTTCTTCTGCCGACTCCTGGTCTATACGTTTTATGCTAAATTTCATCCCAAAACATTCATAATTTAGTCCCTGATCTATCTTTAAAAATTAGATTTTTATTTACAGACCTTACTGTAGCCCCCCCCCCCCCTACCACACACACCATTTTTTTGGCCATGAGTTTTTTTAACCCTTTGTAACGCAACAACTCCAATTTGAAAAATATTTATTCAGATCTTAAAGTATACCATTTTAAGCATGTAAGAAAACATTTAAAATTTTTTTAAAAACAAAATTAAAAATTGACTAAAAGGTACTTTTTTCACATCTGCAATTAACAGAAAATTACACATTTCTCATAAATATTGTCAATTTTCTAATACAAAATTGTAAAGTATATGAACTTACCATTGTAAAAAATTTAATTTTTGGACGTCTCTAGCCTTTTTAATTTGACAAAATTTATAAAGATCATTTCAGAAATAACAATGTGAAACTGCTCAAATGATGAATAAAACTTTGACATGAAAAATTAACTCAGCATCACCATATGTTGAGAATTCTGTAAACAATTTATATTAACTGCTGTGTTGGAAGATAGCAGCAATAAATAAAATGGTCTTTTAAAGCCTACTGTATAAGTAATATTAACTTTTGGGTATGTTGCAGATCTACAACACAGTGATACAAAGGGTTAAGCATTGAAAGGGAAAAGGTAAAAGTAAAAATATTTTTCTTTCTATTATTAGGGTTGAACAAGAATTGTCTGAAGATTATAGGCTATTTTCTAATTCATTCAGGCTTATGGAGGAGGCAGGACCAAACTTTGTACATTACTACTACTTTTGCTCTTGAGCTACAAATGGATAGCTTGACTACCTTTTATACCAATGACTTTTTCAAATTGCAAAGAAATCAAGTACAGAAAAACCCGTTTGAAGAACTTTGATATTTAAAGGATTTTATTTTTTTAATTGGCTGATTATTATTAGAAAATAATGGCTGAGGCAATGTTATTACATCCTTAAATTGAAACAACTATAAGAACATGCAATCTAGGATTTTTTATTATTTTAACCCAGGAGGATGCGTGCTGGCCTGATAGATCCAGAGTGTGTAGTGGTTTTTACAATTGTCACCACTATCTTGTTAAAAGTAATCATCAACTTATTTCATCGCAAAATTTTTAACAATTGTCTCCGACTAAATAAGGTGATTGTTATTATTTGTATTTATTGGTGACAAAGTAAAAAAAAATCATACCCTGGGTATGCACGCATTCTCCCGGGTTAAACGTATAATTTATATTTTAAAAGCTTATAAGTTAATAGATATAGGTATTTAAGTGTCATACGCAGGACATTTTTTCTGTTTTTCATAGAATGGCCTTAAATGGACAGATTACTTAAGTGTAGGGTACAAATATGGAGATTTTTTAAACCTATTAATTGCCACCATAGCACATGTGAGATAGCTCTTCTATATATACTGCTGTTTTAACATTGATATTGTATCCTGAAATTAAAACTACTAAGGTAATATAGAAGTTTTTTGTTATTTTGAACAGATAGTTTTTATTTTAACAACTTATAAGTTAATAGATATAAGTATTTATGTAGGGGAAACTAGGGAGACTTGGCCCATGGAGGTTTTGTCCTATGAAAGGGAAATTTAGGAGAAATGTCAATCATATTAAGAAGTCCAGCAGTGTAGTGGTCAGCATGCCTGTCTGTCCCACTACAGGTCACGAGTTCAGCTCCTGGCTGGGCAAGGTTCACTCAACCTTTTATCCCTTCGGGGTCGATAAAATGAGTACCAAGCTTTCTTGGGAACTAAGCACCGAGGGTCTCGCGTTGGGATGACCACACACCCAGAGCACATGCTGCACAGCACCTCAGGGCCCAAGGTCAAGTAAACATAGTTGGGCACTGTAGGCCCTGATCTTTCATGGATTGTACAGCCACAGGTTTAGTTTTTTTAGTTTTAGTCAATCATGTTATTGGTAGACCCATCACACAACAGTCTTTTGGAGGGAACAGCCATTACAGAATTATTAGTGGTTTTCTAGCAATTTAGTGTTGATTAGTAAATTTTGAAGTTCTTGGTATTCATTAAATTTGAACTTTCAGTTTTGAAGTAAGTCCATTTCAGAAGTATACTTGTTTTAGTCACTTTTTTAGCTACAGATTGGTATGTAGTAGCTTTATATAACTTCAATGCAAGCTGCTAAAATATTAGGGTTATCAAAGCAAAGATAACTATGAAGACTTGACCCAATGATTAATTTTATGTTTCTGTTTGATTTAATGAATTTTTATTTAATGAACAACTAAAATATTGTGATTTAAGCCAAATGATTTGTTTCTATTACCCTATCCCAAAGCAGGAAAAAGCAAACAAAAAATTGCAGGCAAGAAGAAGGTTAAGACAGTGTTAGCCAATGACACACCAAACAAAAAAGAAATAGAAGAAAGAAAGAGAGGCAGAAAGAAGAAAAAAAGGCAAAATGGGTCTTTTCTGTGAAATGTACAAAGGTAGAGAAAAATTAAAGAAAACAACAAAAACCACTAGAATCTGAAACTTCCATGTCGTAATGCGAGATGTCACATTTTGTTGGCTTAGTAACAGAAAACAATCATGATGTTTTGACTATGAAATTTACTAGGAGACTAGAAGGTAACAAATTCAAATGACCTGATGTTACAGATGTGTTTGAGGAAGATTTGGTGCAAATTGAAACTTGTCTCAGTCCTCCTGACATTAGAGTACAAAATGACCGAATCACAAGTTTTGAATTTCACTACTGCTTTTCTACTAGTGTTGAATAGGGTTTAATTAAAGAAAAATAAGCTTGCATAAAGCACAAAATCTGTGCTTTTTATTTGAATACATACCAGACTTCTCACTTTCATGATGGGGGTCATGTCTCCCTAAGTAGGGATCCACGTGCAGACTTGAAGAATAATTTTTTTTCACTATTTCGAATTAGAAATATGCTATTATTTTTAACCACAATGATGTACAAAATGTCAGACTATTTTTTCATATCTTTTATTCAGCTCCAACTGTTATACAAAAAAAGTTAAAAATGAAAAACCAAAAATTGGGTTTGTTGTTAGGGACCCCTAGTTGCCCCTAAGTGTCACGTGCAGGACATTTTGTTTGTTTCTCATGGAATGGCCCATGACATATCCAAATTTATCTAAATGATTAGCTAGCTCTCTGTGTAATAGGCAGTGGCGAAGCATCCAGTCATCGGTAGATTCGGCAATGACCATAGGAAAATAAAGGCAACATAAAACATTTAAATTTTTTGCAAGCATGTTTTAAAATGTTTTCTTTTCTTTTTTTTAGATTTTATGTGTAACATGAAGTGATAATAGTGTATTTTAGTGATGCCATCTATCAGATTTAAAATCACATGGCTAAAGCATAAAGGGTAAATAGTATCTCTCATCTACGGCTAAAAAGGATGCGCCCAGATTTGTGAATCTCTTTACAGTATGCCCACTCACCCTCTCAGCACTCCGCAACCAATCAAATGACACACTTTTCCAAGACATATTGGCTCTAGTCATCGCTAATTTGAGCGAATCCACTTGAAAAGGAACATTTCTTTTTGTAATGCTTTTTCAATTTTGAATATTATTCCAATGGACATAGCATTATTGTAACAGATTTAATTTTATAAAATAGTACAAAATACTCTATTCTATTGAGTAATGCTGTGCTCATCTTAAAATTATTTGACTTATTTAAATTATTTCTATTATTTCATTATACTTAAACAAAAGATTTTTTATTAATTGGAAAATATATCATTGCTTTAAAATGTTTTTTTGCATACCTGTACTGTTAGAATATTATAAATCTTAGGTTATATATTTCTGATAACAGCATATTTCCGATTCATAAGTACAAAGACACGTATTTATTTAATTTTGTTTAATTTTTAGTAATGCACAAATGATGAAAAATAATTATGGAAATATACGACGATTGTCTTAATTTTTGTGGAAGTGGCATTTAATTATTTAAAAACGTCATAACTATTTTTAAAACATTAAATAAATATTTTTTGCATACGACTTATTCTGAAAGTTATATAATTCAAAGTAAAATTATGCATTAAGAAGAGTTAAAGAACTTAACCTATTGCAATTTTGACAAGTACCTTAATATTTAAAAAATATCAAGCTAATACTTCAATACAAATATTTTTTACAATATTTTGTTTCATTAGAAAAATGTGTAATGTATTTGATTGGTTCAACGACATTTTTAAATTAAAGCAACAAAATTTATTTTTTGAAGAAGTAAATTAAATAAACTATTGGTTTACAATTTAGATTCATATATATTTTTAAAAGTCATTATAATATATATTAATTATTATTACAGCTATGTTATTTCTCAAATAAAAGCAAGCTCTTTGTATCCTCTAGATTTGAGAATGTCTTTAATTGTGAAGAATGTGTGGCTTTGCACATCCCTTAAAAAATTTGCGGACAGCAATTGTCGAAGATAAAAAAATAAGTTTTCTGTTAGATATTTTATAAGATCCAGTTACAAGAGTCAAAACAGGCTATGCGGTTGTCATATTTTACTTAAAGTAATTGATTAGTCGTGATTGTTCTTGTCTAACAAGGAGAGGGCCAACCTTGTTAATCACAGATTTTGATTATTTTAATATATGTTGTAGGGTAGAGACCCCTTAGTCTCAGGTTCAACGGATTTTATCCAACGTTCCTTAGTTCTTGAGAAACCGGGGGGTCTAAAAGTAGTACACAACTGAAATACTTACATTGTACTTACATTGTAACAAAAAGGATAGGTTGGTCATAGCTCAGTTGGTACGGCATCTGCTGGCTGATCAGCAGGCCCGGGTTCAGTACCCGAATGCGCTACATTTGTTTTTCTCATTTTTTGTTTTATAAATATACTTGTAATTATAATTTAATAATTTAAATTAAAATTTTCAATATCATACATTAATTATAATGTTAACAAACTTAAATTTATCATTTTTTATTTTTAAACTATTATTTCTCATCCTTTAAAGAGGTTTAAAAAGAAATTGGATCTATTATTGAATGATAAAAATTCCAAAATCATGACAAAATCTGTTGTGGTGCCATTTAGTTATGATAAAATAAAAGAATATTCAAATAAAATAAAAATAAAAGCAGAAAGAAGATAACGGGGAAAGCAAAATAATTGAAAGTGCAAGCATAAGTATTATAAATTTAAAAATCTTTAATATGCAAAAAGTCAGTTGTAATTTAATTCTGATGCTAATTTTTAATATAATTAGTCTTGTTACTTTAAAAATGGAATAATAGTATTATCGCATTGACTTCCTTTGTTAAAGAAATGCATAAATGATGTTTCTTTAAAATCACTAATTGACACAATTGCTCAATATCATTGCATCAATAAAGAATATATGAAATACATTTTAAAAGTGATTTTAAAAAAATTAACAGTTTTATGATGTTTTATACAACTATTTAGTTAAAAGTAAAAAATTAAATACGTTTGTAGCGCATCCCGGTATCGAACCCGGGCCCGCAGATCAGCCGGCAAACGCCATGCCAACTCAGCCATGACCAACCTATCCTTTTAGTTACAAAGTAAGTATTTAAGTTGTGTACTACTATCAGACCCCCCGGTTTCTCAAGAACTAAGGAGCGTTGGATAAAATCTGTTCAACCTGAGACTAAGGGGTCTCTACTCTACACCATATATTAAAATAATCAAAATCTGTGATTAACAAGGTTGTGGCCCTCTCCTTGTAAGTTTACAAATAATGTTTGGATATAAACTGAATTTTCAAATCTGAAAGCAGATCTGATGGATTTAAAACATCCATACAATCAAATCATTAAAAACATTCGCAAAGTTTTCAAATGCTTAATTGATTGATGTGACCTGTTTATTAGCAATTTATTACTATTTCATGAAGAGGCGGATTCATGGAGGTTTTGAGGATGCGAGAGAAACATTATTTAATAATGATAATTAGTAATTACATACAAAATTGTGCATCTTTTAAGTAGATGGGATCCAGTACGAAAGGGACATTTTGATACAGCTACAGATTTTGAAGGCATCTCGAATGACATTCAAAATTACCTTACTTCTACTGTTAATGAACTGGTTAATAATGCTATTCTACAAGAAGTTAACCATTTCAACATCCATGTTAATATTAAAGAAATAAAATGAAATTTGCTTAACTTTTGTTTTCTTATGAAAATTAATTTTAAAAAATCTTTTAGTGAATAGAGCACGCGGAAATTATTAATAGGTTAGGATGACAAAATGTCCTCTAAATTCAAGGGTGGCCTCAAATTTGTGGACTGTAGTTCCTCACTCAGCTTCCATAGTTATTGATTTAAAACATTTATAACATTATAAAAAAAGTCATAAAATTAGTGAGACTAAAAAAGTTAGATTAAAAATTTATAAACTTTAAAATTATGACAACTTTTAAAAAGTTCTGTTATAAATTTTGACCATCCTATTATAAGGAGAGGAGAGGGGAGGGGAACTTCAAGGTTGTGAACTAGCGATGACCATCACAAAATGTCATGCCTCGCTATTGGTAATAGGTTGTATCATATTCTTATATCCAAGTAATTTTCTTATGTTTTCAAATAGTAAAAAGTATCTTTTTCTAAATAGACATGAATAATCAATGCAATAAAAATATTCATTTAAAAACAAACAAAATTTTCTTGTAGGAGCTTTATTGATAGAAAATGCATGTAGGACAAAGACTGGAGTTGACATAGCAACAGCTAAAAGGTAATCATATTTTATTACTACTTTTGTACACTATTTGTACTAATAATGAAGACAGAACTGAAGAAATTGAATTTTGATGTCTGTATAAGATTACCTGAAATATTTTGTCATAGGCCAGATTTTTTTTTTTCAAGATGCATGAATGTGTTTGTTGAAAAATATATTAATACTGGTATTACTGATATAACAAATAACATACATTTTGCATAAGCTTGTAAATATAGAGGTCATAATACATAACTTGAGAATCCATGTAATTTTTGAACAGAATTAACTACAACTGTAAAAGCAATTTTATTGTAAAATTCCTCAATGTTGTGTGGGAATCAGGCAGACAGTGATACCATAGGTAGCAAGACCATCCATAGTACGATATTAATTATGCATTC
This sequence comes from Maratus speciosus, assembly GCA_963932465.1. Taxonomy (NCBI): domain Eukaryota; kingdom Metazoa; phylum Arthropoda; class Arachnida; order Araneae; family Salticidae; genus Maratus; species Maratus speciosus. The sequence continues at coordinate 93,976,416 of OZ010787.1, forward strand.
AACACTGTGATGAAAGGTTGTACTAATGATGGAATTCTGTGGATTATAGCTTGTTTTGTTTACAAATTCAGTAAACAGGAAATGAACAATATACAAAAATAAATATGCAAAATAATTAGCAATTTGAAGATATTTAAAACAAATTTATGCACATAAATTTCTAATAGTACAAAAAGGCAAAAGAAAAATGTAGTGCACAAATAATAAACCTAAATATACTTTAAGTTGTGTGTCTACATATATACAGGGTGCCCACTCTCAATGGTGTCCAGCTAATTCCTAAACCGTTTGCCATAAACATATAGTTCCAATTACAAAAATGTTTTAAATAAGGTAAAGAAATATTTTAAAAGTGATTTAGGTCAATAAAAATATTTCTTAAAAAATTACAAAATTTAATTTTTTTATACGGTCTCCCAGTCCTATAAGTTAATATTTAGTAAATTTTTCCTATTATACAAGTAAGACAAAAAAGTCCTGTTCATATAACACTAAAATTGACAGAGTTATGAAACTTTAAAAATGCATGACTTATACCACTTTTCTTCCATCTGAGTCAAATGAGTTCAACCCTACTTTGAGGGGTCGTATACCAAGTGCTTGAAGCATTCAAAGAACTTATTTTATGTGTATCTGTGCTTTGAAAAATATTGTGCAAGTATTATGATTGAGTTAACTTTTATTAAGTTTCAGATTGGCTAAAATAATTGTATTTTAACATATGTTTATTTTGTAAGTATTTGAGACTGTTTGTTTTCATGAATTCTTTTAACAAAAATTATGTTATTGTTATAAGTTTTTATTAACTTCAACGATTGTATGCATGTTTTTCCAGTTCAAAATTTGTACTCTAACTTTAACTCACTTTCAAATATCTGACTGAGATTAAATTTTACATACTGACGTAAATCCGTTGACAATCTAATATTATTTAGATTTTCGATGTTTACCATTTATACTTATTTTATAGGATAACACAAAAAATTTCGGATAGATTACAAGCCAAGAAATTGAAGAAAAAGTTTTAGATTAGATAATACAAGACTGCGATGGTTGTGTTTTTTAACTTTCATGTATTTTTTACCACTGAATCTGGAAATGGCCTTAATTTTTGAACCATCATGTTAGGATTTTTCACAAATCATAAATTGTCAAATTTAAAAAATAGCAAATCAGATACTATAAAATAGAGGAGATGGCTGTGTTTTATTAACTTTTGATAATGGATTTTTATATACTTTTTAGCACCGAATCTGAAAAAAGACCTTCATTTTTAACCACCACATTAGAATTTTTTTGCAAATCATAAATCTCAAAGCTAAAGTATAGCGAAAATGTCATACTATGAAACAGATGTAAAACTTATTTTATTCAATAATTTATTCAATTTTTTGGCTTATACTGGGATTCTTACAGCTAAACAGCTGAGGGGTTCGATGAGGTGGTGAAGGAGGTTCAATTTTAACTTTGAAATTTACAATTTGCGAAAACTCCTGATGGATGCTTAAAAATGATCATTTTTTGATTCTGCAATAAAAAATACATAATAATCAATTAACAAAAGTTAAAAACACAACATTCACATCTATTTTATGGTATCAAATTTTCGCTATTTTTTTCTTTTTTTAACTTTAAAATTTACAATTTGTAAACAATCTTTACGTGGTGGTAAAAAATGAAGGTGGTCAATTTCAGATTCAGCGGTACAGAATACATAAGAATCAATTATCAAAAGCTAAAAAACATGACATACCCAACTTTTGCAGGCCAGTGCAATCAAATAACATTTAAAAATATGTATCATTTTGTAAAGAAGTGAGGCTGTTAATTTTCATCATTTTATTTAAATTCTTATATGTTTATTACAAATTGTTTATTTGGCATTAATATGTCAGAATGATTAAAGATTTCAAATTTATATTGCAATGTTAATTTTAAACTCTCAACCAATTTTTTAAATATATCTGATGAAATTATATTTCTACTAAATTTGTGAATAACCCCTAATTTGCAGCAAAAAATATGCTCCAACTTCAAACAGCTGTTACTTGGTCAATTTTATTCATAGAATAACAGGACTTTTTTTTGTTTTACTTATTAGTGTAACAGGAAAATTTTACTAAATATAACTTATAAGACCGGGGGACCATATAAAAATTTAAATTTTGTAATTTTTTAAGAAATGCTTTTATTGACCCAAATCACTTTTAAAGTATTTCTTTACCTCATTTAAAGCATTTTTGTAATTGGAACTTTGTCTGTGGCTAACAGTTTAGGAATTAGCCATTGGACACCACTGAGAGTGGACACCCTGTATATATATAAGGTTTTTATGGCTAGTATGAAGATGAAACCACACACTTTATTTTCTGCTCATTTTTTTTATTATGTTTTTAAAATCTATGTTGAATTTGTTAAGGGGAACAGTTTAATTATAAATGAATAAATTTCTTTCTAATTATAATTTCACAAGTTTTGTTGGTAACTTGTAATAGTTTTTTAATGGTTATATATATAAATTATACAAACAATATCAGAAAAAAAAATAATGTGAAAGGGAATTACAGAAATGGAAAAATTACTTTTCTCAAGTTTATCTGTAGATACTAGCAACATGGAATTTATTCACAACAATCTTATAAATCTCAAGAAGAAAGTACAAAGTTTATGACTATATGATAAATTTGTATTATGTTTATAAAGATGCTGTAGAATCTATTAGCTAAATTTTCTTTAATATATTTTTATTTAATAAGTTTTTTTCTATTATTATTTATCTGCCCAAAATAGTGCTATGGATTGGGAGGGAATTTCCAAATGGCTTTTTCTTAGATATGTTTCATCTTATTAAATGGGGAAGTTTGGTCACAGTATTATGAATGTATTGGAAGTGTATTTTATAATCTATGCTTGACACATGATTTTTCTTTGTCGTAGGTGGTGCAATTTTCAAGAATTGTGTCTATTATCAAATCATCATGACAAGTCTAGTTATAATGATGGAGTGCCTACTGATATTGAATTAGTCATGGAAGGATACAATATCTCTTAGAGAATGAAGTACAAGAAACAAGAGTGCTCATTGAACAAAAAACATAATTCTGTAAAAGGCACTTTATTGACATAAAAGAGTATAAAACACATTTTAGATCTAATAATTAAACAGATCATAAATATACATATACACATAAATTACATTATACATAATTTATAAGCTCTTCAAACATCACTGGTATAGTGCTGATTTTTTCTAGCTTGGATGCATTGCAGTCAAAACATATTCAATTTCTATACCCGTATCCCTTTGAAAAGAAAAGAAGGAAATTGTTAAAATAAATATTTTATTACAATAGGCTAACTAAAAAAAAAAAAAGTCTTAGAGGTTTAATCACAGGGTGTGCACAAATTGTAATTCCAAGCCATGTGGAAAATTTTAGGATGCACTGTTGGTAAACACCTTTTTGGAATAGGCATAAAGTTCTACCTCTTTATTTTTTTAATGTTTTATAACTTCTGTATAGAGTTCATTACATTTTTGTTAGCAGATCTACAGGAAATGGACAAAAAAAAAAAAAATATGGAAACACCTTGCAAAAAAAATTGCCATGAATTTACATGCTTGCTATTGTAAAGTTTATAGGTGCCGCTGGAGTTTTTCCATAATGTAACTACCTACATAAGCTCATCTATATGCTGGAAGCATCATTTGTCACATAGGGTTGTGATAAAAAATAAGAAGTCTACTACTACAATAGTGACTGCTAAAATGTGCCATGCTCGCAAATTCTATTAGTATCAAAATGGTATAAAGAGAACTCCATAAACAAGGCTATGCCATATTATTCAAGGTTATATGGTTTTTGGGAATGTGTTACTATATCTTTGTCCACCTCCTGTACATTGTGTTCTTCTGTTGTACTTTAAATGAAAAAGGTTTATTATACAACTAATTTAAAAGCAAACTTTCAAATCCAAATTTTGACTTCTGATCATTCATGATTATACGAAATGAATATTTCCAACTGAGCGAAAAAATGCCCAGTCTGGGAATCGAACCCAGATCCTTGGCTTACAAGGCCAATGCTTTACCGTTTAAGCTAACTGGGCTGATAACGAGCCAGCATATTTCACTCACATAACTTTATTGGTAGTAACATCTAAGCATTGTATCATGTTACTTTTATTCATATTTTTATTTACTTGGACTCCCTTAAATATAATTGTTTATTCATGATTAGCTTATTGACAATATTAAAATTAATTTATACAAATTGTTATTTGAATTTTTTGAGCTGCACTACCTTCAACTTCCTTAAAAGGTCCATCTGTAATTTATTTTCATTAAAGTGAGCTACCTAAAACAACTTATTTCATATTTATCCATTTTTCTTTGTATCTATTTCTGAGGGAAAGGAAAATATAGATTTAGAATCATAGTTTGTGCACACACAAAACACTTACAAGAAAATGTTTTTGAATATCCCTAACAAGGAGGTCAGACATTGTGATCACAGACTTTTTACTCAAAACTTTGCAGGTGAATAGAAAATAAAATGCCTAGTAGATAAGTCTCTCAAGAATACGAAATAAAATGGAATTTAAAATTTTCAAAACTTTCATCCATACTAATAATATTTATTAAGACAATGTTCACCTGCAGTCAAGGTCATCTTAGGTTTGAAATTTTTTTTATTTAAATTTTCTTGAGTTATATATCAAAATTTACTTTTCATACATTTTCAAAACATTTATTTAAATAACATTCTTAATATGCATTATTTTACTGAAATTAAACTTGACAATTAGCACACAAATTTTATTTATTTCACAATAGAAGTATCTACATACATAACATCAAATATATAAATTAGCATGTATCCTACTTATTGAATCTAAATTCATGCCACATTTTTATTGTATTGTATTCCACAATATACTTATAACATTTTATTGATAATAAATACATGTGCCAATATGAAATGTTTGTAAACTTAAATATTTTTTCCTTTACTTTCATGTATTACCCATCATTCTGTATTGTCAACCTTTAATAAACATGTGTTCCTAATTCTGAATGGCCCCACCAGTGGCTGAGAGGTTCGAAGCTGGTAGACGGGAAGTGCTGGGTTCGAACCCAATCGCGCCCGTCAGCCTAATCTTTCGGGGTTTTTGTGGTTTTCTTCAAACCTTGGATTTCCAAGCGTTAATACAAGTTAGGTTCCCTTAGAAAGACCCCCACGAAGGGCACCCCCCCCCCCCAGGGCCTATATCCCTCGTGCAGATAATTGGCCATCATAAATACAACCAACCTAATTCTGAATATCAAATTAAAAAATCAATAAAATATTACATTCATATTGACTCAAAAAATTAAGCTAAGTTTATTTTTTGAACAGAAAATTATAAAAATGGTCTTTTTTGCTACTTTTACAGTGCACAACTTAACCGCTTCCCTTACTAATTTTTTAGAAAAAGAAAAACTGCAAAAAACCATCACATTTTTTGCAATCAGATCATTGCATTTCATATCACAAAACTTGGAAAACTGCCAATCAAATATTATATATAATTTATTATATTATATAAGAATATATATATATTTTTTTTTAAGCTTCAGGCCAAGTAAATCATGACAAAACAAATCGTAGTGACAAATTACGCCACGGCCAAGTTATTCCCGGGATAACAATTAATTGTCATATATATGAACCTGAGATAACCCGGGATAATCAGGGAAGCGGCTAAAAATTCATGTAAAATTAGAAAATTTTTCCAAATATCAGTAGACATACATAAAATCATTTAAGACATAATATTTATAAGAAATGCACTTGCACAAATTTGTTAAACACTTATACCTTCAACTCAGAAAATAGATCATAAAATTTATATATAATTTTTTTTTCTTTTTTTAATGATTAATATCTGTAAACTGTATCTGTTCTGCATTAGACTGTATTCTGTGTTCATAAATCTGTATTCTGTTCAGCATTAGAAGGTAAACTATAGGCGAAAAATTAACCTTAAATCTGAATTTGGCATATCAAAAGGTTAAAATATAAAGTTTTGAAATCTGATTATTCTTTCTTAATAACACTGCTTTCTTTTTTAAAAGTGAAATAATTAATAAAGAATAAGAAAACAAAAATTGAAGTTATTTTTCATGAAATATTTTGGCATACAGGCAAAAAAAAAAAAAAAAAAAGTACCTGATAGTATTATTGAAGTGGAAAATATAATGACCAGATAATGAGAGCTCCATCTGATCTTGCATATTTTCAGATGACTCATAACATACTGTAGAATTCTTATCACAGTTTTCACCTTCGTAAGTGATTGTGAAAGGAACAATCTGGAAGAGAAAAACATGCTTTAAAGGAAAAAACTGTATGCTATATGGTAAAATTTCATACATGAACCAAATAATTTGGAAAATGTCACTCAGACTTATTTTATTTTATTTACAAATGTATCTTTTAAAAATATAATTGTGATATACATTTGAATAACATTGTCATATATATTGAAATCTCTCTTTAATTATTAAAAAGTGAAACAACTTTTCTTTAAATTGTCTGATAGGAAAGAAAAAACATTCATAATTACTGGAATATACTGAAAAAATCTTTGCTATAGTTTGTAATGTGCTACATTTTAAATAACATAGCGCAGTGAATAGTGCAATACAAAAAAATCAGTTTATTGCAAGAACTGATGTTACTTTTAATGCTACTTCAGGGGGGAAAAAGTGCTTTTGTACAAATCATGTGTCTGTAACTTGCATCTTTTGTGCAAAATTTGTTCTGCTCAACAATTTGTGAATCCCAGTGGCAAATCTCAGTTTCAGTGTATAGCAACATGAAGTCAGATTTTTTCCACTAACACATGCTGCTAAAATCAAGTACTAACCAACCAAAGGAATTAATTTTCTTGCTGGCAATACTTGTCTATTTACTCATTATTAGGTATTTTAATGCTGGGTTTCTTAGTAATTACAATTGCTTTATTTACAGATTTATTTATTGTTTGCATTTTTAGTTTTTTTTTTTTTTTTTTTTTTTTTTTTGGTTATAAAATCAGATAATTTAATATATTTAACTCTCAACAGATCTTAATATAATTGACATATTAAGATTGCATTGAGGAGCTTAAGTAATCAAATATATTGGTAAATACTTGTCAACAGTAATTTTATATCCCAATGCAATAATTACTGTAAGAATAGTAAATAAAATTTATGCAATGGCAGGATTGTGCATAAATATGTTATGTAAAAAAGTAGCCACTTGTTATATCTCTTGCTCATATATAAATGGCTTTGTTTTCATGTTTTCTGAAAAAATAAACTATAGTTCAATCACATTTTTACTTTCTGTTCAGTGTAAGGGAAGTATTGGTATATTTGTACATTTTGAGAAAGCTATTTTTGCAATGATTACACATGTATGTGTGTATATTAAAGTTTCCTGAAGTTTTCAGATCTCTGGAGCTTCCCTTTGTAAAATTAGGATCTAAGTTTTTAATTATTTTTATATTACTATTTATTTGAATCCATAGTATTCTATAAAATGTTTGGAAAGTTGAGTAGAATCATTCCAGATTTTTTTAAAATAACTGTATTTAAATATTGATTGTATTACGTATCTCCTTTATTTCACTAAGAAAAGAAATTTGTAATATGTGTATATAAACTTGGAAACACAAAAAAAATTCTTACATGTTATCTTTCTTAATTTTTTTAATGCCCTTGGTTATATTGTACTTAAGTAATTGTCTCCAGGCAGTTGCAATATAATGAGAGGCCACTGTATCTGTGTCTTCAGTTTTGAGTCTAAATTAAATCCTTTGGAAAAATATGAAAGTAGTGAAGTAGTGACTACTTTTGAAAAGTAGTTTGTAGCCACTACTTTTTAAAACAAGCAGTTGTAAATATATAACAAGATAAGTAGTTGTAGTTTGCTACAATAAAAAAAGTAGTTTTTCTGACCCCTGTCCAAGAGATATGCATGAAATATTTGAAGCAGCTATTGAATAATAATTATACAGGATAATTCATTAAAGATTTTGGATTTCTATATTTTACTTTAATGTGAACATATATAAATAACTTTCTGTTCCATATTACCTCTTAGTTTCTATATCTTATATGAATGAAATATGAAAGAGCTAGAAAGTTAAAAAGCAAAAAATACAGAAAAGATTGAAAAAAAAACGCAAAAACAAAGTAAATTACAGATCTGCAGAAGATTTTTTTATATAATAGTAAAGACATGAATTATCACTCTGCTAACTGCTGCTTTCCACACTGCTGTAAAGTAGTTGAAAAAAAAAATTAATTAGATTTTTTTTTATCCCTGTTAATTTAAATCTAACTTATAATCAACTTACATTTATTCTTCTTGTTAGATTACTAATATAAAAATTAAATATTCAATTATTTCAAAACAAACTTGCATCCTACCAAAAATTTATAAATTATTGTTAGGTTTATGCCAAGTACATTCTTGCAGATTTAAATCTACAATAGGTGGAAGTAGTTACAAGCATATTCTGGAGTTGTGCTAAAAATTGTTGCTTTTAGTGCACTAGGAATTACAGTTCATATAAAAAGTAAAGTTCTTTTTTTTTCATCCTTACAATAGAATAAAAACTTACTTTAATTAATAAAGTAATTTATAACAAATTTTAAATACGTATACATACTTGATAATCAGATGCAAAAGTCCATTTTAACACTACTGGACAAATTTGGCAAAATAGATGAAGATCACTGCTGTTTCCAGGCAGGACAACTAATTTACCATTTAAACTACAATCAGATTCCACCAAGTTGTCAACAGAAATTTCTTCTGGTGTTCTAGAAGAAGAAATGAGAATGTAAAATTTTGAACTTTTAAAATAGACGTTTTACTAGCAGCTCAAAATATTTATATAATATGCTTTCTAAACCAATTCAATATTTTCTGATTTTAGCAATCAGCTACAATATACTGTATGGATCCAGTTATCCAAAATGGTTGTGTCCAAATGTACTTGGGATAACTGGTTGCTCAATGACAGAACACCCATTGATCAGGCTTGTATAATGTATTTGTTTCTGCCTTTATGAGTCAGTGATTAATCAGAATATGAAGAAGCGGGACAGTTATAAAATAATCCCTTTTAATAAATTAAAATTACTAAATTAAATTACAAAAATAAAAATCCGTTCTTGTTTAATTGCTTAATCAGTAGTTTTAAAACATGAAATGTACCATACTTACAATGAATGAATGGAAAATCAGGAAATAAGTCTTACTTACATGTTGGTTATTTATTTTGTTTCTTGCAACATTTAGTCACTCTTACACTTTCTAAACTAGTTGAAAAATGCTGATGTTTTAATTTGACTATTTTATCCAATCAATCTTCTCCAGCTTTTACAAAAATGTAAAGACATTCAGGATTTTTTTATAGATTAAGATTTTATTATTAATAATAAATAATGCATTACAAATATATTTTTTAAATATAATAAAATGCTCAATTTTTATTTACTTAAAATTAGTTTTTGTTTTAAAACTTATACTTGAATATTATACACAGCCATAATATGAAATTCATCTACAAAAACTCTTTTATTCCATACCTTTGATCAATTCTTGAGCTAGTTCAATGCCTCTTGAATTAGAAATGTTTTCTTCTGTGCTTTTATCATTCTCAGAATCATCATTTTGGTCAGGATGCAGAACCTTATTTAAAATTTCTGAAGGTGAAAGCTTACCAGTTACAGGGATACCACTGTTAATTTGAAAATAGTCATCAATGTCAGCTTCACTTAAAATGTCACTTTGCAATGTAGCTTCTGCATGTTATTTTAGTTCTTGCAGAAACAATTTTTCTTTTTAAATATTAAATCCTGAAAAATTCTCATCATTATATTCTTCAAGAAATATAAATGTAGGCATCAAGTTGTGCCATGCATGTATTAATGTATCTCTTGATACATCTTCCCAAGCTGCAAACCAAATTCCTTTTTTGATTATGAAATTCTTATGCAGATTTATTTTCATTGCATGCATCCAAAAGATGTCTTAAAATTATCTTGCATTTACATTTTAAACTGCATAAAACCCCTTAATCCAAAGGTTGAGTCAAAGAAGTTATGCTTTTTTAACAGATTTGGTGTTGGGTGGGCTGTGCAATTATCCAGGAATAAGATTACCTTTCAATTAGATGGTAGTTCAACTGATTGACAGTGTGCTTGTGCTTTTGGTAAAAACTGTGACTTAAACCATTCAATAAATAGTTCTTTAGTTACCCTTGCTGTTTTGTTGGCTTTGTAATTAACAGTATTTTATTTCTTTTTTAAATGAATGGTGCTTCTTGCTTTTACCTATTACTGTTAGTTTTATTTTACAAGTGACAGCAGCTGCATTTACACAAGCTAGCAATGTCATTCTTTGCTTTGACTCTTTTAGTCCACTGCTATGTAATTTATCATTTGTTGATAAATATGTATGTTGTGGAACATAATAATACAATGCAGTTTCATCTGCATTCAATGCCTGTTCCAAACTGACCTTTTATTTTTCATCAATTTCATAACATCATCTACATAATTTTTGGCACTCTCAGCTTTTTCACCAGAAAATTTCAAAAGTTTTAGTACATGTTGCTGTTTAAATCTGTTGAACCATCCACAGGTATAATCACAGTTTTTTTTTAAATGTAATTCCTTGTGAAATTTCTTTGCTTTAGCTATAATAACGCTTTTGTTAAGTGAAAAAATTTCTCATCTTCTTTGTCTGATCTACTCTATCAGAACTTTGTGAGCATCAGACAGTTTTAGTTAATGCATCTTTTTTTATTGGTTAAAAGATTCGGGTCATAAATTGCCTATAATCCAATATGGTAGGTTTGATCTGCAATTTTAATTTAACTACTTTCGTTTTTTTTTTATTTACACTTTCATTTCAATATTCAAAACTACTTGTTTTCTTCTTACGTTTCCCAGGTCATCTGCATACCACTTTGCCATTCTAATTTTATTGAAAAAGATAATTTAAAAAAATAAATCAACTAATTTTTTTGCCTGCTTCATGATTTTGACAATTTAAAATTCAACAAATAATTCTGGTAAGCACATAACAAGGTTGAAAGTATACAAAATGGAACTGTTGCTGCCAATACGAAGAAGCAATATAGCAAAACATTCTTTCACTGATTATTTGCATCCATGGAGATATAAAAAAATAAGTTAAAAGCATTGATTAGAAAAGTACTCAAAAGTTTATTCAGAGAATTTATAGTCACAGACAATTTATTATGAAAGTAGTGTTTTCATTTTTCATTTACTGCCTCATACTATTCTTCTAAGAACTTCGTTTCCCTCCCCAGTGCCATTTAGTTTGGCACCATCTGCTAAAACAAATATGAAATAATTTGAGTGAAGCTTTTCAAAACTTAACTTTTGACAAATGGTATAGCTCTTTTCTTTATATCTCCATGTAGGTGAATAAACAGCATATTTTCTATGTTACTTCTTCAAATTGGCAACAATCCTGCTTTATTTGTCCGCAATGTAGAACTAGTGTTAGGAAACAAAAATATTGCTGTAGTCTTATAAAGCTCATTAGATTAAAATTATATATATATATATATATATATATATATATATATATATATATGAAATGATAAGAAAAGAAGTTATGCATCATGAACATCTTAATGATGATTAATATGAAATCAATTTATCAAAATATAAGTTAATTGATGTATTTATATTAGATGGTTTCTCAAAGCCATAGATTCCATTTAACCTTTCCCAATGTGACAGTTATTAGATTCAGGTGATAAATTCAAGTTGACGGACTATATTTTATGTCCTATATGACATTTACTATTATGGTAAGATCATAAATTGTAATTAACTTCAAATTTAAAAATGACTGTTGGTGTTGTAATTTGATTGCCAGGTCCAGTGTCACAAAAAGCAGGACAGGGAGACAAAAATAAGCAGTGTTGTAGTCGTACAAAAAGCAGAGAGTACACGGTATAAGCAGAAGGTATACTCTGACATCATGAATGTTCATAGATAGGGTATATGCTAATGCTTTATTTGAGAAACAGAGGGTATACAGAGCTTCTTAAAGTAATCTAGAAGGTACACGGCATATATCCCCATATACCCTCCACTACATCCCTGAAAATAAGTGGGACAGCAGCTTCTAAATTAGGACATAAATATACAGTAAAACCCTATGAAAGCATAACCTGCCTATAATGCCATCTTGCCTTAAATGTAAAAATTTCATTGTTCCTAAGTTATAAATGCCATACAATTGTACCTGCTAAGACGAAAGCCTGTTTAAAATGGAATATATCTCCTGTTCCTTGCAATTTCATTTAGCAAGTTTTATTATAGTAAATAAACACAACAACCTTATACAGTAAAACCTTTGAAAGCAGAATCACTAGGGAATGGAACAAAATTCCAACTTAGCAGGTATAACTGTACAGTATTTCTATCATTGGAACAATGGAATTCATACTTTTAAAACAGAATTCATTATAGACAGGTTCCATTTATACAGGGTTTACTGAACAAGTATGCAAAACTTGTGAAAACAAAATTGTCAGGAACTGCAAATAATTCCGTTTTAGACAATTTTCTGACTAGGCAGGTAGATTTTAAAATATTCCTTTGGAAAGGTTTATAAAAATTTTCTGTTATAGATAGGTTCTGTCTACACAGGTTTAATCATATTCAGTTTCACTCAATGCAGACTAACATGGTACTAAAAGAAATTTAAAAGAATTGGTGCATCATTAAAAATCAGGACTTTTGGCATCCCACGCAATGGTTATGTGGGACAAGTCTTGGAACCTCTGAAAATCAGGGCACCTGGCAACACTAGTTGTGGCCAAACTTTATTGTCATCATAAGACCACATCAATCAAGCTCCTTATCCAATTCAAAGCAAGTTCATACCTATATTTGATTATTTCACCGTCTGCTGAAAAATATTACAAACCTGAACTTATAAGCATGAACTTGCACAAAAATCATCCAATTTTTGGCAGAATTTGAGTTAATCAGCCTGTCTTGTAATGATGTAGTAATTTAACAATACGGTTCTTGAGACCTCCTCTAACTTCTACTGTCTGGGGGTATTACTAAAATTGAAAATAAAGATGTTTGATAAATCAAGGAGGTCCTGAGTCATTTATTTCATCCACCAACCAATTTTTTTTAAATTATGTGACGTATATACAATAAATATACTACTTTTCAGTGAAATACTAAATCTTAAATAAACTACATCACTAAATTAAAAAAGTGTTCAAAAATTATGATAAATGATGTTTTTTTTTTTTTCTGAAAAGGTTTGGCAGTTGGTTGATTGAAAATATGATTCTGGTTACCTGGTTTCTGGATAAACAGTTCTGTACTATAACTGTTTTTATTATTTTCAATATTTTAAAATTAGAACTAAAAAGGGCATACAGAATAAATTGTGCAATTAATAATTTTTACAGTACATTTTTCTTCTTTTACATATAAGTAGATGCAAACATGATTTCACATTGGTCAAATATTAAATTGACATGCAAAACCAATCTTTTTTATATTTATCTCTCACAAAGTTTCAGATGAAATTATACTGAAATAATAACAAAAGAAATCATAGATATTCATATAACAGCAAAGTAATGTTATTTAGAGTGCAATGAATGTTATTTTAATCTTGAATATGATGCTAATATTGCTGTGCAAGCTAAAAATTTAAGTTTGAAGCCATAAAAATATTTATAGGTCAAAAGATATAAATTATCCATCAATTTCAATCATTCACATATTTTATAACTGTTAAACTTAACAGTAGCACTTCATTAAATATATTATTTATGCAAGATGAATCAGATTAAAAAGTAGGTGGATGGTATCAATATTTATCAGAATCCTCCATACATATGTTACTGTTTTTTATTAGTTTCTCAGATGTTGATTATTTAAATTACATATCATCTGAAAGCATTCTCATCCCCTAGTAAGTAAATTACTTTTTTGCTTATACTTGAGTGTATTCTCACACCAAAAAACGATCAACTAGAATCTATATTTGCCAAAATTCTAATTTATAATAAAAAATTTTGCTTCATGCTCTTAAACCATTTCAGTTATATAAAAATAAAAAAATCCTGAGTTTTTCTGATTAATGAAAATTTTTTTGGCATATCATAAGTGCTCAAAATCGCATATGAGTAGTTCTGAAATTAAGTGGAAATTTGAGTCCCAATCATTTTTTTTGTACTTTTATGCTAATAATTGTTCAACTAAATCGATAATCTATGAAGGCACATCTAAAACTTGTAATAAAATACCTATACTTCAGAGTGAATTTGAAATTTAAAACTATTTTAATAAAATTAAAATCATACTAAATGTCACCTCCATGGTATGTCCCTCCATGCCTGTTTTTACTTTAGAACATGAATATATCCCATAAGATAAACGAAAAGAACCGTATAAAATGTATTAAGTTAAAAGATGGATGTACTTTACTTACTTTTTAAAAGAAAATTCTGAAAATTTATATTAAAAAAAAAAAAAAATACAGACCAAGACACATCAGTCCCCAGAATTAGAGCTACTTCCATGACATACAGTTATGGTTATATAAAAATTTATTAGATGGCAGCACAATCTAGAACTTGGACTACAAATTAACTCCAGGCAGCTACTTATTGGATGGAATACTTCTAAAGCATGGTAAGTTGTTACTTCATCTAGTTTTAATAAAAAAACTGTTAATTACCATAGTGTACTTTAATTGGGTGTCAACTCCATGGCCTCATTAATTTTGTCAGTTTTAAAAATAGCAGAATTCTGTTGATAAGTAACGTTAAATTGCTTTATTTAATTTTGTATCCAAGTAGCATTATGTTCATGTTGTGCATAGTTTAGAAAATATTAGGCCTAATCTCAGATGTGTCACCTCCATGCCATTGTGGTATGATGTAGGTGTTACTGATCTATGGATGTGACATTTATTGATGTAAACAATATTTTAAGGGTGCTTAAAGTATATTTTTAATTATTGAACCTATATTTTTATTTTAGGGATAATTTTATATTAATAAAAATATTTTTTGAAACTGAAAATTTTTAATTCTAAAATATTTAATTTTGTATATGTTTGATTTTTCAATGCCGTATTGTATCTCTAAATACAAGTTAAATTTTAGGTTTAATTAAATTTTATTTTAAAGCCTCATATTGAATTTCCTGATTTCCTAAACTTAAAAAAAATAAAAACAGAACTAAATTTAAATTTTGATAAATAAATAATAATAAAAAAAAATTGTTTAATATTTAGTATATTTAAATAATATGGCCACACTAGAGTACGCTGCAATCATACATTTAAAATGCTGTATTTTCTATTTATCTATAAATCTATTTATTTTTATCTAATTACACATTAATATTTTTCTATATTTTTTAGTTATGTCTCGGGCAAAAAGCAAAAACAATTTAGTAGAGAAGAAAAGATAACTCAGACGAGAAGCAGAGCAGAAAAGATGAGATAAAATGAAAGAAAATCCAGAATTGTATGAAGAATGTAAGAAAAAAGAGTGCAAAAGGTATTACAAGAAGAAAAAAGAGGGAAAAATAAAAGCTATTTGTCAATTGGATGAATGACAGAAGTGTGCACAAAGAAAGAATTGGGTACAAAAGACAAAGAAAAGTCGAGAAAAGAAAGCAAATAAAGAAAAAATACCTTAAGTTCTTTTAAATTCTGCTACATCAGAAACACATGATGATTCAGAAATTATAAACAATCCTATTGCAAATGTTAAAGATGTGATAGGAAGAGCAGGTACCAATCAGGTAAAAACTGGTCAAAAATCATTAACAGAAACAAAACAATAGCATACTAAAGAATAAAATTGCTTGTAAAAGAGCTTAAAAATGTTATGAAAAGTTGAAATATAAAAGAAAAAAAAAGATTATTATAAGAAAAGATATCAATGCATCATAAGTAAACGAAAAAATTTAAACAGTCTAAAAGAGAAGGTACAGAAAATATTGAAAGATGAAAACGTTTCTCCTAAAGTTAGAAAATGCCTGGAATTCAGTTCAGCATTGACTACTCAAATGGAGAAAAATTTTGAAAAAAATTAGAAGTTTCAAAAGTCAAAGAAAGCCTCTGGACTTGTCCTTTCTGAAAAAATAATAAAGAAGTACCGCAGTATGCACAAGATTTCAGTCAGGTCCAGTTAATCTGTATTTAGCAAATGTGATCTCAGTTGAAGATTACGTGGAAGTTAAATTTATGCAAAGATGTTCTGGATCCAAAAACAAAATTGTTTTTAGTAAGGAGCAAGAAGCAATCATAAGATCTGACAAATAAATTTGTGTGGTTTAAACAGCGGAGAGTGAACAATCGGTTACAACGTATCTTTGATTTAAGCCCTCAAAACTGTAATACTATTTAATAAAAAATTAAATTTGAGCTTTGTTCTTTTTTAACATGTTACTCAAGAATAGTGTTCTTTACCTATATTGTAATCCAGTTTTTGTTTTGATGTGTTATTTGACTTTCTGTATTTCATTGAAATAACATATTATACCTCTTAAACAATAAAACAAACTAATATCGCAACCATAAATGTTAACCAATTTAGTAAATAGACAATAAATTTATATTCATCATTACTATTAAAGGTTTTTACCTCCATGGAATAATGTGTCACCTCCATGTTTATATGAAAAAATAAAATTTAATTTTAAATTAAAAAAATTAACCTTGATCTTGGATCATGATTTATTTATCTGTAAAACCTTAAGAAAATGTTGGAAACACAACTTAAACGCGAAAATTTGAACTTTTATTTTTTACAAATTACCAAAGTGAAATTTCCTTTCAGAACTAGCCATATAAAGAATTCCACTTTTCTTAGGCAAAATGATAAATTATTATAAGAGATTCGAAATTATTTTACAGTTCAACATTTTGATGCTTCAAAGAATTAAAAATTGCTTATGGTTAAATCCTGCAATAGAGGAAAATATTTTAAAAATACAGTAGTGCTATAGATACAAAGAATAAATCTAGATTTTAAAAAAAAATTAACTGTCTGAATATCTTTATTGTCTAATGGCTATCATAGAATTAAATTTGAATCAATGTGTTATTTTTAAATTTCTTTAGAAACAAAAGTAAATTTTTTCATTGAAAGAGACCACATGACAATTAAATACATTTTATGCCATGTTAAACACAACCACACAAATTCCTGCCACCAGAGCTGTCCTTAGCGAAAGCGAGGACTCGCAAAAATACTTGCAAGTGCCTTCCCTTCCAAACTAATTAATTCTCTCCCATTCCCACCAATGTTGCCGATTCAGCTTATATTTTTTATTCTTCTAAATTTCAATGGGTAATTTTTACTTTATTGAATGACAAGTATTATTGATGTTTTCCATTTTTTGATAAAGGCAATAGATTTTTGGGAAAATATTGTCAAAGTTAGCATTTTGAATCAATTTCCGGATGCGATAGCATGGAAAATGAAGAAAACCTGCCGTCATGTGGAAAGGACTGCTAATAACTAGATAATAATTTATTTATGACAAAATAGAAAACTCTATTCAATTCCAAATCACTTCAATAGCCAAGCCTGTCAATTTTATAACTTTACAGTTAAAA
Organism: Maratus speciosus; assembly: GCA_963932465.1. Lineage (NCBI taxonomy): Eukaryota > Metazoa > Arthropoda > Arachnida > Araneae > Salticidae > Maratus > Maratus speciosus. The sequence continues at coordinate 93,994,115 of OZ010787.1, forward strand.
ATGAGTCAGAAAATATATCGGAAATTTGCATGTTGTTGAGCAAGAAATTTGAGAACCACGTTAAGGTACATTTCCAGAGAACAGAAGTTCATTATCGCTGTTAATATTTTTACAAAACATATTGCCTGCCCGATATGTACCAGGAACAATTCACTCTAGTTATGGCTGGATCGACTCTGTAGGAAAAAAAGCGTAAGTCTGATCTCGCCTTGGGCTAAAAAAATCAGTAACAGGCTCAGAAATGATGTAACTGTCTGATGGTCGATCTCTACGCTGGACATGTTACATTTCTGTATTGATGTTGTCAAACTATCATTGGCCCGAGTAGCACATTTATTGTTATTCTCGTGAAAACCATATGAATTAAAAACGGTTCTCATTTTATTAGCTCCAGTTAAATTTATATATTGGGCCGGCCGGCCTGTTTAATTTTTTTTTTATCCTCCCGTCCCGTTTATTTTGTTTAACAGCCCTTTGAAAAAATTACCTTAATGCTGCCAGTGCCACCCATTTGAAAGTTTGCCTATATTTTCCTAGCCGTGTACAGGTCTCAGGTTAAACCCAGGTCCATGTACACCTCTACCATGTCATATCATAGCGGCATTCCTTTCTCACTCAATCTTTTTTCTTTTATTTTTAATTAGTGATATTGCACTGTCGTTGAAAAAAAGAGAGAACATCTCTATATTTTTTAATCACAAAAATTGCCGTTGAGAGATGCGAAAGGTACTTTTGGATTGGGAATGGTGTCTACTTTTTTAATTTGAATACAAATTTTGAAATAGAGGTTATCTACATATTAAAAATTGTATCGACATTGAATCTTTCAATGTTAACAACCCCTTTTGATACAATATTATAGTTTCTTTGCACAAGGTAGAACGAAAAAAAAGTGCCGATTACATACTTTTTCTTAAAATTTTTGTAGAGTTAGATGTCAAAGTTTAAGGATGCTAACATTAATTCAGTTCAAAATTTTTATTTATTATCTTCCTTAAAAAATCAGCTGATTAATTTTTGAATGTGATATAATGGATCCAAAGGTGTTTCAGGTTTCTTTATTTTTCTTCAATTCAAAAACAAATTTTGAATTATGAAAATTATTAATAAATTCATGTTTAAAAAATTATGAATTATGATCGACATTAATATTCAAAGAAGATGAACCACAATTGTAAAAAACATGGGCATGTAAGTGTACTGCTGATTCCAATCATTAGTTTTTGAGACAAATTTTCCTGTTTGCTGGCTAAAAGCAATTGCCTCCTGTTATTAAAGCATTCACAGAAAAGAAAGTGTTTTAGAGTATTCAGAAAATTATTATAGTATTTTCAAATATATAAAGTGAGTTTGTTTTACACTAAAGAATTCTGTATATTTTTTCGGGTAGTCAATGTTTCTGATATATCTCAAGATATTTTTATTTTTCTAAATTTATGGATAAACCCCTAATACAATAGCTTTTATAACTCTGTGAAGATATAAGAAAAAAGTACATGTATAAACACTAGCTTTTTCGGGTCGCCTTGATTCAAGCAACTCATATAACTCAACTGTGTCAAAAGTGGGTGTTATAATCTGAAAATTTCAAGTTCGCACAATATTCAATATGCAGAAGATCTTTATTTCAAAGTTTACATTCATATTTTGAAAGTACACAAAATTCTGAATCGAAAAGTACCTTTTGCATTTCTACTCTGCAATTTGGCGATTATAAAATGTGTTGCTCTCTCTCTCTCTGTCTATCTCTTGAACATTGTACATTTGTTAACGAATTTTTCAGAAATGTATTTTGGCTTAATAAATTAAAGAGATATTTTCTAAATTTTAACCTTCCCCTTTTTCAGAGTTTCAAGATTATGACCTTTTAACGCATCCTTTTCATCCTTTCTAAACTAATTTAATTTTAACGAGATTTTATTTAAATGTAAATTGTTTTCTGACAATATTTATAGCTAGAGACATTAATATTGTAATTCTGTATACCATAGCTTGCAGACAAATCTGAAAAAGTCTATATTTTAAAATGCTTGTTATAATATGCATCCAGTATTCTTTTAACACTAGAACATTCAGCAGGAGTAGGTTCAACTTCGACTGATTAAATGTCGATATGAACCAGCATTCTCTTCAGAAAATAGGTTAAACACAAACTACGCAGAAATAAGTTAATTAACTTTAAATAAAAATTCTGTTGTCAAACATTTTTATAAAGATTGATTAACATTTCCGGACATTCTGGTGTGAAACAATTTTAATTGTCAAATAATACTGCGGATAAAAATTGAGTCGGAATGGGCCTGATTTTAATGAATTTTGTTTGGCTCAAGCCCAGACCAAGCTGTTAGCTTTTATACATGCCAGGGTAGATTTCCTAGTCCAGGATGGACCCGAGTGTGAAAATATCAGCCCTCATAAACAAGAGATCAGGGATCAGCCAAAAATCAATTAAAATTATGAAAAACTGAACAATTTTTAAAACAATTTGTTAGAAAAAATTATTTCATTTGTGAGAATTTAAACAGTTTAAATAAAGTATAATGGTTAAAATATTTACGTACTTGACTACGGTGGTACATATAGTATGTCCAACGAACTGATTGCAGGGCTGCAACAGTTGAATATTTTAAAATTTCTTTCAACTTCACATTACTATTTATGAAAAAAAAAATTGTAGCAGATTTTTTTATTGTCAGAGAAGTGTGCAGCAAAGATTATTTTTTGAAAAAGTTCTATGAACAGAATAAAAAATAGTAGTCAACAGTTAGCAGTAATTTCTAATAAAAAATAAATTCGTAGTCAAAGGGTTAATTGATTAAATTACTCTATCAGTCCACTTCACGTTAATATTTTTAATTAAATAAGATAATTAAAAAAAATCAAACAAAATCAATATTTCCCCAAAATTTCCTTTTCTCTAAGATCCTTTAAAAACTTTAAACTTCATAATTTTTTGAGTCTTTAAATGTTTAGGGGGTTTCAAGTTCCCTTGCCTCCCTGCCGACTTTACGTGACAGGGCATATGTATGCGTGTGAACAGGAACATTGATATTCGTGTAATTAAAAGAGAATCTTGAATACACAAACAGGAATGCAAATTTGTGTTGTTACATTAAAAACAGTCTTTTAAATAATAATTAAAATTTTGGTGAGTAGTTTATTAAAATCATCACCAGCAATGACCTCTTAATGATTAACATTCAGTTCATGCGCATGTCCAGATTTTTGTGCATCTGGAGCTGTCTAGGTTAGAGTATAACACTGTCTACAGAATGAATATAAGCTACAAACAATCTATTTTTTTTCTTGAGTGTCCATAACTTGCACCGAATATTTTATTGGTAAAAACATTTTGCATTTTATAAATAACATAAGTTTTATTATGAAATAAATAACTCAACAAAATGAATAATAAATATTTAGCTGTTTTTTATTAAATTATTTTTCGGATGAGAGATCTTCCTTGGCGTGAGGTCCTCTTAGGCCATACCTGTCGCACACCCCTAAGGACAGCTCTGTCTGCCACACATTTAAAGACACTGGTACTGAATCCATAGCATATTTATAAATGATATGAATATATATTTACAATATAAAAATCACAGTTAAAGCAATAAATATTTTAACAATTACTTAATATTTTCATCCGATTGTACTAGAGAAAATTCATTCGAACTTTTTTCTGTCACATGTTCTAAATCTACACTAGCATCTCCATTAGTAACTTGTAACTTTTCCTCTTCACTTTCTAATTTCTCTTCTGCTAGAGATCTAAAGAGTAGAAAGAAATTTGTAGTTATTCATGCAGATTTTCTTTTTCTAGCTGTGCAAAAATTTCTAGTATATTACAGAGAAATGAGTTCACTTAATTAAATTTTAATAAAAATAATAAATATAACAAAATATCCATAAATATGAAAATATATGTCAATACATTACATTTTCCTACAACTAACATTCATTGAAAAGTTTTTAGTGAATTAAACATCAAGGAAATCATACTCCAAGATTCAGAAAACACACACGCACACAGTGGTGGCCAAATTTGTGGACACTTTTAGGTAGCTTTCATTATAAAAAGTAAAAAGCTACCTATTGCAGCCGTCTGAAGGAAAACACATCGGGAAATTTTGCTATATTTTCGCTGATCATGACCCCCAGATACCAAAACCACCCTCCGTTGAAATGCTGACTTATATATATATATACTATACATGATATATATATACTATACATGAAAGGATTCCTCCGCTTTTTCTTTCTACTTCATGTAGGATTTAGTCATGGCAAATTGCAGGGTTTCTTTCATGTCACACCTTAATTTTTTTCAATAAAGTGGTTTCTTGTTTTTCCCTTTTTAAAAAAAATACCATATGCCACAAATATTATGAAAAAACTATAAGCCAAAGGAAAATGAATACATATGGATGATGCTCAACATGTGTGGAAGTTTAAATTGATAACATTCTTTATTCACTTATCCCAAATGAACAACAACAATAACAAAATTCCACTATGCAGTTCTTTTGAAATGGATATTTTTTCAAACATAAGAAAATGCAACTGTTTGTAAACATTCCTTCAGATAAATCAACAGGAAAAAGAAAAAATCAGCAGGTTCAAGTGGGATGACAGTACATCTAGTTTCTCAGAAAAGGACTGACATTCATACACCTGTGTGTATTCTATAAACAATGATGATCACAAATGTATTGTACTCTATGATCAAACTTGATGAAAATATGTTTTCTGTTTGTACATGCTGATGGATCTTTCGATATATCAAAATTCAGATTGCAGAAATTAGGGAACTTTGACATTGTGCTTAAAGGAATAAGCAACAAGTGGCTCATCAGTCACATCAATGCAACAGTCAGGATTATATTTTATTGTGTATAATTTTTTTAATTAAGATAATACTTCAATCTTCCATAATGAAAATTCTCTCAACTACTAATACCATTCTAATTTCAGTACCATAATTTACTAAATATTATCCAGAATAACTTAAAAATGAATTCAAGTCAACATAGTGATTATGAGTGCCAACATGGCATGTGAAAAACTGCCACATGAAACCTTCATTGAAAATGAAAAAGGAACATAAAATTCAATTTAGAAATAAATGACCAGAAAATATAATTTTGAAAACTGGTGAAAAGGGCCAAATATAGCCTCAAAAAATAAACACATAGAGCATACAATAAATTTTGGGTACTCTACACTTTGTTGACAAGGCAAGTCTAGACTTGGCAAAGATTAAAAATGCTAATGGATATAGTGCAAGGAGACACAGCAAAACTACACTAGGTAGACCAGATGCCCAAACTATTCTGAATACTAAGCACTATTTAAAAAAAAGCCTCTTAGGGGCCCCAGATAGCTCACTAAAATGGAAAAATATGTTTGATGGCTATTGCCTAGTGCCTGTCATTAGTTGAATCTTTCTAGGGACAGCTCAGGTGGGTCAGCCTTGAAAAAGGCCCTTTACTGCACCACTACTGGTCCACACACGACTGATAAACAAACACTTTGGTGGTGACCAGGATCTGAAAAAATTTAAATTAAAAGCTATCCTAAAAATTTGAAGTGAAAACTCTTAATGGGGATAATTCTGAAATCTGTGACCATTGTCAGCATCAGGCTGCAGCCAAGACTTTCCTGGTACAGTCGTGGGAAAAAAAAGTAAACACCCCTACTAACTCCTCAACAAATTATCATAGACAAAAGTTACTGGTACTTAATGATTGGAAATAAAGTCTACTTTTAAATGATGTGTATAAAATTTGCTTAGGGGGGCATCTACATATTAAAACAAATCCAAACTTCATTTTTTTCAATGGCAATACCCAATTTTAAGAAAATATTTCAAATTTTCCGTTCAAACTATGCCTAGACACCAAATTTCAAGTCATTTTAATGATAAGTTTTTGAATTATAAACATTCAAAATTTAGTGCTTCTAATGTTAAATTATATTTTCATATTTTCATTAATATCTCCTGAAATTATACTCCTAAAGTGCTAATTTTTTGTGTAGTAATAATACTAATCCCAAACATAAATACACTGAATTTGCAATTTTTATAATTTTATGATATGAATTATGAAATTAATATTCGAAAATATTATGAATTGCAACCTACAGTTTTTTTGATGGATTTAGATTTAAGTTATGGTTCGTTTTAATATGTAGATGCCCCCCTAAGCAAATTTTATATGCATCATTTAAAAGTAGACTTTATTTCCAATCGTTTGGTACCAGTAACTTTCTTCTATGATAATTTGTTGAGGAGTTAATAGGGGGTGTTTACTTTTTTTTCCACGACTGTACATCTCAAATAAGAACACTTTATTGCCTGGGTCCACACACAACAGACAAACATGCACACTCCCGGGTTTTTAAGGAATGGGTCAAACGGAGAAGAAACAGGCCTTAAATAGATTTGGCTAGGGATACTGTGAGCAAATTTCCCATAGGCAATGAAATTTCAAAGGTGGCAGAACTGTAAATTTGACTGGAGCAAAGCAAGCTTACTGGAAAAGGTACTTCAGAAAAAGATTGTTAAAATAAGTTAAATATAAATGAACATTAAAAAATTCACAAATAAAGTTAGAAAGGTTACATTTGCAACTGTTATAATTAAACAGTAGGTGCATGATGACAGGAGGGTAGCCAATTCTAGATGAAAATTTCTTTCAATCTAGGGAAATAGTGATTTATCAGGGAATTCTGCATTTAAGTGAGCCCAGATAGGTTTCTTCTTGATGTTTTAGAACACAAGACAAAATTAATATTCAGTATTAAAATAGCCATAGGATGTTTCCTCTACTTGCCCTTTCAAAACATAGTGACATACAGAGTTTAACACAAGATCCCCACACAGGGGATTGATCTGTGAAATTTCATTGCAAGTTTTTTTAATTTTACCAAAACTGGGTCTAATTTTTAAGTTATGGTGGATGACATCATTGCGGACTTAATGAGTCACTTTGGTAAATCTACATAATTGTTTGTTATGGAAGGTTTGGATTCTTTTGAGATTTCTTTAGGGAGCATTTCTATAAACAATCGAACCATAGATTATGATTGGCCAGATCAAGGATTTATATAATAACAATTTATTCTCAATTTACAGGGGTGATTCTAAGCCAAGAAGGGATTAAGAGAACCGACAGTGCTACTAGTATAACTCAGGGTTTCTGTAATGTACTTTTCCCATGATAATTTTGAATCTAGGTGAATGCCTAGGTATTTATAACCAGTCTTCTAGGGAATGAACTCATAATTTAATTTAAAGTTAAGATTTGTATCTGGGGTGAATTTTCTGATTTGTGAAGAAAATGGTTGCACTGTTGGCATTGCTAACTTTAATTCTCCATTTTTTCAACCAGGCCGAAATTTTGTCGAGATAATTTTAGAGTTTAGAGAATACTTTGTGTAGATGTTTGTGTAGTATGACAGTCTCATTGGAAAAAATTGCTAAATCGATGTCAGACTCTTTAGGAATATCATTTACATAGATGCTGAAGAGGTGAGGACTGCTCAAACTTCCTTGAGGCACAGAGCTAAGAATAAGTTTAGGGTTAGAAAAGGAGTTTCCAGTTGTGATGTACCCTAAAATGGACCCTATTTTATGAATTTATTTAATAATCTAAGCACTATAACTAAGATAAGTAATGACATTATCAAAGATAACAACTAGAAAATTAAAACAGTTTGAAAATAAGATATACTTTCTAGTGACATGGGGAGTTTTGAGTAAAAATTTACAAGTTTGACCCAGTATGACCCAATACAGGTGGCCCAATTTAATTTTTAAAGTTTTTGTTACATTAAAAGAGGAGAATTTAAAATATTTCTTCTTACAAAGTTCTTTAACTCTCAGGATATCCTGTCTTGGCTTAATATTGACCCAGTATGACCCAATACAGTTGGCCCAATTTAATTTTTAAAGTTTTTGTTACATTAAAAGAGGAGAATTTAAAATATTTCTTCTTACAAAGTTCTTTAACTCTCAGGATATCCTGTCTTGGCTTAATATTGACCCAGTATGACTCAATACAGTTGGCCCAATTTAATTTTTAAAGTTTTTGTTACATTAAAAGAGGAGAATTTAAAATATTTCTTCTTACAAAGCTCTTTAACTCTCAGGATATCCTGTCTTTGGCTTAATATTGACCCAGTATGATCCAATACAGGTGGCCCAATTTAATTTTTAAAGTTTTTGTTACATTAAAAGAGGAGAATTTAAAATATTTCTTCTTACAAAGTTCTTTAACTCTCAGGATATCCTGTCTTTGGCTTAAGGGAACAAATACTTTCTGCCTATTAATCATCCACTTACTAAGACATCTAATAAAATAGTTTCTAAAATATCTGCAGATTTCCACCCAATTCAATTTTATAATTTTTTTACTGTGGACATTCTTTAAAATTATATACTGTATTTAAAAAGTAAAAAAAGAGTGAACTACAGTTATAATGTACCAAATTATTCAAAAAACATCTAAGTAAGTAATTATCAATTCAAAACAGTAACATCAATATTACTTTTTTTTAATCATTAATTTGCTATACAGGGTTGGATCATGTTTGTTTTTGGAATTGGGTAGAAGGGATCATATCCATTCATAAGCAATTTTGATATCTTAAGGCAGTTTTCAAATCCAAACTGACTATTTTCTGATATATTCACTGAATCTGTTTCATTCTAAAGTTTACAATTAGCAGGTACATAAAAAAATTATGAAAGTTGTAGATTCTGTTCTGATGCTGAGAAATTAGAGTTTCTCATTTGCTTATAACAGGAAACAAACTTTCAGAATGGGTTTTCAAAATTGGCACTTTGTGAATCGACAGTCAAAGGTCATCATGAAGGGGTAATCAATTACAATTTAAGATGTACCACATTTATAGGAAAATGAAAAACATTGTTCGATTTTTTTATGCTTAACCTTCAATTACTTTTCTTGTATCTGTAAAGTGACTTTTTTTTTTTTCTAACTACAAAAGTGTCTTTGAGGATGCCAATTTGATATATTTTTTTAGTTTTAGTGATTAAAGGCAAAAGAACATACACTTCTAGTCAATTATTACATTTTCCTGAAATATCACTGTATAAAGAGTATAAATAGGGAAATTAAGTCACATGATCTCACAGATACAATGGCAGCAATGACATAAGTTTTTTGAGTATAATAATCAAGTATTAAAAAGTAATGTCTGCAAATTTCATTTATAAAAATGAGTTCAAGAATGTGTCAGCATTCTTAAGCCAGAGAAAAAAAAAATAAAAACATGATTAACCCCTTAATCATCGTGCCAGATACATTCATGGGCAAAATGCATGTGAAATGAAAACCACGACAATTAAGGGGTTAACATGAGGAGAGGAACGAATCATGACCTTTTTTACCTTCCCCTTGGATCCACTAGTCACTATAACAAAACAAACTTATTTCATTATGATGGCAATAATCTAGAAAAGTGCATATTTTTGCCTGCTAAACCATTCATCTTATACATAAATGCATATCTTACAATAAAAAATAACTTTCTTTTAATATGTTAACTATTAAGACTTGTTATCATCCAGACTGCAAATCCCCCTCACTAATGTTAAACCTATGTGGTTGAAATGTATCCATATTTTTTCAAATTTCTTCCCCTGAAAATTAAAACTTTTACCTTCTGTTTCCTATATGCTCTTCCTGAAGGATGTTTCTTTTTTATTTAACAAAATATTTCAAAATTACCCAGTTTTATTTTAAGTGTTAAAATCTTATTTATAACTTGTCTGCTTTACTTAGATTTTAACACTTAAAATACAAAATTAAGTAAATATTTTGTTAAATAAAGAAACATTCTTAAAGAAGAGCATATAGGAAAAACAAGGTAGAAATTTTAATTTTTCAATGAGAAATTTGAAAAATACGGATATATTCCAAGCCCATACCTTTAACATATTTGAGAGTGGGGAGGGGGAGGGGTGCAGTTTGAATAAAGAGGAACTTCAATAGTTTTTTTTTTTTAATTTACTATGAAAAAAACATTAAAAAGTAAAAGGAGAGAAGACAATGACTTACACTGAGCATGAAGCAAATTCATTAGGCTTATACACATAACGAAGATCTGGAGCACTGGCAAAGCGTGAAGTGTTGTACTTCTGGCTTATTGGAAGGGAAATAATGCTATTGCTCATGCTTGAAGGTATTTCTGTTTATAAAAGAAAAAATATATATTGTTTAACTGCAATGAATGAGAAGAAAAAATTTTGTAAAATTTATTTTATATACTTGTGATGACTCAATTTATTGTTTGTAAATAGATTATTTAGAGCAAATTACTTAACTTTGTAGTGACATTTAGTGTGCATCAAGTATTAATCCGGTTAAAATACAAATCATCTAATAAAGGAAATTTTGATTTAACATAAATTTAATACAATAGAATGAGGAACAGACATTTTATAAAATTACAAGCCCTATGATGCCATCAGTTCACATACAAAATTAATAAATGCTAAAATCAACTTATAAAAGTAGGGGATGCTACAGAATAGGATATTTCAAAATGTTATCAAACATATTTCATACCTGATAAAGAAATCAACTGTTTTAGTGCAATGTTTATTAATTACTGTTATTTTAGTTTTTGATATTTTATTTAGTAATTTAAAATAGAATAAATATAACTACTTTTTTTCTGCATTAATTTTTAAGTTTATGTTCATACAGGATGTTCCAAAAATGACTGGTGGATTTTGAAAGTCAATTTTTAAAAAACGGAACGTGATAGAAATGTTTGTGGCGTTTTGTTTAGGAAACCAGGGAATTTTATCCCACCAATTTGCAAATTTAGCTAAAATTTTGCCAAAAGATGGCGCTGCAGGTATGCCAGAACTGCAGAGAAATCAAATCTGTATTATCTTCATTCGATATTTTGCTACGCGATCTGTTAGGGAGTGCTTTTGAAAGAGTATACACTATTGAAAATGGTTTATTCATTGGTACCGCGGATATTTCTTGTTTTGGAGTATCACCACCTGGAACACAGTTGTGTTAAAATGAGGTGCAGTTTTCAAAGGAAATTTAATGTCCAAAACAGAACTCCAGACAATACGATAAAAGCCCTGTTAAAAAAATTTGTATGAACAGGGGACATCAATGATGACCATATTGGAAATGTTGGCCAGCCATGTGTTGCAGTTATAGAGTTGAATGCTGAAGCCGCACAGCAGGTCATTGTACAGTGACCCCGGACTTCCATTTGATGTGTTGCAGCTCGTGCTGGACTCTGAAGAATGACCACGCACCGTATCATGTGCCACAGTTTTCACCCGTTCCCGTACAAGATCCAGACTCACCAACCTCTGAATGAGGATGACATTCATGCACGCTACAATTTTGCAAATGCTATGCTGAAACTTTTGGATGAGGATGAAATTGATACGGGAAACATATGGTTCTCTGACAAAGCATATTTTCACCTCAATGGCTTTGTCAACAAGCAGAACTCACGCATTTGGAGAACTGAAAATCCTCATTTCGTGGTACCATCATCCCTGCATTCCTGAAACTAATGGTCTGGGCCACGATTTTCTCAAAAGGAATAATTGGGCCATTTTTTCGAGAGTAAATGATGAATGCTGCACAATATCTTGAAATTCTGGATGAATTTGTGGCAATTTATAATGGCTTCGAGGGCTGTTCGAATGCCTCTTGGTTCATACAAGATGGTGCTTGTCCACATCGAGCGCCTGCAATATTAAATTTCCTGAGTGAGCATTTCAATGATCGTTATACTGACAAACTTTACAAACAATTGCAGAACTGAAACAACATATCTGTACTGCATGTGAGACAATGTTTGCACGGGTGTCTGGACATTTTTGTCTCAAACTGTACCACATTGTTACTGCAAATGGTGGTTGTTATGAAAACATCGTTGATTAATTTTTTGAGTGTCTTTTATTTTACTTATTTTGCAGCACCACATTTCACAGAAAATTTTAACAAAGTTTGTAAATTGGTGGAATAAAATTCCCTGGTTTCTCAAAATCCATCAGTCATTTTTGGGACATACTGTAAGTCAAAATGCACCAGTATGGCACTAACGATGCATGGTATGATATTAATCAAAAAATATTAATGAAAATATGGTTAAATAAATCTATAAAACACATGCACCACACATATAAGATTTCAGAGGGAAAAAGAGCATAGTAAATTAATTAAATATGTGTTTGAATTACAGGTTTCTATAAATGAGCTACACTTTAAAAAAATAGTTTCCAAGAAAAAAAAATATATATCAAAACATACAAAATATATATCTTTTACATTATATAGCTTACCAGAAGCAAAACTACTCCTGCTTGCATGAAGGAAAGACAGATCACAATTGTCTTTTTCAGTTTCATCTTCACTGTCATCATCTACATGAGGAACATCACTTCCTCGCCTTACAACTTTTTTAATCTCCATATGTTGCATGAAACACTCATTGCATGTACGAATTTTTTTTCTGAAATGAATTAAAAAATATATATATAATGCAAATCAATATAAATAATTTTTAATATTTATTTAAGGTGACAATATAATTAATACCTGCTTGATGCTGTTACAAGCCAATTATTTGCACATGAATAGCAAAAAATTCTCCCACATATTCGACAATGATGCTGAAATATATTGCAAAAATAAATTTTATTATTTGAATCTAAAAATTACATACTTATTTCTAAATATTTTACATAAATAAAATGCCACCAAATCCAGCAAAAATTCTTTTTGTTTAATAAATTATATGAAAATCAGTTGTGTGATGAACAATATTTGTCTTTCTTGGAAGAAATTGTGTTTACTTGCATAAAGAAAGTAATAATAGGATAATACTTGAATATAAATTCTACTTTGCAAAATAACTGTAAGAGTATAAAGAGAGAGAGAGAGAGTAATAAATCCAAAATGCAAAAATAACTCTTGAGAATGTCAATACTGGGTACACAGAAATAGCAAAAAGGATGTATGTTACAAGAAAAAGATAGCTTCAACAGGTAGAGTTTCAAATCTGAGCAGGTTAGCTAGAAGTTAAACCTTATAAAATATTTATAATGACTAGAGAAAGCCAAGTATATGTCAAATTTCTCAGATGAAAACAAAGTTGAAGAATGTGAAGCAATAATGAAAAATTTCTGAAAGGGCATGCAAAAATCACATCCAATTTTAGAAGGAAGTAATACTTGTCAAAAATAATTCAATAGTATAAAATATTTAATAGTGGCTGCTGAAATTAACTGCAGAAGAATGATAGTTTTATAATATATTATTAAACAATAAGAATATAAAGATGAATATAAAGAATATAAATATAAATAAGAATATAAAGAATTCATTAATGATTAAAAGGAAAATAAATTTTTGTGGAAATGTATCTGTAATTATTAAAATGAAGAATATTTTAAGTTTATTATTTTGAATAATTAAAATTAATTTTGAGGAATTTTTCAAATTAATACAAAAAATTTAAAATATATGCAGTTGCCAATCTCATTAAAAGAAAAAAACAGGAAATTCTTTGTAATTTCAATGGAAGAAAAAAGAGATTTTAAATAAAACAAGTAAAAAGACAAAAGAAAGAAGTGATTTTATCCCTATTTTCTTAAATGGACAAATGAATCAATTAGCAACCTAAATGTAATCATATTAATATAATAGAATGAATACATATATTTATACTCTCTCTAGTCCAAAAGTCTCGAAAACATTTTAAATAATAATTTAATGTAAAAATTTAATGACAGATTAAAAGTATTGCTTAAGCAGACATTGTGATTCATTTAACACACATACTGTTCAAATTATAGTTCTATATGATATTTTAATATAAATGAATAACAAATGCATATATTTATTAGTTTTAAACAATAAAGAATAATTTAAAATGACATGTGTCAACATATACATCCAAAGTAACATTAAAGTGAAAAAAATATTAAATGCTTTTAAAATGGGTCAAATGGTAAAAAATGATACAGTATACTCTTGATATCTCGAAGTTGAAGGGATGCTAAAAAAATTCGAGATAACAAGTTCATAACCAAAACATAAAATTTCACGTAAAAACACAACATACGGAATAATATAAAAATTAGAGTCATAATAGCTGAGAATAAGTATAAATATGTAATGATAGTTGACAATAAGTCTAAATATAACAATGATAATTTTAATTTTTAAAATAGTAGAAAATAATTACATGAAATTGAAAAGAATTAGTAAATACATAAATGAACTTACATTGCTAGAATTTCTTAAAAAAGCCCAGTGTCATGACCTGGTGACATCTCTTTTGGAAGTCATCATTTTCCACGTTTTCCGATCATTCTATGAAGTGTCATAGAACTTGGACAGTATCTTTAGATTGGGTTGCAGTAATGCTAGGTGATCACTAGTTAACACCCACTTCTTCCTCATCATCAAACAGTGGAGAAGAAATCGATTGAGAAATGATTTTCATCATCGGTCTACAGCCCACAGACTTCAATGTCAGCGTTCAATTCAGTAAAATCTTTAAAAGTTATGTTTTCAGAAAGATTGAGTGATTTTGAAATTTTCTCACATTCTTCGCACTTTATTTCATTTTAGGATTCAGCACTGGTTTCCTGTTCCTTGTCTGATTCAATTTTGTTTTCTACTTCTTTCAGAAAGCCAGCTTTTTTAAAACAGTTTATGATAGTCTTCTGCACCACGTCCCTCCAAGCTCAGTCAGCCATCCTCATGCAATCAAGAATGTTTAATGGCATAATTTATGAGCTTTTCTATCAATAGAATCTATGATCTTCTTCACTACCTCCTTCCTGTATACAACTTTGAAACTTCTGATTAACAGCTTGATCAAGAGATTGCAGCTTTGAAGTAGTGTTTGGTGGGGGGAAAACTACTTTTACTGCTTTCATTTCTCGGACAATGCTGTGAGTCTTGCAATTGTCAAAGAAAAGAAATATTTTCTTCTTCTTTTTGCTCATGTTATTTTAATTTGCTTCAGCCAGACTATAAAAAATTTGCCTGCCATCTAAGGCTTTTTATTCACATTATAACGAAGAGGAAAGAACTTCATGCCTTTAAAGCGCCTTGAGCTTCTGTATTTTCCAATCATCAAAAGAGTTAACTTCTTGGTCCCACTAATGTTGGCAACTAACAGTAATGTTACTTGCTCTTTACTCTGTTTTCCTCCATGACATGTTTCTCCTTTTAAAGCTGCAGTTTTGTCCAGCAGTGCTTTAAAGAAAAACTCTGTCTCATCAGTCCCTGTTTCCGTCTCCGTCTGTCAGGGGAATATTCTTTCAAAAGATCAGGAAGATTTTTAATCCATTCTCAACAAAGTTCATCACTCACTGATTGGCTCTCACAATACAATTTTTGAAAAACAATGTTGTGACATTTTATAAAGCTCTCCAGCCATCCATTACTGCATTTGAAGTCCTTGTGTCCCAGTTTTTCTGCAAACTGTTTGGCCTTCTCTTTTAACACATTGCCTTCAAATGGGACATTACAATCGCTGCACTGTTTAAACCATTTTATGAGAATTCTTCTAAATAGGGATATCCAACCATTCTAATCTTCTTCATGACTCCTTTTTCCTGCTCGAAAAGTTTCTTAATTTTGTTTCTGTCTTTCAATATTATTGATAAAGTTGATGATGGAATTTTGAAATCCTTTGCGATTTGTTCCTTTTTTCCACCTTTATATATAAGCCTCTAAAATATCTACCTTTTTTCAATTGTCAACACGTTCAACTTAGACTTAATGCTCACTGTTTTCTTTTCTTTGGAACTTTCCAGTTTTGAGACCAGAACTGGCAATTCACTGACACGTTTTATCACTTCACTAACCTTTTTTGCTGACTGACTTAACCATATGCAGTAAATTCTGAACAATTTAGAACAACACACCTAAGCAACAAACATAAGTGACAAATGATTGGATAGTTGGATTCACATTGGCAAGGTACATGAATTGGTGAGACAGGCTAGCACATACATCTTCACTCGCCCCCTCCTTCCTCCAAAAATGCCACCCATATGACATAACTTTGTTTGCTGTTCAAGTAACCAGATGGACTTATCGGAATTGTTCCTTACCTCTCAGAGAGATGATGAAGTGTGTGAGAGATTCTTGGAAACATACCTCTATTTGCTTCGACACAAATGAATGGCGATTTTTCAGGAAAAATTCATTTTTTAATAAAAAAAATATTTGACATAACAAGGTTTTGAGTGAAAACTCTTCGAGATAAGAATTAAAATTAACATTAGATGAACATGCAATATCAAAGGGAAAAATAATTTTTCAACATATCGAGAGTATGCTGTATATGAAATTATATTAATATTCCGGCTACTTAATATATGCATTTTGAAGCAAAATAATATTAAAAAAAAATAATGAAAAAAATTACCTTTCTGAGCACAAATGAGAAAATTTTTTTACAAGCCAAACAACTGGATACTTCAGAATCATTTATCCAACGATCATCAATTTTCACTTTTTGTAAATGATATAAATGATCATTTCTTTTCCAAAGAATATCTTTTTCTCTAAAAGAAGAAAAAAAGATTTGCACATAACTAACCATGCAAAATACTTCAATTGACAAGGAGGCTAAACCTATCTGACATGATTGATTTCCACCAGAAATAATTAAACGGATCTCTTTAAGAAACAGATTTTAATTAAAATAACTTACTTTTACAAAAGATTAAAACAAATAGTGCTAGCATGAAGCAAGTACATGTTACTATATTTATTTTTAAAGTTAATTAATTTATTAATTAAATTATTTTGTTTAGAGTTTAAATTTAGGGTCAGTTTATTATCCTACTGTTATTAATAAATAACACTGAAAAAATATCTTTTACAATTACTTCAATTTTATTAAACTGCCAATTGCAATCACATATTAACTAAAGACTGAGAGAAAGGCAAAATTTAAATAACTATATAAACTATAAAAAATGTCATCTTACTTTAGTAATTTCACAAGCTTTTTTTGTAGTTCTCTTGAATAATGTTTCAAACTCAAAATTTCAGCTTCCATATTTTCTTTATCTTTCTGGTTATACAGTTTCAAATCTTCAAGCTGTGATAATAATATTTCATTTCTACTGTGTTCTTCTTCAACTTCAGACATTGACTAAAATAAATATTAGAAATATTGATTGAATACATGATATGCTAAAACACAATATTTATTAGAATGAGAATATCAATAAATAAATGACACTGAACTGGGTGGTGAGGAAATCTTTATTATCAGTTTAGTTTTAGCATTTTGACATGTATCAATCTCATGAAAAAGAAACAGTTTTAAGAAGTTTTTTTCTGTACATAATTTAAAGAATATGTAAAAGAAAGCTATTGAAATTCAATCATTTACCTCTAAATAATGACAAAGCAAGGGCAGCACTAAACAATTTTAGCCATAAAGATATACAAATAAAATTTTAATGAGGCTACTATTTACAATATATCTACAAAAACTTATTTCAGCATTTTCCATATCATTGATTAAATTGTTACATTACACATTAATTATCCTTCTGAGACCTGGGCAAAGTAAAATACATTATAAAACATCCATTTTAATCCATATGTCAGGTCTCAGAAGGATATGTCTACAGCCTAGAATCTATTAGGAATAATAAAAAAATGCTTCTTTATGAAAATTCAAATTTTTGGTTCCTTAAAATTATTAAGATTTTTCTCACAAGAAATAGATCAAATAAATATAGGTTAATGACATCTGTACTAATTTATATATATAGATTTTTTTGTCTATTATTTGCCCCAAAATCTACAATTTAGGTTTAACGTAGATTTTAATTATATGTAACATCACTTTTTACAACCAGAAACTCGAGATTCAGAATATGGTGTCAATAAGCCATCATTGAGCCATCATAAGCCTTTTCTGTTTCGTACAAGACATTTTCTTATTTTATTTATTATTATTATTATTATTTGCAAAGCTATATATAAGGAATAGAAAAAAGGCAAAAGGAAATCGAACAATCATGCACAAAAAAATATAGTATTAGATGAAAATCATATATGTGATGAACAACTGTCATAAATGAGGAAACTTTCATGAGATGTTTAATTAAAAATGGGTGAATAATGATAAGTACATATGAATTACCCATAGCAGAAAAGAAGACAAAAAATTCCCATACTGTAGGTGACTTAAAAAAATTATTCAAATCTGCCCAAATCTTTAAAAATATAATTTAATTAATTTAATGTTAACTGGCTTCAGAAGCACAATCATAAAAGAAAAATAATTCATGTGATAGATTAAATATCTTCATGAAGCTTCATGAAGAAACAAAGAAGAAAATAACGTAGAGTCAATATTTCCCTCACCAGTGAAATGCAGTATTTTTTTACAATTTTATATCAATTTATGATACCCACACAGAGATTCATAAATTTATTTTTATGATAAATTAGTCTCTCATGGTACTTACAAAAGGATTTTAACTGATTTGTCAGAATTGAAAACTATAAATTGTGCTGAAACTACCTTAAATACAACAAACACACACAAACTTGCCTCTGATTTCAACCACACTGTATGCTCTATATTTCAAAATTGCAACTGTTCTACACACTTAACAGATTAAATGTGCTTGTAATTATTTTAGAAATCAGTTTAAAAGCTTTAATTATGTTCAAATTAATGTTGGAAATTTTAAAAGCCTAATATTTTACTAATTTCACATAAACACCAATTTGTTTAATTCACATAATTACTTTCAATAAAATTAAGAAGGGGATTTTACAAGTATGTTAAAGAAAAAAAAAGAACTGTATAAAAAGAAGAATTTCTCATTCTGTGAAAAATCAAGTCTTATTTCTTTGAAAATGCAACTTTCTAAGAAATATTATCCTTTAGAGAGATATTTACCATAGAAATGGGGAAAAATACCACAACATGGTTAATGGCAACAGTTATTTATACTATTACAAAGCAACCCACCAAAGTTCATACTGGGACACATAAAAATTTCCAATAATACCCATAAATTCAGTTATAGAATTGCAAATCTCCAGCCAATTACTGCCCCATATGCAAGTATTATGAACTTGTGAACTTTTCCAAGCTTGCAAGGACATATTTTCTGCATGTATACATGTTATTTATTAATCACTAATATTAATAATACTTAAAATATTAATAAGTATATTTGTTACATTCCAAATATTTATAAGAACATGTAACTATTGTGTCAAGATTTAAAAAAATTGTTTTAAGAGAAGAAACATTGGAATTGGAATAAGCTGCATTAAAGATTTTGAAGATGGAACAAAAGGCTGTAAACTTGCAATACTAAAGAACAGCCTTATTTCCATGCTTCTTAACACTAGAATGACCAACATTTTTACCTGCCTAAAAGGACTATATCAGTCATTTTGACCACAATAAGAAATCGAGAATAAAAATTTGATTTTTAATGCAAATATCATTATAAAAAGTTAAAATAATTTATTTTGAGCAATTGTAAAATGCATGCAATAATTAAATAGTATTTTTTTAATATATACAAGAAAACATACCTTTATTTTGAGGACAAAAAGGAGTATTATAAAACAGTTATGTATCATTCTAGACATTAACACATGGTTTGTAATAGTGCTATTTCACAATAATTTTACTATTTAACAACATTTACTATTTTATAATTTTACTATTTAACAACATTTACTATTTTATAATTTTACTATTATATAATTTTATAATACTATTAGTATTATAATTTTTTACTAATACTATTATTATTACTATTACTATTATAACTGTATTATTACTATTACTATTATAACTGTACTATTATTACAATATTATTACAATATACTATTATTATTACTATTATTATATATTACTAGATGGAACCCGTCAAAACTTGACGGTAAAGTTCATGGCTGCTTTAAAATGTTAAAAAATTTTAGAGAATAATTCTTAGCAAAAATTCAAATAAATAGGAATTACTTTAAATAGGAATATAAAAATCTGCTTGTCAAAATCGTCATCTATATAATAGATGGAAAAGAACATAGTGTATTATGAATGCAGTTTGTATGCACCAAAGTCAGATAGCAACAGCGTAGTTAGATAGTGTGCGACTTTTCAGCATCGTGTTGGTTAGTTAGTTATGTGATAATAAATTTTCTATATATATATTATATATTTCACGAATGCAATTTGTCTGCTGTATATCTGTTGTACTTCCTTAAAAGCACCTTTCCATTAACTGACACAACACTGATATATTGTACAAATCTGCCGCTAGAGTCCTGTGCGGGTCAGGTTCTACCCGACCTGAACCCACAAATTCAATTTTAAGTCAATGCACAACCTGACCCAAACCCACAAAAATAATTTTCAGCAACCCACAACCCGACCTGAACCCGCAAAAATAATTTCAGGCAACCCGCAACCCGACCCGAACCCGCAATGTAAGGGAAGGAAATCATGTTTTAATACCATTATGAAAAATAATCTACAATTGTATCTGTAATAGAGGTCTGCACCGGGCCGGCCCATGGGCCGTGGCGGGGCGGCAAAAGTTCAAACTGGCCAGGCAGCTTTATTAGGACAGTTTTTTCAATGGGCCGGGCTAAATAAATAAATAAATAAAATAAACAGGCCCGGGCCGGCAAAAAAAATTGAACGGCCCTGCCAGGCCGGGTTGATAATTACAATTAAGTGGATCTACCGGCCCGATATAAATCTTTAGACGAAGCTGATAAAATTATAAACGGGCCGTGCCGGGCTAGGGTCGAACTTTCATGTTTTACATGGGACGGGACAGGGCGGGGCGGGGCAGGCCGTTCCCGGTTCTGGAAATTTCGGCCTGTGCAGACCTCTAATTCTCTAATACCATTTTTATGTTTTACATAGAAGAATGAACAAATCTGTATTCTTTAATATTCAACTATAGTAAAACCTCTGACCCGACCAGATGCAGGATTCTAAATGATATAAAACTAAAAATCTAATCTTTAAATATACTTTAAAATTAGTTGTGGTTTCAAAAGTTCCACTTATAACGATACACCTTGTTTTACACAAGTGGCCATCTGGCTTTAGTTTATCAGCAGTTATTATTTTGAAAATTTTCCTGCCTAACATAGTGCATTGCGTATCACCACAATTAAATTATTCACTTGGTACATTAGACAGGAAGGACCATTTAGCGTTTTGCTGCGTATTCTATTTTTAAAATACAGTTAAAATATAATGCAGTTTGCTATTTCGAAGACTCATGAAAGGATGACTAAAGACAAAACAGACATGCACACATTTTGCTTTTGTGAAACTTTGATCTGCGGTTTATATCGATCGGCTTTTAACGGGAAAAAATATTTTCCACATTCTTTTAAAAAAAGCAGCTCAACCCGAACCCGACCCGCAAGAGTAAAAAAGCCAACCCGAAACCGACCCAAACCCGAACCGCACCAAAAAAAATAAAGTCAACCCGAACCGTAACAGGAAAATATAGCACCAACCCGACCTGACCCGAACCATGGGTCAGTCGGGTTTGGGCAAAAGTGGGTAACCTGACCCGATACAGGACTCTATCTGCCACTATCTGGCATTAGTGCATGCAAAATGCATTCATATGTACTACTCTCTTTTCTACCTATCAATTTTTATGTTGATTCTGTTATAGCGCATATAAGTGCATTTTGCGTAAAAACAATGTCCATATAATGACAATCATGTACAACTCATTCATATTGTGTCGGTTAATGGAAAAGTGCTCTAAGAATTCTGTTTGTTATAAAGTATACTGTAGCTGCTGCTTTGAGAAAGATATTTGTTTAATTTATTTATTGCAATTTGTTGAGGTATCCATTTTGATCACTCATTATTTAATTCATTACATTTATTAAAAGAGTTCTAAGCTTATTCAAGTACAGAAAATCATTACTTGCACAATTGTTTACAGCATTACTTATTTTAATGCTTAATACAGCTGTATTGAATACTCGGCCAATTTGTTGAGTACTCCTTGGCAGTGTTGAATTCGGGGATTGCATTTTTTTACAATTGAAAACACAATATCTGAAATCTTCCAGAGGGATACATCTCACTGCTCCCCCCCCCCCCCCTCCGACCACCACCTGAATTCAACACTGCTCCTCAGTATTCAGGAAATTTTGACCGAGTAGTATTAAGAATTAATTTTTTTAAGAAATTTTGATATTTATAACTATTCTGTAAAGTTATTCATACTCAGTACATAAAAATATACCAACAAAATATAGAAAAACCACATGTAAAACTAACAAAAAGAGGGACCACCGGGAGGGAACTTTTAAGGGCACTTATTTTTTTAAAAAATATCCAAAATCCAAAACATAAAAAATATTCCCTCAAAAAGGACATTGCTGCAGCTTATTCAAAAAACATATTTTGTAATGGCTTGTTTGCAGTAACCTGTTATAAGTGACTGATTTATGCATTTTGCTATATTTTTCCATAATGAATTGACAAATGTTGCAATATTTTCCTGCGAGCACTCAACAAATTTCTCAATCTTTTCCCATAACCGATCGATGCATTTTGAGATTTTTTTTTTTCCTGCAATCAATTGAAGAATTTTGTAATATTTTCCTTCTAATCACTGAATTTTACTATTTTTTTTTTAATTGGTAAAAACCATCATTTTTTTTTTCTACCGATCAGCGAATTTTATGATTTTTCTCCTTAATTGACAAAAATCACTGATTTGTTTTCTTCAACGATCGGTGAATGTCACATTTTTTTTCTGCAGTCGACAGACAAATTTTAAGATTTTATTTTTCATGACTGATTGACAAATATCACTATTTTTTTCTCAATAAGTGCTCCACAACTTTTTTTCTTTTACATGTGATAATTAGTTGAATTTCACGGCTTTTTCCAGAAACTGAGTAACAAATTTCTAAATTTTTTTACATGTGACCGATTGAAACTTGAAAGGGTACGTCAAAAAGAGCAGTAAGGACCCCTGATTATGTAAAGTATTTAAAAAGGGCCGCAGACTGCATAAATTATTTAAAAAGTGCCACCAGATACTGTAGCCAGCCAAATTGGCATAGAGTCAAAACCAATTAAAATTAATTTAGTTTTATATTTGTTATTTATACAAATAAAAGTTATATTTTTGGGTAAAAAAACAGTTTATAGAAACAGAAAATACAATATTTTCTTTTTTATATAAATAAATTTGTTATATTTCAATTTATGGTGTAAAAACATCAATCTTTCTACATTTTCTGGATATAGGGTATTACTTTTATTATTATAAATTTGGCTTGCCTCAGAAAAATGCCTTCACTGCAAGCACTACTTTGTATGCTGTACATATAACAAAATTAAAAAGAAATGGTAAAGCCAATACAATTTTATAATCAAAAGAAAAACTAAATCTTTGAATTTACAAAAATAGTCTTCAAAAGGTGACAATAAATGAAATTTCAAACTGAAGGTAGTTTAAAAATTATATATTATTTAATTATTTATTTGTGATTATTATTTTAAAATATGACTCAAGATGCAAGTTTATGTACATGTATAAACACACTCAAAGGGCTGTCTTACTCTAAGCTGGCTTCACATGCGAATCAGTGATTCTTTTTTTTACGCACAATTACTCGGTACTTTGCCATAATACTATTTGGTACACCACTATTGCTTAACTGCTTGGAGGGCGGTGTGATATATTTTATCCCGCTTAATTTTAATGAAGGTTCGTACCAGAATTTTTTAATGAAATTCTATTTTTATAACTTTGATGGAAAAAAAAAAGGTGCAAATTTTCATTTTCCAAATTTTAAATAAAATGTTCTGGTGAATTTAACAGACAAACAAAATTACTCACCCCTGTAAGGGTGATTATGACAGTGTCTTCTAGATTCAGGGTTAAAAATTTAGTGCAAAATTTAAATTACAGTAAAATTTACCCTTACATTTAAATGTTAGTAAACATTAATTTATGCTGTACGTTTGATATAACTGCTTTAAAATTTCTTAAACATAAACAGGGTTGTAGTGGGTAGCTGCCCGGGTACCTGTCCAGCTACCCACCCGACCCAGGCTGGGTTTTTAATAAAATACCCAGGTTTTTAATAAAATACCCAGGTTTTTTACAACCATAAGTGTTGTAGTGGGTCAGGGTTACCCACCCAACTACCTGCCCGGGCTGGGATTTTTATAAAAAACCCAGGGTTTTTTACAACCCTGAACATAAAATTCCCTTTTGTGCAACATAGAGATGAAAAAGCTCAAGTTTCTTTTTCTTTTTTTTTTTTGGTGGGTGAGGGGTGTTCCGCTGAGGTTGTTTATTTTAACTTGGAATGGAAAAGTTGACATGTTTTTAAATGTTGTACTTTTTCTTAACATACCACTATTTTTATGAATTTAATTTCTTTTCAGCATTAATTGTATTTTCCCCCCTTCTTTCTTTTTTGCATGTAATTTTAAAGTAATGTGGCTAGCTTTGAAAAAATTTTAATTATATGCAAAAGTCCTTTAAAATAATTTGCATAATTTATTAAATTCTAATAACTGTAAAAATATTTGAAAATGACTTGCCATTGTTTTTATTTTTTTTAATTATTGGTGGACAATATGAATTTTACTTAAATTATGTTCTGTAGTGTATTTCCTAGATCGTTGTTAAAGCATGTAACTCAACTTTTGCAAGTAACATACCAAATCAGTGTGTAAGTAGCAATAAGAATTACAGGTGAACCTAGTAGCTCTAAAATTTTTCTTTTTGGAGCCCCCCCCCCCCCCCCACACACACACACACAAAAAAAAAAAATACTATGCTTTATGACAATGCGGTTTGTTTAATAGCAGACATGCTACAGGCTTAAAAAAAAAAAAAAAAAAAAAAAAAAAAAAATTACGGCCTGACACGCGAAAAGAACTTTTTTTTTCCATAACCCTTTGACTAAATTCTTATTTTTTTCTGCAATACTTTGACGAAATTTTTTTTCCCATAATCCTTTGACAAAATTAGTGATTTTTTTGCAATTCATTGACAAAATTCGCATTTTTTCCAGAATCCTATGATGAAATTTGTTTTTTTCGGCTTTTTGGTGAAATTTATATTTTCTGCAATCTTTTGAAGAAATGTGCGTTTTTTCCCGCAATCCTTTCACGAAATATGTGTTTTCCCATGATTGTTTGATGAAATTCGTGTTTTTTCAGACCTTTTGACAAAACTCGGGTTTTTTTCTTGATCCTTTGACAAAAATTGTGTTTTCCTGCAATCCTTTGACGAAAATTACGTTTTTCGAGATCCATTGACAAAAATCACGTTTTTCCGCAATAGTACTTTGATAAAAATTGCAATTTTTCTATATTCTTTGACAAAAATCACACTTATCCAGAACTGTCTGACGAAATTCATGTTTTTTCAGGCAAAGTAGATGATAGTTGTGTGTCTAGGCTATGTTTTCAAGTTGTTATCGATCTCAGGGATGATAAAATTCAGTGCCAAAAAAGTGGAATTCCACGTTTCTGTGGAAAAGTAGCATGTCTCTAATAGAAAAGTACAGTAATCTCCCCCCCCCACACACACGCCACCACCACCACATACCTGATCACAGAAAAGAATGCTGAAACGTTTTGATTTTTTTTTTTTTTTTTAAGAAAGTGGTTTATTTTCTCTTGGAAAAAATTAAATTTTACTTCTTAAATAGTTTATTTAAGTTTTTCTAATAGCTACTTTATGTTTTTTTTTTCATTAGGTATACTTTTATGCATATGAATTATGAGTGTACTGAGTACTCGGTGTTCGACCACATTTTTACAATGTGCTCAGTCAATATAAAATAATTCTAAAAATGTACTTTCTTTTTGCTCAAAGCATCATTATATATAGAGACATATATTAATTACATAACACAATTTTAAATAATGAAAGACAGCATAGCACTATTACACATTATTTACCACCCTATCTCATAAAGTTTATGTGACGATGCGGCACCTTTATTCTTTATTTAAAATATATTGAAATGTTTACTGCAATGTTTAGAGATAATTACAATTTCACACATGTAGGGTTTAGGGTATAATACTTATTCATTTTATTTTAAAACTATTTGTGCATTGATTTAAAAGAGTTTGTGAAAGGCTAGAATTTTCAAATGATCACTTTCACAACAACAATTTTTTTTTTCAAATTTTCATTTGGTTAACAATATTAGTATTACGTTTGGCAAAAATGGTGTCATTTAAACAGAAAAGTACTGCAATGCATCTATGGTACCATAAAGTTGTTTGCCGTTCAAATTTTGAAGGCTTCATCAAATATATTATTGTTATGGGGATTTAATAAATCATGCACATTGTTTTAAAGAACTTTTATGGGTCAATTCTTCACATAAATTGACTCTATAATTAAAAAATTTGATACTACTTGGTTATCCCATCGACCAAAAATCTATCGCCAAACTATAAGATTAAATGCCAATAATGGTTGATCGCAAATGTCACATTCACATGACTTTAAGCAAGTTACATGTGTTTATGTCAAGTGATTTTTATTTCGATGTTTTATTTGCATTTTTATTAATGTTATACTAATTTATTTGTTCTTTCATTTAAAATAAAAATTATGTCAATTTGTATAATTTGGCGAAATTGGTGGACGGGTTAACTAAGTAGTATCAAAAATTCTATATTATAAAGCATCCATAGCTTTTGAAAAGATGGGAGAAATAGAATGACTGATAAAAAGTACAACTAACAAAACAAATTTAAATCCATAAAAACACAAAAATGTAGTTATTATAAAAAAGTTAAATAAAATATTTAAAAACAAACTTTTCCAAGTTGAAATATATCTCCTGTACAGAACAGAAAACCCACACACCCTGAAATTAATTTGAGCATTCCCATCTCTGGGAGGGACCATTACGGCACTTTTCAGCTATACCAACACCATTGTCACCAAATATAATAGATTACACTAAATGGAACATTTGAAAATAACTAACAAAAACCTGCAAAAGTGAACATTTGAAAATCAAACTTTCACAAACTCTTTTATTAAATCAAAAGAAACATATGCTTAAAGTAAATAATTATACACAAAAACTCAATTTAAACTGTATGGATAAAATAGTAAGTGTCTCTAAATATTTCAATCTTTTTTTTAATAAAGGTGCTAAGTAATCACAGAAACTTTATGAGATAGGGTAGTAAGTAAATAATGACTGATAATGCCATGCTCCTTGTTTATTATTTAAACCTTACTTTTTTTGGTGTTTTTTATAA
The DNA here is from genome assembly GCA_963932465.1 of Maratus speciosus. NCBI lineage: Eukaryota > Metazoa > Arthropoda > Arachnida > Araneae > Salticidae > Maratus > Maratus speciosus. The sequence continues at coordinate 94,021,466 of OZ010787.1, forward strand.
ATTTATTATTTTTTCTAATGATACATAAAGCAAAAAGAAAGTAAATTTTTAAAAATACTCAGTACTATTGGCCAAGTACGAAGTCAAAATTTGGCCGAATATGGAATAACACTTCTAATACTGATATTTACACACTACTTGGGTAAATTACTTTGCAAAACAGGATTACATAAATCGCAAAACAGGATTATCAGTGATGATTTAGAATAGTAAAAAGAAATGAATTGCATCAGAATGTCATGCACATTATAAGATGCATATGAAGTTTAAGCCTAAATGACAAACAGAATTTCTAAATAAGACTAAAATTCTATATAAATTATATAATGAGCGATCGAAATGGAATCCGGTGCAAATTACAATAAATAAATAAAATAAATACCTTGTTTTTCCAAAGCACAATACAATATACCATTGTTCGTTGCAGTATATCCTAATGTTGCTGCATCGCATACAATATCAATGTGAATGAATCACGAATCTTAAGATTCATTACTTCGCAGCAACGTGTCGCTCCAAATTGCAGACTAGTACTTACGTACTACGCATGTGCACAAGTAAAATTTTAATTGAAAATTACGGCTAATTAATAAAATTTTTGAACAAACGAATGTACGATAACAAATCTGTGGTGAAATATTTTTCATTTAAAAAAAGAATGATGCAATTTGATGCAGTAGTTTCTTCTCACGTACTGGCGAAACAAACCGCTTAGCGTTTTAAATATATAGATATTTTATATATTATACTAGCAGACCCACCCGGCATTGCCCGGGATTTGTAAATAATAACCTTAAACAAAACTTAAGTTTGTAGGATTTTATATCTTTGGAAATTCTTTTAAATGAACCTAATTTTGAAGGCCCCATTGTCTTCCGCAGTGTCTAATGTGTTCCCATCAAACTTCTTTTTGAACAAACCTGTAATCTAGAACCCCACTACCTACGGTAGCATTTACCGGAAGTGCCCGCAAGTGCCAGAGACAATCGAAAACCAAGTTGAGTGAGCCAAACCTCATAGGAATCAAGCCCACAGAAACCAAAAAAAAAAAAAAAAAGAAAAAAGAATGCACCATTAATGTTAGAAAATGTTGATAATTAAAGTCTAAGATAAAATTTCATAATACAGAAAATAGCTCAATGGTAATTTATGTTGAAGAAAGCAAATCCCGTTGAAATTGGGCCCTTAAACCCGAGGTAATAACGCGCCACCAAGCGATGGAAGATGCCTCCTCACCTTGTAAATTTCATGAATTACTGTTAGCGTTAACACGATATTTAATAAACGAATGAAATCCCTTATGTAAAGTTACCTTTAAAGTAACGCGATTTTTAATTTACGGCTGTAGTGAGTAGACATAAGTTAATGCTGAAAAGGGAGATTAATGTTCGAAAAAGGTGGTAGCTTAGGTATAAAGAAAGACCGGGCCTTGAGGGCCAGGGTCTTAACTGGAATGTAGTTGGGTATAAGACAAATTTTTACGGGTTTTAAAGTAGCTGGAAGACGCTAAAACTATGTTAAAGAAAATTGCAATAGAATAGGATAGTTTTTAAAGAAGCTGCAACAAAGGCCCCATGAAGATGATTAATATTCAAAATTGGTGGTAGCTGAAGTCTGTAAGTTTTTTTTCGTCGTTCATGTAGTAGCTGGAGAACCTAAGAAGTTGTTAGACAAAAAAATTTCGTGAGTCGGACCATTTTTAAGGAAGCTGTAACACTTACAATTACTTACTTACACAATGGTGCTACAATCCATGTAGGATTTTGACCTCCCTCAATATACTTCTCCAGACCTTCCGATCTCTGGCCTTTACTTTGTGCCCAAAAAGGCCCAACTCATAGTTGAGAGCAGGGCCCTAACATGAAAACATGTTTAAATGTTTTAGTACTTAGCATTTTAGATCTTCAATTAAAATTAATCATAGGATATGAAATAATCATTAGAATAATATTTTAAAGAAATGCGTAAAAATGGGGTAAATGCTTAAAAAGGGGCCCTAGAGCTCCAATAAAAATATGAGGGTGTTGGTCTACGGGGAAGAGTCCAAGACAATATTTTTAAATTATGCAATGAGAAGATGAGAAAATTAGGGTGTAAAAAATGCACAGAACAAAAAAAGTTCAAGGGGCCCCAATCAGGCCCTACAGGATCCTAAAGTTCCCCAGGATTTTAACTGGAGAATAACTTAATGGAAAAATGGTTCCAGAAATGAAGAGGGAAAATTTATTAATAATTTATAATGCAAAGCTTCAAGGGGCCTTGTACCGAGCCACAAGGGGGAAGGGACTTAAGTGGCATGTAGTTTGGTATAAATACACTTTTTAGTAATTGTTAATATAATCTGAGGACGCTAGAACTATGGTAAAGAAAATTGCAAGGAATTCGGATCATTTTTAAAGAAGATGCACCAAGGGCCCTAAGAAGATGACTTATATTCAAATTTGCTGGTAGTTGAAGCCTGAATTTTTTTTTTTTTTTTTTGTCATTCATGTAATAGCTGGAGAACCTAAGATGGTGTTAGAAAAAAAAAGCTAGTGAATCGGACTATTTTTTAGGAAGTTATAATAGGGGGCCCAAAAGGGGCCAACTGATAGTTCATAACAGGGCCCTAACATGAAAATATGTTACAATGTTTTAGTACTTAGCGTTTTAGATCTTTTATTAGTCGAGATTAAGCATAGAGTATGAATTAATCATTAGAATATGATTTAAAAGAAATGTGCAAAAAATTGAGGAAATGCTTAAAAAAGGCCCCTGGGCTGCAATAAAAATACGTGAGTGTTGGTCTAAGGAGAAGAGTTCAAGACTCAACTTTAAAATTACGCATTGCGAAGGTGAAAAAATTAGGGTGTGAAAAATGCATGGCACACAAAAAATTTAAGGGGCCCTGCAGATCAGGCCCTACAGGACCCAGCACGGGCCCATGGTCTTAAATGTAATGTAGAAATGGGAGAATAACTAAATGGAGAAAGTATCCCAAAAATGAAGATTGGATAAAAAGGAAGCAATTTATTAACAATTTAGTGCACTAAAACTTCAAGGGGCCCTGTACTGGGCCGCTTGCAAGGGTGCCAGGGACTTAACTGAAATGTAGAAATGAGGCAGAAACTGAAAGGAGAATTCACCCCAAAAATGAAGAAGATTGGATAGAAAAGAGGCATGTTATTAACATTTTAGTGCACTAAAACTTCAAGGGTCCCTGTACTGGGCCCTTGCAAGGGTGCCAGGGTCTTAACTGAAATGTAGAAATGGGGCAGAAACTGAAAGGAGAATTCACCCCAAAAACAAAGATGATTGGATAGAAAAGAGGCATGTTATGAACAATTAAGTCACTAAAACTTCAAGGGGCCCTAGCCCTATACTGGCACCCTTGCAAGGGTACCAGGGTCTTAACTGAAATGCAAAAATTGAAAGGAGAATTCACCCTACAAACGAAGCATATCAGATAGAAAAGAGGCATGTTATTAACGTTTTAGTGCATAAAAACTGAAAGGGGCCCAGGGGCCCCGGCCCTTAAAAAAATAAAAATCTGGGCCTCAGGTGGATCAGGACCTGTCTTGGACTAATCACACCTGAATTTTCAGACTTCTACGTGCAGTAGTTTTCGATAGCCATCGCACACACACACACACACACACACACACACACACAGAGCGATTTGTTCTTTTATTAGTACGAGGTGGAACCTGTTGAATTTCGACGAAAGAAAATGTTTACAAAGGAACTGTTGCATCAAATTTATAATACATCGACATTCGACAACAATAATTACAATAAAAAATCCTTCTTACACTTGTTAGTTTAACTCTCCAAAGACATATTTTAACCTAAGATTAACAAAATACTTTTTTCATAAACTTCAACTGTTAAAATTATTGAAAAATTAAATTTTATTCATATACGTAATCAGTAACACATAATCAAGATAAGTAATTTTGATTAAGTTATCAATTGATGCTTGGTATTACGGAATGAAAAATCAGCAAAAATGATTTCACATTGACATAATCATAGAATTCCCCCCCCCCCCCCCTCCTTTAAATCTAAACCGAATCAAGACATTTTCCACGTTTCACATCCATATTAACCGTTTAAAAACATTTTAACGCGCAATAGGTTATTAATAAATTTATTTTCAAGCTTGAAGTCATGTTTGTCAACTATTACAACTTTCCATGTTAAAATTCCCACTCCTGATTTGAAGTCTTAGTATAATCTCTGTACCTGCGCGCAAAAATTCCAGAAATTTATAAGTTTTAGACGTATTCAAGGGAAAATATTTGGTTTTATCAAATAAAATTATCGTTTTCTTTTAAATATGACGTTATTTTCAGTCACTGAAATATTTTTCCTATTGTCTCAAACTCAATATCAGTGAAATGAAAAAATAGTGAAATATCATCATCTGGGAAATTGCGTCTTTTTTAAAGCGTAACATCATTTTCTGTTCAAAATTTTTAAAAAGATGTTTTTAATTGTAATGAGAAAATGGCATCAGTAAGAATATAATCAATAAAGATAACTAAACCACTTTTAATGGAAATGAAGTACTTCAGTTGCCACGGTTAGAAAATTGGTATTAAAAACTATAAAAAAATTAATATCTCAAAAATAAATTAAGATACAGCTTTCAAAAAAATTGCATTTAAAAGTGCATTTTTTTCTGCATACGGCAGTGTAAACATTTAAAATATGGGATGTTTAGAAGTTTAAAATTTTGCAGTAGTGAAAATTGCAAAACCGAAATTTCATTTCAAATTTCAATGTGTTGCCATTCGTAGAATGACGTATGCGTTATGCACAGATATGTTTGTCCTTTATAATATAGATAGATAAATAATACTACAGTATAGGATCCGTTATCCGGAATGCTTGAGAGCAGAGATATTCCAGATAAGGGGTTTTTCCGTAATTCGGAACACTTTGCAATAAATGTTAAGAATGGTATGAAATGTATGAAATATGAATAATATATGAAAATACATAATTATAAATTAGTTAATTTAATGACTTATTTACACAAAATAAAAAACCCTTCTAAATTACAATTCAAATAAAAAAGAAAATTACATTAGTATATAAGAGAGCAGAATCCTTTGATTTGGTTTTATAGAACATTTTTATTAAGATTGGTTGTTTATAGTGTGTCTTTTGTACTAACTGCTTCTGTATACTGACACAATTTGCTGTTTGTGGGAGTAGCTTGTTTGTTGCATTCCACAAATCATCTGTTCAATTGAAAAATATTAATAGCTCATTTGAAATCTTTTTACCACCTCATTCTGCTTGTCATCATCTTCACTTCCATTAGTCACAAATCTCACTGCCAGTCATCTGATCACTTACAGGAATATCGTCATCAGCAATTAAACAATCTTTTACTGGTTCTTGATTCAACAATTGAGCTTCTGAACATGAAAGTTCTTTAGCTTAGTCCAACAGATTTGTAATAATTTCTTTCTCTTTTTAAATTTTAGTCTTCAACTTCATGCTCATTCACACTATTAAAAAATATTGCACGATTTTATGTTTTTGAAATGAAACAAATTATTTTTCAGTTATCATTCTGCATTCCAGATTTCGGAGCATTCTGGATACGGGGTTTCCAGATAATGGGTCCCATACTGTATTATTATTAATAATACTATTTTTATTATAATACTATTTTACTATTTCACAATATTTCAGTGCTATTTCACAGCAGATCACTCAAATCTCTATAGTGGTCATTGGGACAGCTCGTGGTCATTCTAGGTAGAACATTAATTTATACACTTATAATAAAATATTGCAAAAAAAAAAAAAAACAATTTTATACATTTAAAAACCTAAAATAAAAAAAAAAAGCCATGAGAGGTGAGTGAGCTGATGTAAATGTTTTAAGAATAATTGCTTTTCAAAGGAGCTATGCAGTCAAAATGACCCCTTCAGTTATTTTAGTGTTAATATGCATTTTGTTGCACTTTACAGCAAAATGTACCTGACACTTTGCAGAGAAAAAAAGTTCTATAAAAACTCTTTTATATATAGAGAGAGAGAGATTGAAAGGCATTAAAATATTAAAATCTTTTAAATCTCAAATTTAAATTAATTTTCAATACTTTTGAACTTTTAATGCCTTATTCTGGATCTACCCCTTTTAAGTTGCTTCACTAGATGGGCAAATATTACATTCAATCCTTAAATTCAAGAAACTGTAAGATAGAAATTGCTTAACTTGCATTATCTGCATTTAGTGGCATCTAGGTCTCGGCCAACGATTTTAAATCCGAGCCTGATACCAAAAAAGTAAACCGAAAAGAAAAGTTTAATAAAAGTTGTTCTAAATGTAATATCTCATTTTTTTTAACAACTTCGTACATCACAATAACTGTTAATCCCTAGCACATAATTAATTTTATGACATTTACATTCAATCTTATCAAAAGATAAGAAAGTGCATTTTAGAAATAAATGAATGAATGAAATTTGCAGGAATTGCAATTTATATGACGAAGAATTGAACAACGTTTTTCTGTTTCCTATAAAAGGTGTACACCTTTCGTAATTCTCATGTCCTTGAAAGTCAGCTTAAATTAAAAATTCAACACGGTTATCTGAAAGATAAGATGCATTTTATAGGAAAAGACTTATCGATTGTAACACTCATTGACTAATAACAGAAAATATTACTTTTTTCACCTAGATTGTCAAATAATAAAATAAAATAAAATAAACAACCCAATTTAAAAATATCCTACTATTTATTTGTCTTGGTGCCTTTTTTGATGATGCATTATCAACTATCCGGTGAGGGTCAATGATGTAATTCTGCAAATATTGCAAATTTCTTTTAAAATAGCTGTGATGTTGTAACATTAATCAATCATCACATATAATAATTAATTATACCCAATTTAAACCAAAATTCTGCTTTCACAAATATATTTAACTGAAACTTCCTTCCCTTTTAAAAACATACACACACACACATATATATATCTTTATCTCTTATACAGCTGCTAAATATTCCTTTTAATGTTTACCAAATTATCAAAAAAAAAATCAACTTTCTCACTCTCATTAACAAACAGTAAAATTAAATGCTCTTATTTCCATTCAGGAATAAATAAAAAATATTTTTTTGATCATTTGCTTTTCTTTTGTACAGTAATCTAAACAGTTACTGATTCGTCGCCATAAATCTCAGACATAATCTGCAAATATTACAAATGTTTTATTTTTTTTAAGTAGCGTTCTTATACTAGGATAGAAAATCACTATTTCTGTTTTCCTTTCATTTTGATCAAAATAACATCAAAATGATTTCTTATGGAAAATGTAATTTTCAACCCAGGTGTCGTAAGGACGAGAAGTAGGTGATAACATACAGATGCCTCATTTAATTGAAACCACAGGAAACTGAAAGATTAATGATTATTATGAAAGGAGTAATTAAATTACTTTTACAAGAATAAAAGCTTTTTAACGGAGATAAAAATAAGGAATATTGAATTTATTTTAGAAATATAAATAGATTTTAGATATTAACACACCTTAAAAAGCATTAACAAAACACAATAAAGTTTGATGATTATATATTAATTAATATATGATTACTTCTTATATTTTTAAAAAAGTGTTTTTCCCCCCATATGTGAATAAATAAAATTTTCAGGTTAAAAAAAATTAGCCCGAGCCCAAAGGCTTTTGTGAAAATGGGGCCCAAGCCCATGTTGGGCCCAGGCTGAGCCCATCTCACATCTAATATATAAGCAAAAACTTACACAAAAGAGGTAAGAATTTGTAGCTAGTCTACAAAACTTAAGACTATGTAGATTGCTAAATTCATATTTATGGCTTCTGGGGCCTTTACCAAACTCACATGACTATGTATCATCAAGATGGATTAATAAAGAAATTCTGCCAATGAAGAGATTCTTGAGTCCAATTATTTCTAGCATCTCAAATTATGCTTTTCCTATCAAAACCTGCTGCATTTCTTAAACACACACACATATATGTATATATATTGTAAATGTTAGCTTTAGAACTTTGCTTTTATGTTTTATCCAGAAGCCTATCTATAGTAAATTTTTTCTCTCAGAATCTGTAACAAAAAGAACATAAAATCATGCATCAAGCATAGATTATGAAACACTTTCCAACTCATTCAGAATATTTTAACAAAACTTCACCAATTAATAAGGTGAAAGATGATATCTAAGTAAACAATTTGGAAAACACATAACGTATTTGAAAACCCAATTTCAGAAATTACCATCAATAGTCAAAAAAATATTTGATTTCTTTTATGCATCCCTGTATATAATCTATAAGATTAATCTATAGATTTGTATGCATACATAGTATGCTAAAGTTTAGTTCAGTTAGGAAACAGATAACACAGTTATAAATTATCCTTCAGCATTTTCCGTCAATAAACAGAACTATACTCGAGATCATTTGTCCTGTCCTGTATATTATCTGTGTTATATACACCAAGTAATAGGAAAAAAATTAGTTTAACCCATATTGGACCACAGCGATTAAATATTTTTGAAATTTTTTAAAACTTTGATTATATTATTAATATGGTGTAATTAAGTAGATACTAGCAAAATTTTGAAAAAAAGTTTTTAATTTTTTAAGTAACTAGCTGTCCTATAAATAGGACATATTAGTAGGACACATAGTAAGAACATATAAAATGCATACATAAACTAATTTTATGAGCAAATATTTTATTTTACTTTAAAAATACTGTTTATGTTGTACAAAAATACTCTATGATTTCTCCTATAAAAATTTAATAATAACGGTAAAATTCTAGATTATAAGATCACAATTTTAAAGGATTTTTTAAATAGATTTTTTTCAATTAAATTTTAATTGGTTACTTGTTTTTTTGTTTATACGTTATACTTTTATGTATTTTAAAGATGTCATAACAAAATGCATCCAGAAAATCCTTACCAATTTTATTTAAAAAAAAGTTTTATTAGCTGTCCTATTTATAGGACAGCGGTCCAATATGGGTTAATTTAAAAATGTGTGCCACAACTTAAAATGCACTTCCAGCACTTATTGTTCTTAGATAGTACTATAAAAAAGTTATTTTGTGTGTTGTAAATGAACAATGAATGCCATGCACACTATATTCTATAGTAAGCATCTTGTAATACATTCAATGATATATATTATTTTCAATATGTTTGAAAAAGTGTAACATCATTAAAATACACTGCAAATACTTTTTCCCCATAGGCCATAATGGAATGGAATTCTTTTGAGTGTCCCTGTAAACAAACTATTAAAGCTATACACTTCATTTTCAGTACCAAACATGCCATAGGAAACCTCAATTACATGACAATCCAAGTATATTTACATGCGTTAGAGCATGGACAGACAGAGAGAGAGGTGAACCAAAGTTACAAACACTTTTCAACTTTGTTAGATAGTGTGAAAAAGTAAAAATAACCCAGATCCACTATAGTTAAGGTACAAATTATCAGAATTTTTTTTTTCAAAACTTATTCCTCAATTGTTGATGTTTTTTCTTTGGGTTGGTGGGAAAATGTCACTTAATGCATTACAGATAATTTCTTCATGAGTAACACTCTGGGGCATTTATATCTTTTTATTTTTACAACACCAGAAATCATCTAGTTTCAGATTTCCCCATCTTGTACAACATCTATCAGTAGTCACTGATTGTTTTCCAAAGATGAGCAGCCAAAAAAAAAAAAAAAAAAAAAAAAAAAAATCATCAAGTGAATTTTTTCTAAAAATGTAATTGAAAATTTTGCTGTTAAGGCTTGAAATAATGTACAGATTTTAGAGAGTAATGTATGTAAACCAATACATAAACCAATTAAAAAGTATGGTATAAACAAAACATGCACTACAGAAATACATTAAAGCAGATTAAATTGGAAAAAAAAAAATTACAAATGACATTGATGAAAAATTATAATATTTTGCTACCTTTAATTTTGTCACACTGAAAGATATTAGGTGATTAATAATTTCATTTTAAAATAAGTGACAAAGATTTATCAGTTTTGTCTTTTGTTTAAAGTATGGAATTTACCCTATCCTTAATAGTTAAAAGCTTAATAAATTCTAAGTTATTTTAATTGATTGTGATATTAAATAGCAAAAATGAATACTTAACAGTATTTTCAAATAAGTACATTAGATTTTCAATAAAGTCAATAATTTTAAAAAAGCCTATTTAAATTGAAAAAAAAAAAAAACCCTGATCTATTTGATTTAAAAACATGTATTATTTTAATAATACTTGGCAATATCTTTTATAAACCAACAAATGTTATACTTTAATAAAACAAACATGCTAAAACAACAAAATCTTAATTTCACCTAACATATTTTCATGCTGATATAACGCTGAAAATTGTTCAGTTTAAATACTTAAATTTGTAGTATATTTACATTTTGTTTTGTCAAGATAAGGGAATAGTTATAAAATGTAGGAATAAACTAGAATCTTGACTCAGAATTTCTTGCAAAAGCAACAATTACTGGAAATCGATGGTTGCAGTTCAATCATGAGTATGATACATAAAATAATAATAATAATAATAATGCATCTGCTCCCATAACATTTCCATATTTCAATTTACTATATTTCATCTTTAAATATTTTATTTCTGTTTTCCTTCTTTCAAAATTCTATTTGGTATTATTTCGTATAATTTTTTTTTAAATTAGACCCCATAATACTTTCTTTTCTTTTCATTTCATTTGTTTGATCTGGCCCATATGTTACAAGATTATTCTAGAAGCTTTTTTCATGTTCTTTGGCAACCTCATTACCCCCAATTTTATACAACAAAGTAGTTAGAATAAATCAAGATTTTTGGTTGACACCTTTGCTAACTTGAATATAGTGATTTTGATGAAGAAGGTCCTTCTTCTTCACAATTCTCTCAATGTGCATGAACACATGCATTCCTATCCCAAGCTGTTGTTTAAATATTGGATCGATCACCAAGTTTTTTAGACACATCTTGTACATATAAAAATTAATATTTAAATTTAAGATTTATCAGAATTATTTCAAGAATAGTTATTTTAATGAGAATAAATAAGAATGTTTAAAGCCACACTGAACATTATGAGCAGAAGTTTAATTGATTAAGAATATTTTCTTTGCTAGCATATCATATTATATCAGACCAGATTCATTTCCTCTTTGAATAATTTACTGAATTAAAGGGCAAAGGTGGCAAGTTTAAAAGCACCTTTATTTGGTTTGTTCTTTAATTTCTTTAAGCATTGTTTTATGATGAAAAACCTTATTTGGAACACAAAAATTTAACTTTATATGCAAATAAAAAAAAAAACAGATCTTATATTAAAAAATCCTTCTGGCCTGTACCAGGAAGAAAAGGTAGCTTCCTATTTCTTGGTGTTAAAATTTAGCAAATTTTACTCGAAGCTAACTCTACTCAAATTTTATACGAAGTTAAAATGTGACGAACCTGATAAGAGAAGGTTTGTCAATTCTGAATTTGAATTTCACCACATTAGTCAGTTATAGCCAAGTTGGCTTCATTTATGGCTACTTATTTTTGGTTGCCAAATCTGGTGATATCTTGCCAAATGTCGCCAAGCTTGGCAAGAATTTTATAATGGATATGAATATATCTAAGCATTGAGCAGAGGTGCAATGCTTATTTATTTCCAGTTTTTTTTTTAAATTTGTTTTTCAAATTATGTTTTTGTTTAATAGTTTTATGTGTAAGATTGGGAAAATGCAACAATGAAATATAATTTGACAAATACTCCCTACTAACTCTGCAACAAATTATTGTAGAAGAGAGTTACTGGTACCAAACGATTGGAAATAAAGTTTACTTTTAAATGATGTATACAAAATTTGCTTAGGGGGCCATCTACATATCAAAAGGAACCCAAACTTTGTTTTTTTCAATAGCAATGCCCACGTTTGACACCAGAAATAAATTCTACACACTTCAATTAGCCTAAAAACAATTTGTCATGAAATTCATACGATTAGTTTCAGATAAATTAATTATTTTAAAATGAGCATATTTTAGGGGCTGTATCCAAATTGAAGTTCAGTACTAGATTTTTGAAATGCTACAGAATGACTATGTCACTTCTATTAATTTATTATTTCTTGCCAATATGACCATTTCACCTGCTTAATTATGCTTGGACTATTGCCCACCCAAATGTTTCGTTAAAATGAGTAAAATATATTTTTTCAAATTATGCTTCTCTGCACATCAAACTATTACTGTAAAAAATACAAACTACTTGGAAGAAAAATTTGAAATTGAGAATTACCATAAAGCAGGACATAATAAATATAAATCTATCAAAAAAATTGTAGGTTGCAATTCATATTTTTTTCGAACATTAATTTCATAATTCATATTATAAATTTTTTTTAATTACAAATTCAATCCATTTATGTTTGGGTTTTTTAATATCATAACCACACACAAAATTATCACGTTATGATTATAATTTCAGGAGATATTAATGAAAATATGAAAATGTAATTTAACATTAAAAGCTCTAAATTTTGAATGTTTATAATTCAAAAACACATTATCCAAATGACTTGAAATTTCATTTCTAGGCATAGTTTGAAGCAAAGATTTAAAAGATATTGTCAAAATTGGATGTTGCTATTGAAAAAAAACGTTTGGTCTGGTTTTGATTTGTAGATGACTCCCTAAGAAAATTTTATCGGTATCATTTAACCCCTTAATTCTTGCTCCCATCAATATCACGGGCTGAGGTGTCATTCGTTATTTCTTGTGCTGCCCATCATATTTCTGGGATGGATATTTGTTGCTGAAAAAAACTTCTGAAACCATAAAAATTTAACTGGCATTTCTGTATGATGTCTTTGAACATTAGCGTATGGGTTTGGTTTTTGGCGTTGATTGTGATGTTGGACTTTCTATTGCACGTTTCGAAATATATCACACTAAAAAAAATTATTATTAAGAAAATTTAATGTATGTTATATTATTTCAAATATTATTTGTATTTGTAAAAATTTGTTTCATGATGATAAATAAAGATCTAAGATGTGAAAAATAAAGGTCTTATTCGCATTAATTTGTATGGTGTAAAACAAACATTAAAACACATAATTTTACCATGATAGCTTTTCCACAAATGTTAATTTGGTCTATAACATCTTTTTTTTCCCCTTAAAAGAAAAAAAAAATACTAATTGCTTATTTTATATAGAAACCTTATAATTATTCAATTTCTGTAATAAAAAAATAGGTACTTTTTTGATGATTTTTCCAAATATTAAGCGATCATTAAGGGGTTAAAAGTAGACTTTATTTCCAATCATTTGGTACTAGTTACATTCTTCTATTATAATTAGTTCCAAAGTTAGTAGGGGGTGTTTACTTTTTTTTCCCTCCACGACTGTACTATGTACATACTAAGACGCATCCAAATCGGTTCATAAATATGAGAGTTAGAACATGACAAAAATATACATAAATAATCATTTGAATGGAGGGTGGTTTTGGGGTCTGAGGATCATGATCGGTGAAAATATACCAAACTTTTCTGGAATTGATTTCCTCTGGACAGCTGCAAAGCTTTTTACTTTTTTTGTAATAGAAGCTGCCAAAAATGCACCCCAATTTCTTGAATGCGATTATTCGGTAAACATACCATAAAACTCCTAAAAGGCAAACAACTATGGCTCATATTTTTGATATAGCCAAGCAGTTTTGCATTCTCAAAGATAAAACAACATTTTAAGTATTTTATATAACTTGATTTTCTAATAACTCAAAATAAAATATTTTGCTTAATGTTTTAACATATTTTATTAAAATCTGGCTGATTCTTTATTCATTAACACTTTTCACACTCATCAGATAAGATATATTACAAGGCATTACAGACTTTTGGTCACATTTTAAGACTAACTGCTATCAAGAGATGACTTTTGAAATGAAAGTGATCTGAATTCTTTAATTCAGAATTACAGGATATTGTAATTTTAAGAATTTTAAAATGGGCAAAATTTCATTAGCTCAAAAATATTAAATGTAGGAAAAAACCCTCTTTTAGTAACACCCACAGGCATTTTATTTGCATAGTTGAAAAAAGACTTAGATTTTAATCATTCAATCAAGATGAGCATTGTAGGAAGACAAGATAAAAAAAAAAATAATAATAATCAAGATTCTATTATATTCCTTTAATACAGGCAAAGCACATGTTATACCTCAAGAAAGCTTTTGAAATACAAATGTTAACAAACAAATATGTGGATAATATATCTCATTTGATAATTTATATACAATTAAATTACATAAAATGAAAAAGTTAAGTGAGCTGCAAGCACTACATAGAATGACTAACACATTACAACCACAAAGGCTGAGCTAAGTAAGTAGATTGATATAAAAGTTATACTTGCTTTCAACAACAATGACAACAAAATCCAGATGCAAATTAAAAATGTGCACAAACAAGCCAGATAATATCAAAGAATCAAGCAACAAATCATGCTCATGCAAGAGGAAAAGTGCTGAAATATTATACACAGAACAGGCAGGTGAGATTTATGCGATACGATTATGCATTTATTTTGTGGGAAATAAATTATATTATACCTTTTCTAGTTCCTGGCTTAATGTAATGCATTCTTGTTCTCGTGCTTCAAGAGCAATGTGAATATCTTCAAGCTAAAATATTGTGCATATTAAACAAATGTCAGGGCCACAATGTGTGTTGTTTCATAATAATAATAAAAGTAAAAAATGATAAATTCATTACATTACTGATTATCAAGTGTAATTTTATTTACGTAAAAATTTCAGTGCAAAATCTTAGTGCTATGCTTTAATTTATATTGCAATAAATTTTCCTAACCTTAAGATGATTCATTAATTTTCAATGTAAAGTGAAAATAATTTATTTAATATTCAGAAACAAAAATAAGACAAAATAAGTAAATATTTTTGATGAATAAAAGTTTATGACTCATGTGAAACAGATTGCATTTTATTTAAAAACTAAAATCAAACTGAGATCAAGAAAAAAAAAATGTATATAGTGTTCAGTATTTAAAGAATCAAAGAGAAATGTTTTACTAATAAATGAAAATTAACATTCCACTGACTTAAACAGAAATTAAGTAGAATCAACTACAGTTATCTTATGCACCTATGAGGGATGATAAGACATGCTTTAGTATAAAAAATTGCATTAATCAAAATTGCAGTCATAAAATAATTAAAAACCACATAGCAAACATTAGAAGAAAGCAAATTAATATTTTGCATATCTAGGAATTAATGAGAAAACGCAAAATATTCAATTTTTTCACAGTTTCAGGATAAATGCATAAGAAGATTAGTTTTCTCACTTCTTGCCATCGCTGTTCTTTTTCATTTTCTCTATCTGAATGTATTTCTGTAAGGGCTTCCTCAAGAGCAAGAATTAGCTTCTCTTGTTCAGTAACTCTTTGTTTCATGCTGTCCAAGCCTTTACTTTGCTCACTGAATTCCTAAATAATATAAAACAACATAACTGAAAATACATTAATAAGAATAAATTTACATCACTTCAATATAAGTAATGTAATAATGGTTTTACCATTTATTTCATGAATGACTAACATAGATATAAGTCAACTCCTTTTAAGAGAACCAGAAAGATTTGAAATGATGAAAAAATGTACTTTTTATTATTATTAATTTTATAATGTTTGAACATTTAATAATGTCATACAGTTTTTCAGACAGGAAAAATCCTAAATTTATGATCATAAGAGCTGTAAATGTTACGCCACAAACCAGCAATATCTGCAAAGGGCAAAACTTTAAACTCAGTTATCTCCAAACCCTGTTTTTCAGCAGTTTTGCTGCGATAAATTTTTAATAAGCTAATGGATTTACATTTTTTAGAATCAAAGAAATTAAATTCTCTTCAAACTATACCTGAAAAACAAACAGTTTTTTTAAGTTCAAACAAAAAATGATCAATTTTTAATGGATTTTTAATTTTTTGTTATATATATTTTTAATTGTTTACAATTTTTAAAATTTTTCATGTATAACTGAGAAAAAACGCAATAAGCAGTACAAAGAAGCAATGATGACTCAAAAATTTGTAACATGGACTTCACAATCATGGGAAAACTAGATTTACAAAATTAATTTTGTCATACAATATTAAAACTTTAGTTATTGTTTTCCACAATTTAACAGACATTTTAAATTTATATAAAATATATATTAATAAATGTAAAAAGAATTAATTTTCTAAACTAATTACACATTTTGTAATTCATGATCAAACTTCCAATGAAATTTCATCCTAATCCCTTTCATCTGTAAACCTATAATCTATAAATGCCTTTAATCTGTAACACATCTTTGGATATAAACAATGAAATTTGTAGTTAAGGTTTTGAAGAAATTTAGTTGTGGTAATTTTATCTCAGAAAGTAACCTTTTTTTTTGGCGGGGGGGGGGGGGGGGGGGGAGTACATTAATTTAATCGAATTCAGGAAATTGCATTCCTGCATAATTTGCAAGGTAAAATTTCCAAACATACATTTAAAGTATTAAAACAAACAACAATTACATCAGTGTTTCAGAAAATTAAAACTAATCAGTAATGGATATGCATTTGCACTTGCATGCTTCAATTTTGCTTATTTTATTGATATGTGTTAATTGATTATGCTTAGATTATTTACTTTTATGACATTAATAAGCTTTTTAAATGTTGAAGATATATTTTATTATGAAACTTATATGAGATCATTATTTTTCTAGTTTAACATTCATTCATGCATTAATAACAATCTATAACAGAATGACTTATAATTTGCATAACCTTTGGTCCCAAACTTTGCAGATCAGAGAGAGTTGACTGTGATTAAATAAAGAAAATACTCAATACATCTTAATAAAAACATTACAATGTAAATAACAGCATACAGAATTGCAAACTTTCAGTGAAAAATAAAGTTGAATCATGGAACCATTATACTGGTATAATCTTAATTGCTGGAACTATATCTGCAGCAAAAATGCTTTATGAGATAAATTATTTTTAGTTTCTAATAGAACAAGTAACAGTATCAGATACCGAGCATAGATTTTTATTTTCTTGGTCACAAAATTTATTTATTGATAAAATGGTCACTTCCGTTTTATTGTTTAATCAACTGCAGTAATTTTGAAGTCCAGTTATTAGTAATGTATTATATTTTTTGCGGAAAAGCTCTGCAACATCAAACTAAAATTTAAAAGGATTACAATAAAATTTATCACAGCAATCTTCTTTTTCAATTGTCCTTTCTTTTAAAAGAACTTGAAAATTTGAAATAAAAATCAATATATTATATATATATATCAATATATTATATCAATATATTATACTAGAATATAGCCCGTCAGAATGACGTGTTTGCATTTTCAAAAAAATTATATAGCATTGCATTATAAAAAGAATTGTGAAGTAATAAATTTTGTCTTGTCTGGCTTATAGGGTCAGGTGGGGTAAAGTAAAAACAGCCCATTTTTCATTGAAATTTAATTGGCAAGAAAATTATTAATTGAATTGGTAAAATACTGATATAAAGTATGCAAATGAACTTCACTCACAAAGTTTGAAGAAATATTTCACAAAAACATTCAAATTAGTACTAATAATGCTATTTTAAAACATATTGTCAATTAACTATTTTATCTTATGGTATGGGGTAAAATAAAAGACAATTCCAACAGAAAGTTTATTTGTTTTTATTAATTGCCAAAATATTCATTATATAACTTAAATTTTAAAACGTTGAACAGAGAAAATCCCGATTTTTTTTAAACATTTATAAAAGAAACCTGTAATAAATTTTGCATTGATATATATACACATATATATACGTAATACATGGCATTACATATTTCTGATATTCTAATTTCATTTTATAAGAAATATTCATTTTTCCCCCAATGTCTTCAGAATTCAAAAAACATTTTAAAAAGAAAATTTCTTTTTTTTAACTAACGACAGATGGCGCAACAGAGCATATAAACATTTGTTTTAATATTTTAAAAGTTCAAGATGAATGAATCAATTGTTTGTTTACTTTCATATAGGGATAGATAAAGCTACCAATCTAATTTTAACTGAAGTTATCGCAGCAGAATATTAGATAATTGAATGTAATCTCTTAAATGTTAATTTATTTTGAATAATCTGTCTAAAAATGTAACTTTTGTGAATAGTGGAAAAGAAAGCACGTTTTACTCAATGTTTTAAGATTGAAAATCAAATCAACATTCATTCGTGATGCCACATGTACAACACAAATTCCAAATCCAGAAGCAATTGAATGACTCTTTGAACGAATCATTAAAAAATACGGTCGACATCTGATTTTGCTCTTAAAATATTTGTAAAACCATAATAAAACCTTTAAATAATTTGAAATACGTTTGTGTTTAGAAAGGAAACGTTAATCCGGTACAAAATAATTCACGGGAATGAATCACAGAATATAGCTATATTCACTGAACACCATGAAGCGTTCTCATTGGTCAGAAAATAGATAGCCTTGAAAAACAGGTGTAATTTTTCGAGATATTTTTAACCGTGTATACTGAATTCAAACTGTAAATAAATGTAAACAAAAGTGAAAAACATATTTCAAAATATTAATATGCTTTTGCAAAATATTTTAAGAGCATTTAATGAATAGCTGAAAGAGTCATTCATTTGTTTTTGGATTTGTAATTTGTGCTTATGAATGGCAACGGCAATCGCTTGTATACATCTGAACCCTGTTGTTGGTATCTGTTTATTTTTTAAATTAGACCTTAAAGCGTTATAATTGTATACTTTTTGAAGGTTTGAGAAAAATTGAAGAAGAATATGTTACACGACGAATAGGTAGACAGATTAAATAAGGCAGTCGGCAAATACGGCATCGGAATGCTTAAGCCTAACGTCGCCACGTTTGGATTATCAATTATCAGGAAACGGATGAGTTCAACCCCGGAAGCGTTATACACTTAGTGTCATTCTATATATAATTATAATCAGATAGTGTAAATAGATGTGTTTTTTAAATAATTGCATTATTAATTTTTTAAATATGCAGTGTTTCTTTTCTGTACTGAAAAAATTTTAATCCAAAAGATTTATGTATGTAAATATGTTACAAGACTTTCTTTGTCTAAAAATAAATTCTTTAATTCCAATGGGATAAGCATTGAAGCAAACAAATCTAATCATAAGACAAAATCTAATATTCCACCTTATGTTAATAATAATTTCATCAATGATGAAACTATTCTCTGATGAAGGCTGTAGATACAAGCCAAAAGTACTTGGAAGTTAAATAAAATGTAAATTTTAAGCTTTTAACATTTATATCATTTAATGTCACCTTTTAAGTAAACAATGAATTTTTAAAGTTCCCATTATGTATTTCATTCAAACAAATCTTTGCTAAGTGTAATTTTTTACCAAGCAGAAAATGTTACAGTACTCAACTTCTGACTATTATATGAGTCAGTTTCTTGGATTGATTTTCTTTTTTAGAACCTTTAAAAACATGAACAGTGTACTGGGTACACCACTCAAATGAAAAAAATAGTTAGAAATTCCAAAATAATTATGTGATTAACACTTTTGTCTCATTTACACTCTTCCTAACAACCTTTCAGTGTTCAACCAATGTTTAAAGTTAAAGTTCATAATTTTTTCTGCTCTCTTTCTCTATTTTTATTGAAAACTCACAACTGATATATGGAATACGCCATTCATGTAATTTATTCCACTTTCTTTCTTAATTAAATCAGTTTTTTAAATTTAATATTTGTTAATTTTATACTATTACTAGACATTGCACTAAAGAAGAATATCATCAAAAGTTGATATTTAGGCTTTAAAAGGCCTTGCATATAGAGTTTGCCATTCATATTTTTATGTTACTACAAACTGTCCCTGTTACATTAATTCTAACCAAATTAGCCATTTTTTTTGCCAATTTGATATTTATTACTTTTATATTACTCCTGTATATTCCATTAAACAAGAATGCCATTAAAAGTTGATAGTATTTAGACTTTAAAAGGCCTTGATATATAAAGAATGCTGCCTATGTTTTGATGTTAGTATAGACTATGTTCTTAAAGGTTAAATTCAGTTCCCAGCTTGATGTCTGTATCTATGAATTTTAGAGCGATGTAAGGATTGAAAAATTTATATGAAACAGATGAAACAGGTTTTATTTAATGTTATTTACAGTTTTATCAATAAGTATGTGGATTAATTAGTAAACTATCATCACAGAAATAGAATAACATCAAAGGATTTCTAAAAGTTTAAGAGAAATTTTGAGATTCCACACTAAATTTTTAATGTCATAATCGAACATTTCATATCAGTCTTCTCTGAGTCAAAGACCTAAAAAAAAGTCATTTATCCTACTTTTTCCATTTTTATGCAGTGGTTAACAGATGCAAATATACGATGCAATTTAGCTACTTAGAACTACCATGGGGATTCTAGCAAGAATGGAATGACTGATTCCTTAAATGTTCACTGGTTTCTTAAATGTTAAACTGTTACAATTTAAACATACAGTCAAGTCTCAAAAATCTGCACAGCTTGGGACCAGAGGCTGTGCAAATTTTGGAATTTTGCAGATTTTAGAGTTTTGTAGATTCTGGGTTAAGCAATTTTTTTTTTCAACTTAACTTTTTTTTTTTATTTCCAAGAAGAGCATGTAATAATTCAATTTAAGCATATCAAAACTAGAATATCTTTTATTTGCCTGCACATTATCATATTAATACCCAAAATTATATTTTGTTACATTTTTTTTTTTACAAACGCTGTCACACTTCCGTTTTCTCTTGTTGAATTTTCTTTTAAATTTTGTAAATAGTCATTATTTCCTGTTAGTCTGTGCAACTCTGCTGCTCCAAGAACTTAAAAATTTTCACCTAAAACCAAACCTTGTTCAAAACATTTTCTCACAGTCGCTGTCAGTCTCAGTTTTACTATCTTAATGTGAGTTCATTATTGAAGAAATAATTTCTTCATGTGCAACATAATTTTAAGACTTCATCTTTATTATTCATCCATTCAACAATTTCTTCTTTAAAAACTCCTGTGAACCTGGGTTGAAATTTTTTGTATAATTCAACAGAGTTCAGATGTTTAGCTTGTGGCACGGGTAACTGAAAAATCTTTATCTTCATCCTCATTTTCGATAAATAAAGAACCAGGCCTTATTTTTTGTCTTGAATGAAATATAAAATAAATTAATTCACTATTTTCTTTAGCGGCCACTAGGTGGTGTCACTATTAAAACTTTTCTGTGCTTGTTTACATCTCTCATCGATTTTTATTATTTTACATTTTTTTGCATTAAGTTTCTGTAAAATAACAGCGTTTTGTTTGTGTAATATCCTATGTCATTACAATTTCCCCCCAAAATTAAGTTAAAAATTATTTTATTTGGAATAAAGATTATAAAGAATACTTCTTAATTGCAAATTTCTCTGCTTAAATTTTATTGGAGATTTTAGAAGTGTGGATTTTTGAGAATGTACTGTATTTAACTTTAGTTTTGAAATGTTGAAACACCTTTCGCTAATTTAACATTAAAAAAGTGTGTTTTTTAAATGTGTAAACAGCTATAGAAATGCACTTAAAAAAGCAGAACAAATAAATGCAAAATATTTGAAAATTATTTGTTCAATGTATAGTTTAATAAAGTAAATCTTATTTAAATGCTAAAAATTGAGATTATTTATCTTAAAGTTTTTAAATCTTTGTTATAAGGGGCGGTCCATAAATGATATCACACTTTTTTTCAATATTTTTGACACCCCTCCCCCCCTTTGTCACAAAGTGTCACACTTCACCATACCCCCTCCCTCCCCATTGTCACATGTCACGCTATATTACATAAACATATACTTGCAGTTCAGAAACAAAGCACTACGTTATAGATCATATTTCAAACTTTATTTTTAAACTTAACTATGTGTTTTAATGACATTTGTGAGCATAACAATAAAAATGATTCATGTACTTATTTTGTAAGAAATAAGATTGAGGTTTATAACAAAAACATAATTAATATACAATAGTAATAAAATATTAATACGAAAGAGCAGTTGAAAACAGCCGTATTTTGGAATTTGAAATGGAATTTAATATATTTGGCTTTAAATCTACTTTATAAACACAAAATACTTTAATTTCAAAATAATTTCAAAATTTAATCTGCTGATTTTAATGCTTTTATTTTAACCAAAATGTGTAATGTCACATTTCTTCTTACCCCCTCCCATCCCATTGTCACAAACTGTCACAATTTCATGAACCCCCCTCCCCCCCACGAAGCGTGACATCATTTGTGGAAGGCCCCTAATGTGATACTTTATGAATTTCTATTTCTTTAGTGGAAAAGCAAGAAATAAAAGATTGAAGGCAACAGCAGTATACTGAATTATTTCAGACATAATATATAAAACTTTAAACCTGACAGGGTTTGATACAAATAAAAATTAATCCTCTAATGTATTTTTCTCTTAAGTCTTGTATACTAACAAATGACAGATTAATTATGGATATATATACAAATATATTTTTAAAAATGCATCAAAATATTAAAGTAAGTAAATTTAGTACCTTTAATGCTCTTTCATATTTTAAGGCTTCAGTATTTAATTGAAACTGAAGAGCAGCAACATCATGATCTTTGGCAGTTTTACTTAACACTAACTGCTGAGTAGTTTGATCCAACTCAGAAGTTAGAATCAAAATCCTCTTTTCTAATTCTTGTACTCTGCTCAATAATTGCTTATTATCCTTTTGAAGAATACAAATCTGTTCATTCAATTCTTCAGGATGAGAAAAGCTAAGGAACGTAATAAGGTCAATTTAAATTAACACTTTTATACAAACATAAATATAATTTTTTTTTTAATTCTAATACAATTTCACTTATTTTGAATATTACAAGAATAATAAGTACATGGAAATGTGTTTACAATGCTGGCAGTCACACTATTGAGATCTATAATTTACATTTAAAAAGAAATTCAGCATTTTAACATACCTTAATGAACTTTTTATTTTCTTTACAGGAAATAAACAATTACTGAAGTGATTTTTTTTATTGAACCACTTGCATATATTTTAAATATATTACATAACTCATGACATGGCCATTTTGTTTTCTTTGAAAGTAAGGGGACATATGGCAAAAGATGATATTTCAAGTTACAATAACTCAAGTTAGAGTAGAATATAAAGTTTCAATTTCATTAAATTATGTAGTCTTCATTTTATGGATTCTAATATTTACTATAGTATGGAACCATTTATCCGGAAATCCATTAACAAGAAATCAGTTCATCCAGAATCATATTTCCTACAGTCTGACTTGCAGTGTCAGTTTCACATATACATTGCCTTATACATTACCACACACACAGCATAACCTGATATTAAGGTCCCTGATCAGTAACATTTGAGATTTCCCTCTCCCATGTTAGCCAAAGGCCATGGAATGCATTCATATTTATCAAATAACTTGTCAGAAAATTAATATTTTTAACTCATTTTTTCTCTGTGCTCTTCTTAAAGGGTGTCGCTTTCCGTTTAACTTGACAGAATAATTTTAAAATATATACTTATTTTTTAATTTAATGCTGAAGTCTTAAGAAGTAAGCAAAACGTGTTTAACATTATATAACTTCAAAACTATTTGGAGTTTTAAAATTTTGAAAAGAGCGTAAGAAAGTGTACATTCTGATCTCTTGATACAAATAAAAAAAATTCGCGTAAGTTTATTTAAACTCCAGATATTTGAGAAACATTGGAAAATTTACTCCCCCCCCCCCCCCCCCCGATCCATTTATCAAAACACGAGGAAAAGAAGAACATGACCTTTGACACTCGAGTCACCGTGGGTGATTATTTACGCTCTATCAAACAAGTGGGGGGTGGAAATGACGGACAACTGAAGTGGTATATTGGGGTAAAATTTGTCGTTCTGATTATTTTTAAAAAGAGAAAAAGGTTATTTGGAAAACTGACAAAATGAATTTTATAAAATAAATAAATAAAACGCATAAATGTTACTTTCAAGGAGAATTGCATATTTTAAAAAAGGAATGTTAACTTTTTGTCTTTTGAACACCAAAATGAATAAAGATTGAATAAATTGACACTTTTTGGGAGACAGAAATTAAAAAAGAAGATTTTTATTTTGAGTATCTTTAACCGGTAATAATTTATCCATGCCATACAATATCTATGCTCATAAGAGATTCATCCTATATTTTAAAAGCACTTGAAGTTCACAATGAAAAAAAGGGAAGGGGTGAACGGCCAACTGAATCAATTAGAAGAATAAACAAACAACTAAAATATTTGCATTTGTTTTTTTATTTATTTATTTTAAATGAATTACATGCACCCTTTCACTTTTCATTCATAGCATACAGTAGGATTTATGAGTAATGTCATGTATATTTTGTAATTTAAAGTTTTCTTTTCTCATAAATGTAAATTTAAAATAGTTGTAGAAATTAAAGGAACTATCTTAAATAAATCTTATGTTATTTATTCATTACATTCTCCAATTTTATTTATTTTTTCCAAATTATAAAGGTAGAAGATCCCAGCTGTTTGCTTATGATTGTTCTGCCAATTACACATGCATAATTTGTATTTGTCCTTATGTTTTGCTATATCCAAGTTTGATGTCAGGGGGAAAAATGAAAAGCTTGACTAACTGCAACTAATATCTTGTAAAAATGGGTGATACAGAGTACCCACAACACAAAGATTGAAACACACTTTAATTTTTAACCTGTTGAAGATATATAGGGAATGTAAATTGAAACAGTGCTCAATGTAAGGTACAAATTAAGATTATGTTGGCAAAATAGTTCTGCCATTAATTTTCAAAAAGTTATTAAAAGTTTTCGAATTCAAAATATAATAACTTGGTACTGTTGTGCTTGCCAGAGCATAAAGATTTTTTTAAATATAACTTATAGAATCTACGGACCATATAAAAATTTAAAATGTGTACCCTTTTGAAAATGAATGGCAGGGCTATTTCATAATCTTATCCCTCGCCTTAGTTTGCACACATTTTCAATTTATATTAATTATATTTCTCCAACAGTTAAAAAAACTATAAAATAAAATTATATAAAATAAAACAATTAAAAAATAAACAGTTAAAAACAACAGTTGAAAAGTGCGTTTCAATCCTTTAGAGACACCATTTGTACTTCTAGTTTTTGCTTCTTGCATGTATATCGACTGGTTTTAAACAATAAAATTTTATAAAAGCACTAAAATAACAAAAAACTAGCACAAGTGAAAAGCTTATGTGAACTATAATATTTATAAGTAAAACTTGCTTATTGATGAAAATACTTAAAATTTAATCATATGTTTAACCTCTTGTTTATTTCTTTTAATTGTATAGTGTTAGAATTATTATTATTATTATTATTGAAAATATGTATAAAGAGGTTTTAGATAACAAATAATACATAAAACATTATTACTGTGCATTAGATTATAATTGCTTTTTATATAAATGTGACATGATTAACTTATTATAATTCTGTGCTCTATCGGTGTGAAAGGATTATGTTCCTACATTTCGTTTCCGTTGTACTAAAATGTAGTAAAATATTCCCTCCCCACTCTAAACACTGCTTTTTTCCCCCACGCGTTTTCTCTAAATGATATGTTATAATTTCTATAAAATAAAATTACGTCAAACACTAAACGCATATATTTTTAAATAGATAGGATTTTTCTTCCATTTTCACCAAGTAGTTTTGATACACCTATGAAAACTTTTCCTCCCTTACACGCATCTCATTAGGTTTCAAGGAAACAAATAGTTTTTAATACCTACCCCCCATTGTCCTTTAAATGTGATAACCTTTTAAATAAAAATTTATTTATTTATTTTTTTTTTTTGTCCCCTAAAATAAATTTCTGGCGGTTCTCAACAAACTCGAAACTTTTTGACACTTTTTCTGGCTCATATTTAAATGCAAATGCACAAAATTGGCAGGCCTGACTAATGAAGCGATTTGGAATCAAAATCATTTTTCTATTTTTTTTTTCTTTTTTATAAGTGATTGCGGTCAAATGACGACCGGTTTTTCTCCTGTTTGTCTGTTTTCAAGTTTTCAGAAAACTATACATCATTTGCATTTAAAAGAAGAAAAAGAAAAAAGCTTATGCTATTTATATCTTATTTAGAATGTCTAAAAAGCACATCTAACTACAAAATAAATTAAAATATCATCATGCTAATTCACAGTTTAAGTGAAAGTTTGATTGCTTATTAATATTAATCATTCTCAAAATACTATCCATGTATTTTAAGTTACTTAAACATACTTTTTATCTATAATTCGATTAAATATTTCAATTCAAAGTTTGGAAGATTATAAACTTTTCCTGAATAATAAAATAGGAAAATTCATAATGAAACTGGTTTGAGTGAATATCAGTTCAATATACCATTTAATTATAACTAGGATAATTTTTAACAAAAAAAGACAAAAAGGTAAGTAAGAAATTTGAAATTTAAAAAGACCAATGAAATCTGAACAATTATGAGCTATACTATAAAAGGGAGAGGGACGATGTTGATTTTATAGCAAAATACTGGCAGCTGGGGTGCTAGTTTAAAACCGTAAAATTAACAGTAATAAACTCAAATTTAGCAAGTAATATGCCGTTAAGCAGTTTTCGGTGTCCAGCATGGGTTGGGACTGAAACAATCATCCCGAAAGTGGATCAAAAGAAAAAGAAAATCATCAACCTGAAACCCGATACACTTCAATTCAAAACGACCCGATCCGAGCCCGAAGCAAAAGGAAATTAAACTACATTATATTGCAGTTGTGGAAAAGTAGTCTACAACTAAATCTGTAATATCAATTTTATTTATTTATTTGTTTTACTTTATGTAAAAATGAAAATATATGCACTCATTAATATTGAAATATATAATTTTTTCCTTTGAAAAATATATCTCTTTGAAAAATAGGGTCACCCTTTACCCGGCCCCAGCACTAAATAATCAAAACTCAATCTGAAAAAGAAACATTTAAAGTCAGTCCGACTCAAAATGATGCAAATTAGCATCAACCTGATCCGAACCTTTGATCAGTTCGAATAAAATCTGCGTTGTTCGACCCAATGCAGCACTCTGCTTATAGACTATATAATATAGTTGATGACACAGTATTTTTGGGATGGTGTTACTTCTTTTATAGAGTATGGGATTCAAGGCATTTTTTTACATAAAATATTTAATTCAAAACATACGTATCATGCACTTGTACTCTTCGAATTTTTTAATATGTTAGATATGAAATATTTTGACCCCAAATTTAAATTTCCACATATCAGGCAATCCACATCAGGCCTGTTTCTGTTGTATAATAAACAAATATTTTCAGTATGTACATATACCTATTTGATAACTTGACTACCAATGCATCGTGTAAGATATTCTTCTCTTTCCATTATTCATTGATTTTGTAATAAATAGACTCGTGTATCATAATTTGACTGTTGCATGCTCTGTATCTTGTAAGATATGATCAAACCATGTTACATATGAATAACAAGACAAAATATTATTATAATAAACAATAATATTTAAAATGTAATAAAATAGTTCGTGAACTTGTTAGTAATTTATCGAGGAGAGGATTTTCTAAACGCTGTTTACGTTATTCGAATTGTACTTGCCTTCATCGTAATCAAACAATGAGTGGAAAAAGATATAAAAAGAGCTGTTCAGTTTTATGACTGCTTCAACAAAAGAAGCAATCTTTATTCAAACTTGCTAAAAAAAAAAAAAAAATCCCATTATATGGATACTTAGCATAAGTATGTTAGTGATTTTTGTATGTACCGTTTTTTATGGAAGAAACGCCATGGCGTTTACGAGTTTAAAAGTTAATTTTTTTCCAAGTGCGGCGTTTACAATTTTTTTTAAATGCCAACTGAGTTTCCTTAAAATTAAAATTCATAAAAATATTTAAAATCGGATTTAAATATTTTAAATAAAACTTCAGACATCTTAAGATATTAAAAACGAGGCATCCTACGTTGCTCAGAAAACTGTGATTAAAGTTAGGTCAATGGGACGCTGTCGACAAAAGTAACGTTCCGATGAATGCAGCATTTACAACAGGTGCTGCGATTATGATATTTTATAGCTTATTCACGCCAATTTGAGGAGTGCGGCGTTTCTTCCATAAAATACGGCAGTTATTTGTTCGGATCGCAATAACTAATTACTAACTGTAATATCTAATAACAATTTAAATTTTCGTAAAAACGGTTGTTACAAAAAAGTTGTTACTAAATGAACTGACAAATAACAGTTGTTTCACACTAACTTAATTCGAATAGTAACAGAGTGGAAAAAGATAATTGCAGAAAAAAAAGGATAAGAAAAAAAATAGAAATAATCAGTACTGTTCTGTTACTTACTAAATGGCCAAAAATGTTGACTTAGTATCACTCAGTAAACAAAACTACAAGTAGTATTTCAAGAGAAAAAAAATCCTTTAAAAATCTCAGATACTGATATTTTTATAAAAAAGTCAGCGATTAGGGAGATACCTTGAAAGAGAATTTGTTCATAATTGAAAAATATAACGAAAACTTATCATTTTAATTTAATTGTGTAAAAAAAAGTTATAACACAGCTTTGTTGACTGTTTCACTATGTAGAGCATTTTAATTAAGGATCGACCGAAAGTGGTTTTAAGGCCGAAACCGAAATCAAATTTCGGTGATCTTCCTATTTTCGGCCGAAAACGAAAATGTCCAAAAAATTGTTTTAAAGTAATTAAATTGTATGTATTAAAGTAATTAATACATACCTAAATATACATAATTATTAATTATATGTATTTATTAAATATGCATAATTATTAATTAATTATGCATATTTGTTAAATATATATAATTATTAATTTATACGTGTGGCCCGTATTAGCTCTATGTGCCTTAGACCCAAAACTTTTTATTTTCATTAAAAATAAAATGTAATTAATTCAACAACGACGCAGAAAGACTTTGTAATTATGCGAATTTCATTTAATTAAAAAATATTTTAGTTTTATGTATACACCCCTTGATTTATCTTTTATAATGATTTCTGTAAATGATCATCTGTTATACTAGATACTAGAACTTTTTCAAAGAGTATTGGAAACACTTTTGCGGTTTCAAAATTAAAATTTTCTATTACTGTTACATCTGCAGCTTTTAATGAGCACGTGAAAAAGTTTAGTTATATATGCACTGCTTGCTTTATAATTTGCATTCAGTCTTGAGTCAGTCATGACTGATAATTATACAACAATGTTCATAGTAACAAATAGTCTTATTTGAACTGATAAAGCTGAAATCGACGAGAAATGTTGAAAATTTCCGAAGGAAGAAACGAGATTTTTGGAATACTGATAGTTTCGGTCCTGCCGAATTTTCAGCCGCATTTTCGCCGAAAATGAATCTTTGCACAACTGACTATAATTATTGAAATTAAATTATTTTTGAATGAAGTTATATTACTTATATGGTATCCAACAGTGTTTATTTTTATCAAGAAATATGCATGTTATGTAATAGAAAATATTTAAAAAATGAATAAAACCGGGTAAACCTGAAAACCCTGTTTTAAACCATATAAACCAATTTTTTGATTAAAAAAAATTTGCCAATTTTTTCAATTTTGCCAATTTTATTCCTCTGGATGCAAGCTAGGTTTGTTTTGACTGGGTGTTTTGCTTTATATTACTTATTGCACATTACTTAATAAGCAATATGTATAAGACTGTAAAAGAAATAACAAAAACAGTAAAAGAAAAAATCGCACAGACATAAAAGAACGAAATAATTTATGAATAATGATTTAATACCTCCGAAATAAAAATTCCATGCTACACAAGTTTTTTTTATAAAACTAATGAAAAAGAAATAGTTAAAAAAATATTAACTGAAGTCAACTCGATTTATTGGGGAGTACTCATAATAGAACTATTCTTCCTTTCCCATTCCCAGTCATAAATTTTGCCAAATGACAGTGATAGTGGGGTGTTGACTGTTGACCTTCATGGAAATTAAGAGTAAAACGCCCATTGACAGCAGCAAAGGGGGTAGGCACTATTTTCCTCTGAGAGAAACGAAGGATTTATTTTTAGTGACCAGGGCTCTTAACATCTAAGATTTAGAATAGAAGCATTTATATGTAGGAAGGATTTTTTTAGGCTCCTGTGTGTTTCTGTATAGTAGTATCATACTACTATCTTTACCGTGTTTTCAAACAAAATAATTTTCTGAATGTCAATGAAAGAATTTTTTTTCCGGTGATTGAAAAATAATAAGTAACAAACTATAATAATAATGAAAATAGGGTGGGCTGGGAGAGGAAATTATTGTGTGAGCTCAGACCCAATGAGCTCATACAATTTGACATCACTGAACAAAAACTGCAAGGGATATGTTGGCGATGAAACTGTGTGTCAACAAAACTACAAATATTACTATTATCTTTTTAAATAAAACCTCATATTAGTTTATTAAACTGCATTATTAAAACAGGTTATTTCATGGAATTTCTCATCAACAAGATAGCTTTTACTAGTTAAATATATTTTATTCATGAAAAAAAAATTTAATTCATGATGTATGTGTGTAGGAGGGGGGGGGGAGGGTGTAAAAAAAAGAGAAGTCTACATAGATGAACTTACCTAATATTTTCTTCAGATTGTATTTCAGCCTCAATTTCTAAAATTTTTAAACTTTCTTCTAAGTCTTTTTTCTTACTCAAAATAGAATCAACATGGGACATACTTGGTAAGTCTGAGTTATTAACAGTTATATCTGATGATGCACATGAGGAAATAATTTCATCACTTTCTTTAAATTCAGAAGAAGAATTGTGCAGTAAACAAGACTCTTTTATTTGTTCTTCAGCAGTCAAATGTTGAATAGCACCAATATGTAATTTACAGGGTGAAAATGAAACACAAGAATCAGCTTTGGAAGAATCACAATAACTATTATCTGATGAATTAGCATCATTACAGATACCTGGAATACATGAGCTACATTCTGAATTCAAGCTTCCAACATCAGATGTAGGAGGACTGCTAGTGAATACCTCACTGGAAAACATAATAGTTTGACAGTTATCTTCTGACTGATTTACACTATCATTTGAAATATTTTCAGCAGGGAGATCAGAAGATATAAGTACATCAGAATGAATGTTTTCATTATTTTTTTCTATTGTTTTACACATATTTTCTAAACGCTTGTCAATGTCTTGTCTCCTTTTAGAACTTTTTAGAAGATTAGAATATAAAGTTTGACACTGCTCTTCCAGTAATGCTAAGCGTGCCTTTTTTGTAAGTCGAGGTGCTTCTGTTAAATCTTTGTTTATAGAATCTT
The DNA here is from genome assembly GCA_963932465.1 of Maratus speciosus. NCBI lineage: Eukaryota > Metazoa > Arthropoda > Arachnida > Araneae > Salticidae > Maratus > Maratus speciosus. The sequence continues at coordinate 94,052,996 of OZ010787.1, forward strand.
TTTCAGAAGTAGATTCTTCTGGAAAATTAGAATCACAAGATGCACTTGAAGAAGCAGTTTCTTGCTCTTCAAAACCTTTATCATCAACAAAACCACTTTCTTCACTTGTTTGCTTATGTCTTTGTGCAAATTCTTTATGCAAGTCTTGCCATTCAGCTTCTGATTTAGAATTTTTTATTCTTACAAGATTGAAATCTTCTCTAGTATTTTCTAACTGCTGCTTTAATCTTGTCAGCAATTTACGTTTCTCTTGAAGATCATATTTTAAAATACCTTCAGCAGATTGTAACTTTCTGTGTTGTTTCTTTAAAACAGAAACAAGTTGTTGAGCTTCTTCAATTTCTTTTGTAACACCCCTTAAATGCATTTCCTGGTCTTGAACTCTAGTAATCAAATGATTATTTAACTCTTGAGAGGTATCCAAGCCAAACTGAAGTTCAACCATCTTTTCATTTAAACTATTAAGTTTTGAGAAAGTTGAATTTAAGACAGGTAATAATGGAACAATGATTCTTTTTAACATAGGATCATGAGCAATATCACAAGCAAAGTCTTCACAAGAAAACTTAGATGCAACAGAACAATTATCAGATAACAAAACACTATCAGGTTCAATTTCCCTCTCATTTGTCACTCTAAGAAAACCATATGATTTTAACAAATCTTTCAGCGTTCTTATTCTTGTATATAGATTATGATTTCCTTTAATTGATAAATCAATTTTTTCTTGGAGAGAGTTAATAATGTTTTCTTGTTTAGAAGCAAAATTTTTTATGCAAGACACACAATTTTCAACAAAGTTACTAAAATTTAAATAGCTTTTAGATTTATGAACATCAGGTGAAAAAATATCTTCTAAATGATTTCTAATTTTCTTTAGGCGGGAAATATGAGGAATAGCTAAAGAAACATCAGATTTTTGTATAGTATCCTCAATATCATCAATAACAGTTTTGATTTCCATCAAAAGCTCATTAATATAAATGGGATTTTGAGCAGTATTTCTATTAATCTGAGAATTTTCACAGTCTTTACTGAACCTATGATTCAATATGCGATCAGAAGGCAGTTCAGAATTTTTATCTGGTAAGGCACAATCTGGACTATTTTGTGAGGTATTTTTAATTTTTGATTTTACAGACAGGCTGGAAGTTGAAGATAAAGGAATTTCTCTTTCATTCACGAGTACACTGGTGGGATCTTCTGCTTTTACACTCTCTGATAAAGATTCTACATTTATATTCTCATATGCAGTAGAACTGAAGTTATCTAAATTATCTTTCTCCTGTAACTGGGCCTAGAAAATAAAAATGTATTGAAAATCAATTGCATATAAAAATTTATCAAACAATCATAAAAAATACCACTAGTTTAAAACAAAACATTGAACTGCATGCATGATTAAAAATAAATGCAAGATTTAAATTTTGACAATTTAAGTACATAGCTCAGTTAAAGATATAAACATTGAAATATAGAATAAAACCAATGAAAGTATAATTTTAACTTTATAAATAGTGTACTTTGATAACCTGTGAAAAATAATAAAAAAACCCCTACAGTTTGAGTTTATCATAGAAATAAAACATATCAAATATTGTAAGTATCTACAGTAGGCTTTCTCAAATCGAAAACTCTTTGAAATGCACACACACACTGTTTATGATGTAAATAAATAATTAAAAATGTTTCCAAGAAACATATGCTGAGGGTCCAGGTTCAAATCCCAGGGTAAGACATTGATGTTATTGTGTGTTCAAAGTTATATACAGGGGTGATTCTGAGTAAAAAAAAAAAAAAAAAAAAAATCTGAAATTCACAACAAATTTTCTGAAAAGTTACAGCAGAAGTGGGAAGAATCTCCTCCTGACACTAACTATGCATTTTTTTTTTGTGATCCTTTGGCGAAATACACATTTTTACCACGATATTTTGGCAAAATTTGTGTTTTTTCCATGCTCCTTTGGCAAAATTTGTGTTTTTTCTGCAATCCTTTGGCAAAATTTGTGTTTTTTCGCAATCCTATGGCAAAATTTGTCCTTTTTCACACTCTTTTGATGAAATTTGCAGTGTTTTTTTCATGATCTTTTGATGAAATTTGTGTTTTTTCGCAATCCTATGGCAAAATTTGTCCTTTTTCACTCTTTTGATGAAATTTGCAGTGTTTTTTTTCATTATCCTTTGATGAAATTTGTGGAGTTTTTTGTGACCCTTTCAACAAAATTTGCCTTTTTTCCTATAATTCTTTGATGAAATTTGCATTTTTTCTGCAATGCTAATGAAATTCGTGTTTTTTCTGCAATTCTTCGACAAAATTTGCATTTTTTTCCCCAGCGATCCTTTGACGAAATTCACATTTTTCCCATGATTCTTTGACAAAATTCCCATTTTCTCCCATGATTCTTTGACAAAATTTGCATTTTCCCTGGAATCCTCTGATGAAATTGATTTTTTTGGCAACTATTTGTTGAAAATCGTGGTATCTTTCAGGTCTGAATTTTCAGACTGATGACCGATTTTTTAAATTTTTCTGAACCAAATGTCTTAAATTTTCAGAAAATTTGGAACAGAATCACCCCTGATAACATGCACATATATATATATATATATATACAGTGTCATCGAAAAATAATGCCTAGATTTTAAATAACTGTCACAAAAAAACTATGAAAGGTAATTTATTGGTTTTAGTCTTATAATGTGTGGCAAAAAAAAAAAAAAAAAAAAAAAAAAATTCATACGTTTAATGTTTCAATCTGAGCACCATTCAGCGTGCACCAGGAGCAAATGTGTGCAATGTGAGCACCAGGAGCAGTTTGACCTGGATAAGTTCTCCAAAAAAGCCACTGTACCACTGACTATTGACTTTGACTCTACATACATACCAAATCACGCACTGTGCTTTTTGTTGCACGGTCAACATTGTACTGAGCAGCTGCAGTCTGGCACATCAGCTGACCTTGACGAATGCATAACTAATACGCACATAACACAGACACGCAAACGAATTATGGTGAACTAAAAGCAAACTTGCGTTCACCAGTTATCGTGTAGTGAAAGAATTACTCATTTAACATAAAAGGTTTTGATGTTATGATTTTTTTAAATCTAGGCATTATTTTTCGATGACCCTGTCAATGTAATGGAAATAAATAAAGCTGTTATGGTTGTTTGTATCATCTGTTTCTGTGTTTAAATAAGAATCATTCAAGGTGACAGCCATAGTTGCTATAGGCCTCAAAGCAATCTCCACTACAGTGGACTTGAAATGTCCAAGAAACAAACATTTACCAGATTTACATGATAAAATATTTAAATACACAAAAACATAATTTTTGAATTAGTAAAATACTTTCAAATTAGCAAAAAGATGTTTTTTTAAGTTGAAAGCATGTATAAATGGAAGTAGGAGGAATTTGTGTTGTATAGGCAAGGAACTGTTTTCATAAATAATTCATAGCCTATTTTATTTTGTTAATTAAACTATATCTTTTTTTCTTTAAGAAAACAAGCAAATTCCTGTATATTTCATACAAACCATTCCTTAATGGATTAAAGCTATTTGTTAAAGGTCACTTAAAATCTGAAAAACCTTTGGTGCTAAAGCTGTATAGATTTGAGAGAAAATGCGGCATAATTATGATTTACAAAGTAGAGAATAATAATTAAATCTAGGGAAAACACTGTATTATCAAAGACCTCTTTATAAATATATGGAGTTTTATATGCTGGAAACACTAAATGTCATGCAATTACAATGTCTGTTCTAACTTTAATGTTCATTATAAAAAATTTAAAATATCTTCCACATAAAAGAACTAATTTTTTGGATTAAAAGGAAAATCAGATATATATGAGAACATGAGTTTCAAAACTCGTCTTATCCAAAATTTAAAAAAAAATAGAGTTTTCTCTATAAATCTATTCTATTGGTGAATTTGCATCAAAAAAACACTACAATCTGCAGAAAAGACTAGTTTTATCATGTATTTCTGGCATTGTAAAATCTTGGTTTACAATGAAAACCAATGGACGCAGAGGTGTTTCGCGATTTCCCAAAATTTGATTTTCTGAATAAGGTGAGTTTTGAAACTCACGTCCTCATATATATTAAGTAAAAATGCTTTCTGTAATATTTTGATATTTTTTATTGTTACATTTTCATGCACGCATTTAATGACAGGAAACATATCCTTCTGACAAAAGTAGTCTAGCCACATATAAGTATTTCTAGTGACAAATCATACATGCCTACTGATGTTTACTGACATTAACGAAATCTAATTAAACATTGTATTTGGGTTTACAGGGGTTTTCAAACATGTTCTCCATCTTAGTCACAACTTTTTTATATATACAGTATTTTCCTGCATATAGTCTGTGGAGCAATTTTTGTTATGCAGATTATACATCACTGCAAATAATCTGATTTTTCCCCCCTTCTGTAAAGTCCAAATATAACATATTTGAAGAAATCAGTGACTTCTTTGAAATAGTAAATAACAGATGGAAGTAATTGCTTTTATGATATGAAATTTGACTACAAACTAGAGGTTTGTAAGAGCTAAAGTTTTCAGGTCCAGGCCCCAAATTAAGTCTATCTTGGCCCCACTAAGTGTGAAAGCTAAAAGTTCAGTTTAAGACTGACCTGTTAATTTTTTCTCAGTTTTTTGCCTGGCTCACACAAAAATCAATGAAATAAGATAAGGCCCAACTTGACTCAACTTCTAAAAAAGTGCCGATATATCTTAACCAACATTATTCTAAATGAAAAATATTTTAAAAGAATATTTCATACATACACATGTATTTCATTCTATGTTATGTGAAAATATTGGGTGAGTTCAAAAGTTCATGCAGAGTTTGAGAGTAAAAGTCATACAGTGATTAGGCAAACAAAGTTCTTTATTCAATCAATGATATATGATCCATCATTTTCTATAATCTGTTTCTAACGTTCTAGCAGCATACGGATGCCCCGATTATAAAAACTGCGCAGTTTAGATTCGAAGAACAAAGACACAACGTATTTTAAGGCATCCAAAGACTCAAGTTTTTTCCATTTATATGATTTTGCAATGACCGGAACAAGTGATAATCAGATGGCGCGATATCAGGAGAATATGGGGGATGAGTTAGGACATCCCATTTCAGGCTGTTCAGTTTGTGCAGCGCCTGTCTCAAAACATGTGGTCTGGCGTTGTCGTGATGAAAGACTACGCCTTTGCGATTTGACAAAATTGGACCTTTCTGTTTGATTTCTCGATTCAGATTGGTTAATTGGTGATAGTACTTGTCCAAATCAATTGTTTGGCCAGCGGGGAGAAACTCAAAATAAATTATGCCCTTGCAATCCCACCAAACACAGAGCATCACCTTCATCGGGTACAAACCTGCCTTTGCCATTGCGTCACCATGCTCACCTGCCTGTTTCCATGCGCGTTTGCACTGAACATTGTTGTAAAGGACCCATTTCTCATCGCCGTCACTAATTGATCCAAAAATGGCTCGTTTTTGAGCCGCCCGAGTAAAGAAACAGCAGCAGAAATTTGCTCGATTTTGGTTCCTCTCGGTCAGCAAATGGGGCACCCATATATCAAGCTTCAAATCGAATCTCATGTTTTTTAAACGCCGAAAAACTATTGATTGGTCAACACTAAGTGCTTCAGGAGCTTCCTCTGTTGAAATTCGTGGAGTATTCTGAACTAAAGTATGCACAACATCATCATCAATGTGTGAAGGTCGACTTGAGTGTGGCTCATCTTCAAGGTTAAACTCTCTGCGGCAAAATTTCACAAACCATTTTTCCTAGCTGATGCTTGATCTTGATTAACCTCTTGCATGTTTTCTATGGCTGCTGCAACGTTTATTCCCTTACGAAACTAGTAAAGCACAACATGCCGTAAATGCACCTTATCAGCACTCATTTTGAAAGTAAACTTTCTTGAAGCAGTTTGTATCTACACAAATTATTTTGTTTGAAATTAAAGTTGCACATGTCACCTTTCCAACGATCTGTCTTAGATGGCAGTATTAATGACAACACTTTGCTTCTAACGCCATCTATTGCACCCCCACGCGAACTTTTGCACTCACCCAATCCAACATTTTCAGCTTCTATCCAGAAATAATAGAATATAGAATAATCACTTATATTACTTAATATTGGTTATTTAGAGATATACATTTAAATGAAGATTCTTTAGTAAATTAATGTGGTTTATAATGAAAGAAAAAGACTGTTTAAAAAATCATAACATTGAAGCTGTATGGAGCAAAGAAAAAGAGTAGGTTTAAAGAATATTTCTCTATGATTTATTATCTCATTCCGAGATAAACTCACTTGATTTTGGTTGATCCCCCCCCTCACTCCCATGCATAACTCTATATATGGCCAATTTTCTGACACACTGTACTACAGCATTGAAGCACATGACAAACTTATCAGATAATGTTTTCTTCCCATTTCTTTTTTAAAGATAATGCTTTCTTCTCATTTCTTTTTTACAGATGAACTTTGAACACAATAGTAAAAGAGAACACAACAAGACAAAAATTTCTTCATGTTGCTTTCAAAATTAGGGAATATTTTTTTTCTTAGACTAGGATGGGACTTAAAATTATAAGAAAAGGATAACTTGTGAGTTAAAAATATTTTATCAGCACTAACGAATTTCATATATATTTTTTCTCTTATTTGAAATATTGAAAAAATGAGACAGAATTTGCGGATAACACATTTTTGCGGATTATAGATCAGCCATTTGTTTACATTTTATTTTTTACAGTCTGGCAATAAATTAGAAACAACTGCACACAAATTACAATTACAATGTAAAAGAAAAACATAATGCATCATTATTTTACTGATTGTATTAATTTTTTTAAACATTGACACAACATAATGGTAATTTCAGTTTTGCTTTGTTGTCAATGATAATTTTTTTTCTGTAGTCTGTGAACACTCATTACTTTTTGCTCTGAGATAAAATTTTGTTGCCCTGGGAAATTTAAATATTTATACCCAATTTATATTTAAATATTTATTCATTGGAAAATTGATAACTTATGAAAAAAAAAAATACAAAATTTAACTTTATCTAAGAGTTTAACTGTTAATGATATTTTCATTGTTTACATTCCAACATGTAGTGCGGATAATAGACATTGGCGGATTATACATCAGTGGATTTCACAGAGTTGACTGTATTTTAAAATTTTCATAAAAGAAATTGTGAAACTATTTAATTAGTCATGATTCTATCTATAATGACTAACTCCATGATTTATTTTTTCTTCTGAAAATATACGTGTTTCATTTTTTATTTGCAAAAATATGTCCGTAATAGAAAAACATGTAAAATAAATTAATTAAAATAATAAATTTTTTAATGTTATTCTGTAAAAAAATAATATTCTGCAAATCTACAGAGCATAATTTATCTTTATGTTTAATTTCAAGTCAAAATACTGAATAGTTCTTTTGTAAAGTGTACGACAAAATGTAATTTATGTAGGCTAGTAGGATGAGTGAAGCAAATCATCTAATAATCAAATTTTTAATATTGTTTTCATCTTTTAGGTAGAAAAATGAACATGTAAAGACTCATTCAGAGTCAAATGTATAGTTTTTTATCTCAAACAATATGCTAGACTTCTTTTGAAAAATTGGGTTAACTTGGACCCAACCTGCGAGAATCAAAACTCAACACAAAATCGACTTGAAGCAGAAACAATTAGTCAATCTGACCCAAATTATAATGAAAAAAATTATTGTCAATCAGGCAGAACTCAAAATATTGGTCAGGTGTGGATAAAATTGGGTTACCAGATCCGATGTTGGACTCATATTTGTCCTCTCCTCTAACAAAAATCCTGTGTATGACCATGTGAGATAGCGATGGGCAATTCTCGAGATTTTATAAATCGAGAAAAATCGTCATAATAAAAAATACATTCGATGCAGTCATCCATTACTTCCCAGAATCTACAATCGAGATGTTTTACAATCGATTATTAAAATAATTTCTTTTACATGCTTATACAGTAATTTTTAAGTTTTTAGTAAATACGTGGCAACTAAAGATAGATGGAATTAAAAAATATACCAAGAAATCGATTTAAATTTAACACTGAGATGCTAGATGACTTTGTAAAAAGATCCTCATATACAATCTTCATTTGAAGGTAAATGAAAAGTTGTAAAAAAACAGAAGCAGTAATGTAGTTTGCTGCTATTGTTTTCATTATCTCTTTCATTCAACTTCAACTGATGGAGTGACACCTGATATGAATCCTTTAAAAAGCTGTATTCTAACATTTGTTAATAATCTTAATACAACTTGTTATGTAATACATCTTATCAGTTTTTAAGCCTTCTGAAAGAAATGTTAATCCCTAAACCTACCCCCTTTTCTGTACTAATGGTTTACGACAATTAACAAATTGTTGGAAATGTATTTAAGAAATTAACTTTAATGTTACAACATCTGTGCTATAGTATTTATCTTTCGAATATTATTTGCCATTCTATATTTTAATACAAGCCAATAAACTCTAAATGATTAATATCTTTAAGATATGTTCTGTATAAATTTCTTTAATGAAGTGTGCATACTAATGTTTCTATAATATTCTGTAAAATATTTTAAGTTTGCAATGTTTGAGCATATTAATAACAAGTATGCTGGACTTTCATATAAAATTTTATTTTATGTATGGCAATATGCATTAAGTATGTAAGTCCAGTAAATTGACAGTACTACAAATGAACCAGATGCCAGCAAAATGAGTTTAACATGGTAACCCCCACTCCTCAGAATTTTTCAAAACGCTCTTTTCAAACAAGTTTTTTCAAATATAAGATCAATATGTAATCAAGAAATATGTTCAAAGTAATGATAAGAACAACGTTATTTTAGAACGCTAAATAACTTAAGAAAATACTTTCAGTTCATTTATCTACCTTTAAAAACATTATTTAAGTTTTTTCAAGGATTGTAATATCTTTTTGCTAATTTTGTTTTGGAATAAGTTCCCTTTTCTATGAAAGTGCGATGTCTAAATCGCACAACTATGGCACATTCAATAGAATTGAATAGCTTTTTCACATTTTCTATAAAGGCAAAAATTTGATACAAGTTAAAGTTCCCCTGAATATCTAATGCTGTGAGATTTCCTGTTGATCGAAAAAAAAAAAGAGCTTTATTGAAAAAGGGAATGGAAAACCAGACAAATATACTTGCTAAAAGGGAACCTGTCCATACCGGAAACTGGTTACCACTCCCTATCGATGCCAAAATGATTCTTTAAATTTGCATTCTAATTAAAAATAGTTACTTTCTGACACATTAACAAACTTATTTTTATTCTCAAGCGTATTAGCTAGAATCGAATAGAATTTTTACTTTTTTGCTAAAGGCAAATGTTTGATAATTTTCGTAAATGCATGCCTAATATTGGGGAATTTCACCATTAATCAAAAACAAAAGAACTTTGCCGAAAAACAGAAGGATAACCAGACTCATATACCAGCTAAGTGGTAACCTATCTAAAACGGAAACCGGTTTCCACTCCCTAATAATTCCAAAATGATTTTTTATGTTTATACTCAAATCCAAAGTAGTTACTTTTTGATTCATTTAAAAACTCAATTTTATTCTCAGGTGCATTGTATCCAAAAATGGAAGGATAACCGCATAAACATACCAGCTAAGAGAGAAACTATCTAAAATGGAATTGGTCTTTGGTCCCTAGCGATTGAAACATGACTCTTTGCTGTCTGTACCTAAATCCAAAGAAGCGCCTTTCTAACTCATTTTTATTCTTAGGTGCATTAGCTAGAATCAATTTGCATTTTCACATTTTCGATACAAGTAAAAGGTTTGATAGAGGAAAAGTTCCTAAATGTTGAATGCATGTCTAATTCTGTGGAATTTTCTGGTTGGTTAAAAGAAAAAGAGCTTTATCAAAAAATGAGAGGATAACTAGACAAACCAGCTAAGATGGAATCTGTCTAAAACGGAATTGATTTCCAGTCCCTAAATGGGCCCCTAACATGACTGCTGCCCATCTGTACCTAAATCCAAAGTAGCTACTTTGTGAGACATTCACAAACTCATTAGAATCAAACAGCATTTTTCCTTTTTTCGGTAAAGGCAAACAATTTAATACAGATCAAAGTTCCCCTAAATGTCTAATGCAGTAGAATTTCAAAGTTGATCGAAAACAAAATAGCTTTATGGAGAAATGGAACCAGACAAATATATTTGCTAAGAGTGAACCTGTCTAACAAGGAATTGGTTCCAATCTCTAGCAATAGCTTATGAAGTTTGATTAAATTCCGTGCATTAGTTTTTCAAATATAGCAGCGTTATCTGTTCTGCTATTTGCACAACAAACAAATCAACACCAATTTATATCTAGGTCTAACTGACTATGATGTATTATTAAATTTCATGCACTACATCTTGAGATAGTGTGTTATCAAAATTTTGTCACATAAAAGACATATATTTTCTAAAAACTGACAAATTTTTCATGAATCGAATACTTTCTTCTTGTAAAGATAGATCAAAGTAAAAATGGAAAAATGCCCCATGCAAACTGAATTAAACACTTTTCAACTTAAGTATATGTAACAAAATCACATGCCTCCTAATCTATATCCTTCTTTGAGAAACTGTGGTTTTATACAGTACTTTGCAATACAAAATTGGATGTTTTTTTACAAACACCTCATCATATGGAGAAAAAAAGGGACTAGTGGCTATATTATGGCATTTTACAAAAAAATAAAAACAATCTCATTCCCCATATTATTTTTCATTATGAGTTTACTTATTAAAGTGATTTTGAAATAGTTTTATGTAAATCAAGATAATACATACACGACTGTGTATATATGTTTAAGTTCATGATTTTTCAGAACATCAAAAGTATGATTGAGACAATTGAAAATTAGATTTTGAAATAACTTTGAATTGTATTCATAGCTTTTAAATTATGATATAAAAAAATACACAAAAAGAAGATTGAATAATATATAAATACATAAAATTTCTTATGGTTCAGAAATTAACCAAACATAAAACTTTTAAATGAGTGTTTGAGAGAGTATTAGAGAGTTTGAGAGATATTAATAAACAAAAATCAAGATAGTGTAAAAAATTCTTAGCATAAATATATCTTAGTACCTCATTTGATGTAATTTCACAGATATCTTCTGAAGAATTAAGATGCTGTTGGAGTGAAAGGCATTTCTTTTGAAGAGCTTTAATATCATTTTGTAATTGTATTTTTTCCTTTTCAAGACTCCCGACTTCCTTCTTCAAATCTTCATTTTCTTGAGAAAGTTTTGCATTCGCTTCAGCTAATTTAACACCATCTAAAATCTATAGGCATGGAAAAATCTTTATAAAAAAAGCAGTGTACCAGAAGCACAAATTTATATAATGATGTACAAAGGTAAATAGCAATACAATGCATAAACCAAGACAATTTATTGCAATAAGAAAATGGTTTAACTTTCAATTACTTTCTACGATTCTATATATCTACTTCAGGCATGGTTAGTGTGACATAGGAGAAAAAACAGGTCAAAATAAAGGAGAAAGCCATTTCAAACCTGTTTTTCCCCCAAAATCATGCAACATGTTGCATGTGTCACCTCAGTGTGCAACCTGCCTAACAATCATAATAATACATTATGTTATTACAAAGTCAGCATTTCAGCACATGTGCTTGATACATTAGCTGGAGAAAGGGTATAAACTTGAATGTTGATAGTTTAGTGGCACTATGACTAAATAGAATGGGATCTGTATCTTAAAGTGAATTCAAAACCACCATGAATACTCAAGCCAAAACTGAGATTTATCCGTAACATATCTGGACTGATGGCCAGAGCCCTACTACTAGCAAGATAATTTTCTTGAATAAAAGATCCTAAAAAAACACTAAAAATGGCAATTTCAAATGTTAAGCTATTAAAAACAGTAACAATTGCAATATGCAAATTATTTTTATAAAACTAAAAACAATATGTTAAGAAAAATGGGATCTCATGCCATGATTCTGATAATTTTATTGTATTTTGAGTGTAGAGGTGGAAGAAAAGTAACTTTATTTCACTTTCTTAGATCAAATCAACCCAGATAAAAATATAGTTTATGCATTTCTTAAAAAAATTCACACAATTAGAAGAGGTTGAAATTTGAGGATGTTAATGTTAAAGCCATGTGATAAACTAATTTATATCTTAAAAAAAAAATCATCTGATTGAAATGCTTTATTGTTTTCATAAGATACAATGAATGGTGTAATATATGTATACTTGTGGCAACACTGATTTAATATTCAAGTTTTTGTTATGTAATGGCAACACTATATTTTAGAGAGCTGAATGGCAACACGAATGTAGTATAATGATGGTATGTGCTTGGAGCTGTCAGTACGCTCTCTTCTCTCTTGTAATCATGATGCATGCCATGATATTAGCCCAGATAATATGCTTATGTTATTAATAAACTAAGTTCCATCTCAAGAAGTCTCTTCGTCGATAAGTCCAAGTATGATACATGGCGTCAGTTAGTATTTGACTTGGATGGAAAGAGATTTCTAAGACGCTGAGCGATCATGCTGTTTCGTGAAGGAGGTTGAAACTGCTTTAACTGGTACTTTTATGTTCTATAATCATGTGGTAAATAACAGTGAACCTTCATGTTCTAAATAATTATGGATAGTTTCAAGCCCCCCAGTGAATTGACACTCAGTGCGCCAAATTTATCCGACAACTGGTTGAAGTGGAAACAAAAGTTTGATAACTTCATGTTGGCCTCTGAAAAGAAGGGAAAGGATAATAAAATTAAAATAGCCCTTCTACTGAACGTTATTGGTGATGAAGGCATCAGCATATTCAACACTTTTTGCTTTGAAGATGGAGAAAGCAAAGAAAAATTTGACGACGTCATTAAGAAATATGAAAAACACTGCTTGCCCCAAAGTAATGAGGTATTTGAATGCTTCAAATTTTTTTCCTGCTCTCAGAAAGCCAGACAAGCCATAGATGTATATCTGATGGAATTAAAGACATTAGCCTCATCATGTGGATTTGGAGAACAAGAATCGAGCCTTCTGCAAGATCGAATAGTACTTGGAATTCGGGGCAAGAGCTTACAGGAAAGACTACTTCGGGAATTGGATCTGACGCTGAAGAAAGCTGTGGACAGCATTTGAGCCTGTGAAGTTAGTAGGGAACAGATGAAGACCATTAATGACCCCAAATGCAGTGAAGTTAATGTGGTCAATCAAAAGAAAAAAGCCATGAACTTTAAAAATTTTAGTGACATTAAATCGTGTGGAAGAAAACATGTGAAAGGACAGTGTTCAGCATACAACAAACTATGTAATCTTTGTAAGAAAAAGCATAATTTTGCTGCTGTTTGCAAGAGTTCAAATAAGGTAAGCCACCATAGAAATAATTGTCAAAAATCAATGAGGTAAATAGCCCTGATATTAATTGTTTGTATATTGATAATATTTTAATTGATGTTGATACTGTAAATTCAACTGAGAGAGAATGGTATAAAACAGTAACAGTTAGAGATCAGCAAGTAAATTTTAAACTAGTCACAGTTGCTCAAGTTAATATTCTTCCTGTGTCAGTTTTTCAATCTTTTGATTTAAAGTTTAAAAATAATTTGATCCCAACTGATATTGTTTTATTATTATATGGTAATCATAAGCTGAAACCTGAAGGGTGCATTATGCTAGCATGTAATACTGATAAATGTTGTAATGTAAAGTTAAATGTTGTTGTTGTGGATGTTAAGGCTAAACCTTTATTGGGTTTACAGGCATGCCAAGAGTTACAGCTGATACAATTGATTGATGAAATTAATTTAGACTCTAAATTAAATGTAATTAGTAAGTATCAAAATATCTTTGAGGGTTTAGGTAAATTTCCTGGCTAGCCACATCACATTGAAGTGAAAAATGATGTGGAACCTATTATAAATCCACTGCGAAGGGTACCTCAGTCCCTTCATAAAGAGCTATGCAAAACTCTTGATGAATTGACAAAGTTAGGCATTTTATCCCCTGTAAATGAACCAACAGATTGGGTCAGTAGCCTTGTAGTGGTTGAAAAGCCAAACAGCAAGTTGAGAATGTCTTGACCCTAGAAACTTAAATAAAGCCATTAAAAGGAAGCACTATGTTATTCCTTCTGCAGATGAAATCATTAGTAAACTTGAAGGAAAACAGTATTTTTCAGTGCTCGACTGAAAGGAGGGATTCTGGCAAATTGTGTTAGATGAAGCTAGCTCAAAACTGTGTACTTTTAATTCTCCTTTTGGCCGTTACTGCTTTCATAGATTACCTTTCGGAATCTGCTCTGCACCAGAGGTGTTCCAAAAATCTAATTTTAAATTGTTTGGTGATATACAAGGTTTCAACATACAAAGGTGATATCCAAGGTTACAATATATTTCAATGATTTAATTATAGGAGGTAGAACTAGAGAGGAACATGACCAAATTCTTTTGAAAGTTTTAGAGAGAGCACAATCAAATAACATAAAGTTTAATCCTGACAAATTTCAGTTTAGAGTAAATGAAGTTAAATATATGGGTTTAATTATTTCTAAGGATGGGATTAAAGCTGATCCTGGCCATGTTAAGGCAATTAATGAGCTTGAGAAGCCATCATGTAAACATGATATCAAAGGCTATTGGGCATGGTTAATTTCTTGAGTAAATTTTTACCCAATGTATCAGCTATAACAGCCCCAATAAGAGAACTGTTAAAAAATAATATAGAGTTCCAGTGGAACCATGAACAAGACACCAGTTTTGAAAATATCAAGAAACTAATAAGTTCAGCTCCTGTTTTAAAAGTGTTCAATTCTTCATTACTAGAGATGTGTCATTTGTTGAGGAACGACTCCAAAGGAGTGATTCCGGCAGTGAAACTGAAGGAACGATTCTATTCTGTAAAAAGGAATCAGTCCTTTTCGGAACGATTCCGAAAAGGAACGACTCCTCGGAATTGGTCCTTTTCAGAATGGTTCCTCGGATTCGGTCCTTTTTGGAATGGTTCCTCAGAATCAGTCCTTTTTGGAATGGTTCCTCAGAATCAGTCCTTTTTGGAACGGTTCCTCAGATTCAGTCCTTTTTGGAATGGTTCCTCAGAATCAGTCCTTTTCAGAATGGTTTCTCGGATTCGGTCCTTTTTGGAACGGTTCCTCAGAATCGGTCCTTTTCAGAATGATTCCTCGGAATCGGTCCAAAATGTACCGACTCCGAAAAGGACCGAATCCTCAGAGTCATTCCGAAATGTACCGACTCTGAAAAGGACTGAATCCTCGGAGTCGTTCTGAAATGTACTGACTCCGAAAAGGACCGATTCCTCGGAGTCGTTCTGAAAAGGACCAATTCCTCAGAGTCGTTCCGAAAAGGACCGATTCCTCGGAGTCGTTCCGAAAAGGACCGATTCCTTGGAGTCGGTCTGAAATGTACCGATTCCGAAAAGGAACGATTCCTTGGGAATCGGTTCTTTTCTTGTAGACTAGCCAGTTTTAATAAATTAAAATACGCTATTTTATTTCAAAATAACAGATTTTGTTTCTATTAAAGCTGACTTTATTTCCAAAATATCATTCTAATGTGTGTGCCCCCCGCCCCCCTCCTCAAAAAAAAAAAGAAAAAAAGAAAAGAAAAGAAAGAAAGAAAAAAGAAATTGAAGTGCGGGACGGAGTAGGGCATTTAACAAACATTACTATTTGATCTTCTTGTGCTAAATTAATCTGAAAGAAATAATTTTAAAAAATACGAATTGGATTTTTTCCACTTGAGTGAAAAAGTGCCCGAGATGGGATTCGAACCCAGAAACTTTACGTGCTTTACCGATTGAGTACCTGGACCCTGAAGGTAATGGAACACCATGTGTACTTTAATACACTAATACATTTTCTAATTGGTAAATGTATCATATGAAATGAATTTTTTTCTAAATGAATTCTTAAAGCTGTTCTCAAATCCAAAAGGATAACTTTGTGACAAAAGTTTTAATTTATTTTTATTCGGAAATGCATGAAACGAGCAGGTGTTGTCCAGAAACTATGTAATCAAGCTGTTTTTTCCGGGTTTTTTTTGCAAACGCAATAGATCTTTCAGAAAATAGCGTCAAAGTGGACGTTTTGAACGAATTTCCATGCGAAAGAGGCATAATCGCTCAAAAATGGGTGAAAAACATGTTTGTCACATGATCAAAATCGATTATAACTCAATAGGTAATTTGCTGATCAAAAGATGGAAAACACAGTTCGATTCCAAATTGCTTCCATGGTCAAACTTTCCAGTTTTATAACTTTCCGTTAAAAAATGAATTTGTAAATGTGTCAAAACGTTTTACGCTTGTTGAGCAGATCACTTAAGAACAGCCTTAAGAAAAACAAAGAAAATGCTTGTTTAATTAATAGTGAAAAATATTTTTTTAAATCTGATTAGAAACAGTTTTGAATAATATAAGCAATATATGTCACTAGGCCATAAAAATTGCATTTTAATAGGATAATAATAACTGATTTTCAATTATTTTAATAATTGTAGAGTTATGCACTTTCATGCATATTTCACTATTTCATGTTTTTTCCTCAAACATAATTTCAATTTGAGAATCCTCTTTGTCAAAAGAAATATATGACCAGCTACGAGTGCTTGAGTACCACTTTATTTCCACAGTTTGGCGTCTTGTTTTTCTCTCTTGAAGAAGATGATTAAAAAAATCTCGAAACTCTCAAAGATTGTTGTTTTAATCAACTTACATTGAGGTTTATTACATAGAGTAAAATCTGTTCGAACAAGGAATTTTTGTAAAACGTTTCTTTCTTTCTTAAGATAATGAATATTTCAAAAAGCATAACGTCTAATAATAATAATAAGATAAGAGTAACAGTGGTGGCTGGGATTGAAATAATTTAACCGCGGTTCGCTCTCTTAATGGCCATTTTGAGTACAAAAACGGGAAAGAAAAATCACGTGCTACATATAGATTATCGGACTTTCTCCAACACTGCGACATATATGTAAAGCTGCATATTTTATGCTTGTTTCGGTTTAATACATTTATGTTAACCCTCCGCCTACCAGAGGGGTTCAATAGCCCCGACAGGTACATTTATAATGATATTTCTAATTTATTTTAAAAACTGAAATTTCTGTAAATATGGGGGGTTTTCTGGGATGTTCTATCCTTTTGAGTAGAACATTCCAGAAAAAGTCACATATTTACAAAATTTTCATTTTTTTAAATGTGAAAAATCAATTTGAATGTACCTATCGGGTCTGTTGCACCGGTCTGGTATGCGGAAGGTTAATATTGCATTTAAAAAGTTTTACAATATACGAATTTAATTATTGGTTTCCAAAGAATGCACGCTGTGATTTTGTATAGTTTTTTCATTTGTTATTTTATTTCTGTTTCTTGCTAAATAATTAGAATTTAAATAACTGTGACTTTGTTTTAATTCAACGTAAAATAAAAGAAAAAAAAAATCGTTTATCGTAATAATTTCTTATAATAATTCAGATTTCTTGATCGGGATTTATACACGCAAATCCTGAAATCAATACCACGATTAATTTCTTTTACTGTGGTCATGGATAATACATATCTGAGTTGAATTTCGATTCGAGCCAGGTTCCCTTCGTGGCAAACTAAACTTAGTGTTTCAAGCCAAATACCAAACTTCCGTTTTGATTGAGGTAAAACTTACTGCAAATACGATACTAAATTTTATGTATTTACCTTTCTTATTGTTATTCTTTTCACTTAGAACATTTATTTATTTATTTTCATTTTTTTTAAATTACATAAGGTTTTCTGAAAAGTTCGAATTTAACAAAATGTTTTATCTATTTTAAATAGTTTTGACAGTAAAAAGTTTAACTCCAAATAAAAAATAGTCAAATTCTAAAAAAAAATAAGGTTGGTATTATCTATAACACGTTTACAACAGATGTCTTTCATTCAACGGCCGAAACATCGTCAAAAGGATAGTTCTTTATATAGTACTACACTCTGTAATAATAATGGACATACTTTTAATTTGTTTAATTTAATTAAACCAATAAACTGTTTTTCAGTTAAAATGTTAGCAAATTTCAAATTTAAAGAAATAGAACTTTGAAGTTTAGTGAATCACTATATCTTTTGGCGGAGGTAATATGTACTATATATGTATAAAGTCATATATATTACTATATATATACATATTATAGTATTAATATATACATAATATTATCTTATAAATATCACTAGTCATAGCCATGCTGCTAATGAATCTGTTTACAAATCATCTGAAGGAACTTTTACCCTTTCGTGTAACACAAGTGTTCCATGACTTCATGAGTTTATGAAGCTCCAAAGATACCTATCCAAACAAACATATTAGCATCGTAATACACTTACACCGAACTGAAGTTCAGTATAAGTAGAGAGGGTGACGGCGGATGAGGGTGTGAAATTAGAGAAATTCCTGTAGGTTCTCGTGAAATTGGAGATTCAAAAAGAGTTGTAAGTTTATTGAAATTCTACGTAGTTAACAGCATTTCACAAATAGCGATGTTAGGGTATAAGACAAGACATACATCAGTCACTCAGGAAAGACAGTGTACAAAAACGTGCTTTACTTTTAACCCTTTCCAATAAAGTTAGTGTTTATGAATGTGGTTTGTCTGTCCGTCAGACCGTCTGATCACGCTCTAAGGCAATTCACACACTAAGGCGACACATAAGACATGTCACTTGAATTTGCTAGAAAAACTGGTTTAAAACAAGTTTGTAACAACTTCGTTCTTTGTTTCGACCAGTTTTTGCACTTCATGTTGCACTTTATGTCGTTCTGTCGTCCCAGTGTGTGATATGCCTAACTCCCGTAAATATACTCAGATTCCCATGCAATTGATATATGTTAATGATGTTTACCATGGGATGTTTGGTATTCAATATGAAGAGTGTAGCATTAATAGTTCATTTACAGGGGCACTGGAACAAAACAAACTCTACTTTAACAAGTTACATATCCAAACCAGTAGGTCCATCCAAATGAAAAATGAGATTCAGAATGAAAAATGAAATTAAGATTACCTAGAGGTAGATTTTGAAGAGGAGTCTATGAGACTAAAAATTCCTAGATCCTGGTGACAAATATCAGAGCAATAATAAAATCATGGAAGACGGTAGTATTCCGAGTGATGCAGCCTTAAGCCTAAAATCGTATCGTATCATAGAATTTGTAGATGGCGGAACTCATATATACAGCTAACTCGACATCAAAGAAAACGCCAAAAGCCGCCTTTTAATAACTCAGCAGATATAGGTCTTATTGTTCTGAATTTTCTAGAACAGTCTTATATCTGCAGTCTAATCGTATACTGAAATTTTTACATTTCTACGTGCAGTATATTTTGAGATCTAAATAGCCATTTTTAAAGTGAAAACGTTGGTATGATATCAAGGAAGTTCCCAATTTGAAAATCTCGAAAACGGTTCTAACGATTATTTTTAAATTGATACATAATATAAATGTGATTAAGGCGAGGTGAATAACACTTTTCTTTTTTCTGGGAAAACTCTCGTTTGTTAAATAATTCGATTTTTTTTCTCTCGAAAATGACACGGGCGATTTTTTAAAAATCAAATAAATATGTTTCAGATGAACCAAATAACAATTTACTTGTTTCCAGCAAGACACTTGTTCGTTTTATAATGCGCATGAAAAATCAGACTATATTTCTTCGTCATTCTATGGAAATTTCACCGAAAATGCATGACACTGTATTCATACACATGCTTTCTTTTTAACCACTTTTGGGGAGAAATATTTTGTCTTCCTACTGGCTGAGTGGTTAAGGGCCATCGTCTACTGATCTTAAGATAGGCAGTTCGATACTCAGTGTTTTCACATGTGAATGTGTTTTTTTTTTTTTTTTTTTTTTTTTTTAAGTCTGCTAGTTGACCATTATTCTCAGTTCCTTTGAAATTTTTTAATTGCTATTAAGTTAAATAAAATTAGAATTATAATGACGCCAATTTGATGATGATTATTTCTTGGCAATTTTTCAACAATAAAAATATTACCATAAATTTTATAAATATATTTAATTTCAATCACTTTACAAAAAATATACATTAATAATTATTATTTGAATATAAATAACACGATCAGAAACGTAAAAAAATAATTCATTTCAGCTCTTCTTTTTATAATATCATTTTTTATTATTATGACGGTCAATCAATATATAATCACTGACATCCATAATAATATTATTATTATAATTATTATTTTCCTTGCATAAAAACTATTGTGATGTAATAATTCTTTTATAATAAATAATTTAGTTGAAATGTTTTATTTATAAATATCAATGAAGTTTGATAACCCCGAGACAATTGTTTTTATTTAACTTTGCAATATTTACAGTTTACATAATAAGCATATCAGAATTCTGGTGTCGCCATCTTTTGATGCAATTGCGTACTACATTTTGTCTCTTATTCAGAAAAAAAAAACTAACGCTCTTCGTCGCTTTGAAAGAATCTCTTGTGACTAGAGGTCTATTTCGCAAATATTAAGAAAATTACTGCATACAAAAATATTAAAATGGGTAGTATTATAGAGAAATGTTTGATAAAAACGTTGAAGTAGACAGTTTTTAAATCGAAGAATTATTTTAAGAGATATTTAATGTTAAATCTGGATAAAATTGTCTCATTAAAAAAGTCTCATAGGAAAAAAAATATACATGGGAATTTAATCATTTTCATTCAATTTAATCATTCAATAGAAACTCGAAGTTTGCAGAGTGCATTTATTATTTTTAACTTGCCTAATTTTTTGACGGTTTATTTCAATTTTAAATTAAAATTTTCAGAATTTCCAGAGATATTTTTTACATATTTTAGAAAAGGTTATTTAAAATTGTTGCCAATTGTTAAAACAGCGCAAAGAATAATATATCCTTTAAATTAAAAATTTATTCACACGTGACTATTATAAACAGAAAAAAATCCTTTTAAATTAGAATTAAATGATAACGTGTTAAAAGCAGGAAAATATTAAACATTACGTCATAAAAATTGTTTTTACACATGCTTACTTAAAATGGAAGAAAATTATAAAATAATCAATTATTTTCAAATTAGAATTAAATGATTACGCATTAAAAGCAGGAAAACATTGAAAATTACGTCATAAAAATTATATTTACACGTGAATATTAAAAGAAAAAGAAAATTTTTAAATAATAAATTCATTGATATGTGTTAAAAGTCATAAATGGAGGAAATTACGTCACATTGGCCAAAGTGGCCAAATAATAATATTGCAAAACAGTTTAAATTAAAAAATATATTTATATGAGAGATTTATTTTAAATTTTGAGTTGATATTTTTAACTATAGTTGCCAATTTTAAGGTAGCGCAAATAATAATACACTATGACGCAAAAGTTTAGACAATGACGTCATTCAGCTTTAAAATGTAGAATTATGACGTCAGAATTACAAAAACCTGTAAATATATTCAAAAACTGATTTAAAATGCTATGTACAAAAGACAGTCGTTTTATTTGCTATAATACTAATTTTTTTCATAAAAATTCAAATGTGCTTGTCGCAAAAGTTTAGGCACTATTCTAAATTTCTTTGAATATTTGCTGGCATATGCAAATTTAGAATCGATGATGTCACAAATTTGGAGTACTTAAGTTCTGCAAACGATTGCACTTCATAGTCGACATGCCGAGAGCTAAAGAAATTCAAGTGAATGAGGTTTCAAGGATTTGGCAGTTGAAAGGTGAAGGGAAGAGCGTTTCTGAAATTTCTGCTATTATTAATAGGTCAAAAAAATCTATTTATCGAGTTTTATCGAGTGGTTCCGAATATAAAGCAAAATGTCGGTCTCGGAGGCCACGTGTGACAAATGTACGAGAGGATCACCTGATACAAAGACTAGCGAGTACTCAACAAATGAGCGTACGTGGAGTTCAAAGCTCATCGGGACTCTCTGTATCAAAGGATATGATTCGTAGACGAATTTTGGAAAAAGGAACAATCGTTTATAGCAAAATGCAGAAGAAACCAGCTCTGAAACCACATCATAAGTTACAAAGACTTATGTGGGCTCGAAAGCATATGTCATATGGAGAGAAATGGCAGTCAGTCATATTTAGCGATGAAAAAAGTGGAATCTGGATGGTCCAGATGGTTGTTTATCGTATTGGCATGACTTGCGGAAGGAACCTCGACATTTTTTTAGTCGCAGACAAGAAGGGGGCTCGGTGATGGTTTGGGCAGCCTTTTGCTATAATGGACAAGTATCTCTGACCTTCACCAGTGGTCGTCAAACTTCACAGCATTATACACAGACATTAGAAGAAAACCTACTGCCATTTGCTGAGCTTCTAGGGGGTCCTCAGTGGGAATTTCAGCAAGACAATGCTTCAATTCACACTGCAAAACATTCAAAATCTTGGTTTAATTCCCATAATATAAGAGTTCTCGACTGGCCAGCATGTAGCCCAGATCTTAACCCTATAGAAAACCTTTGGAGCATCATGTGTTGCAAAGTTTATAGCAACGCTAGACAATACTCTTCTGAAAAGGAACTTAAGACATCTATTGAGAATGCATGGTACAATATCGATCCACAAACTATGCAAAATTTAGTTTCTTCCATGCAATCTCGTGTATATGACGTAATACATAAGCATGGATGCGCAACCAGGTTTTAAAAATTGTTTATTTCGATTTTATTTAATTTGTGTCTAAACTTTTGAGACAGCAGTTTATTTTTGTTACCATTTAATTTATTGCAATATGCACAATTCCACTTTTCTTTGTTATAAATATTGTTTATATGTACAGCACATTAATTTCAAGCAGTGATTTGAAAATTGAATAAATATTTTTCAAAGTATGTAAGAATTTCTTCATTGTCTAAACTTTTGCGTCATAGTGTATTATCTTTCTAATAATAAAAATATTTTCAGTTGAATGTTACAAAGAGAAAGGAAAGTTTGGTGAAAATTATGTCAGATTTAAAACGTTACATTTAAAATCTCTTATTTAAAATCATTTTCTTATAGCATTGTTAAAAAATACCATAAAGCAAAGACTCTGTTGACTTAGTTCCTTTTATATTTGGTAATTTTCAAATGTTTAACTAATCTTATTTAATCAAGCACGGAAACAGCAACTAACATCAGCTGATTCGGTCTTGAAATCCCTCAGTAAAAGGGAAACCCATTTACAGTAAGATCGCCATTGATTTTTTAATTATACAGAGCAGCCTCGATTATCTGAGCTAATTGGGACTGTTAGTAAATCGAAATCGGAAATCTCGGTTAATAGAAACTGTGTGTAAAAACTTGCCATGCTTGCGAATTTAACATCTCTTTAAAAAAAATATATAGAACGTTTTTTATTTAAATAATAAAAATAAATATATGTAAAGTTCTGTTTCACAGCTTAACAAATTTAAAAAGAAAATCAACTACCAGTAGTAAATTTCAAAATGCAAATTGAAAAATTTACGAAAGTTCACACAGCCACTGGAAACAAAGCATTGTTCGCTATTGACTTCTCAGGGTCCAATGTTTCTTTGGAGTTGAGTGCTTTTGGGGGCAGGAGGGCCTGTATAGCACGGACAGTGAGCTAAAGAGTGTGGTTATTTTTAAGGCTCATTCAAAAGGAAAAAAAAATCAGACTTTGTTATCGGCTCGGTTAACAGAAACCTCGATTAATCGAAGCTCGGTTAATCCAGGTTCTACTATAATTCAATCTTCCGTAATCTTTTTAAAGCAGATCAAATTAATGGACTTTAGCACAAAGTCACATAGCTGATAACTGCCATGCTTGTTGGCCACCTTTTTTTCAAAAAGTTTGCTTCACCTTATTCAGTTAATGAGATATCTCCGATAAAATAAGTCACATTTTCCCGTTCTAAAATACTGGTATCCAAAAATCGTAGCATGTAACTGACAGTACAAGTACTCATGGAACTAGACTATTTTAAGTCTGATTTTTATTATAGACTATATAAAATTATTAAAAATATATATTATGATAGGAACTAGCGGGCTTTGTCCGCTATTTACGTTACGGATATAAAAATCATGTTTTTTTTTTAGGGAAAAAGAAATAAAAACCTATTTGACGATAGGTTTATAAAGACACATTTTGTATTTGTTATATTTCCGGGGATGAGGAGGGGGGGGGGGACTATTTTGATTAAATATCGCAATTAGTCCACATGGCAGATATAATTATGATAGACACTAGCGGGCTTCGCCCCTCTACGGCGCCTTATGGGTCCATCTTCCATAACTCAGAAACTACCTTTTGGACATCAATGCAACAGATTCCAAATGTTATAATTAACTTAATAATCACCCTATATAGCATTAAACTAAATTTATGAGTACTGCATACTATTTTTTTATCGTAATTTCTGAAGAGAAAAAAATATTTCGGTTCCATTCTTAGGTACTGGTCTGAAAAATTTTGAAAAAGGGGGGAAGGAGGGGACATGAGACTGCTGTTTGTCAAACACCACAACGGGGTCTGTCTTATTCAACTTGGTTTTTGATGACTTCAATTGGAAGGTGGTTTGTTTAAAAGAGTACGTTCCCTGCCCCATGAAAATTGGAACTATTGGTACACCATCTATGTAAGGATATAATAATTATAAATTAACATTTTGGATTTATTAATTTAAGGATAAAGTGTTTTTAAAGGAATATCAAATGAAACCCTCTGTGCGATCTGCGATTATACTTACCCACTTGTTTTTATATACAAACTGCTATAAGGAAAATTGTAATAAAATAGTAAAAATTAAATCTGCATTAAATTCCATAAGTATCTTTTTTTTAATCATTTTATCACTAACCTCAAAAAAGTAATGATATCAATGCAAAAACCCTTGATGGGTTAAAAGTTTCTGACGCAGCACTTTATCTTATGCTCTAAGAATTTTAAATATGGAACTTAAAAATACTGATATCAAATTTTGAGTGACGTTATGCTATTTCTTAAAAAATATATTTGTATTTATTTCATCATTTTATTTTTGTTTTATTTATAATCGCATGTGCAAAAGTTATGTTCAACATGAAAAGCTGCATAAAATTTTATTCGCTGTTGCTTTATCATTTACATCTCTCATAAATTCAAAATATGAGTTTTAAAAGATATGATATAAAATTTAAGTGACGCCTTGATGTGACTTTAAAAGGTTTGTTTTAAAATTCAATTTAAATTATTTTTGACCTGGTTAAAATATTTTTTTACATCTACACAATACTTTTTAGTTTTCCAATTCACTGTTAAATATATCACTTTCATTGAATCTATACTATGCATTGAAATGTATTTATTTCAATAAATTGATTTATCTTTTGTGTCACGCTATTCAAAATTGTGAGTAAGATTTATGTAAATGATTTCTTTGCATCATTGTGTCCAAACTACATGAAATGTATGAAAAAGGATAGTTTGACGCAAATAAACCATTTACATAAATCTTACTCACAATTTTGAATAGCGTGACACAAAAGATAAATCAATTTATTGAAATAAATACATTTCAATGCATAGTATAGATTCAATGAAAGTGATATATTTAACAGTGAATTGGAAAATTAAAAAGTATTGTGTAGATGTAAAAAAATATTTTAACCAAGTCAAAAATAATTTAAATTGAATTTTAAAACAAGCCTTTTAAAGTCACATCAAGGCGTCACTTAAATTTTATATCATATCTTTTAAAACTCATATTTTGAATTTATGAGAGATGTAAATGATAAAGCAACAGCGAATAAAATTTTATGCAGCTTTTCATGTTGAACATAACTTTTGCACATGCGATTATAAATAAAACAAAAATAAAATGATGAAATAAATACAAATATATTTTTTAAGAAATAGCATAACGTCACTCAAAATTTGATATCAGTATTTTTAAGTTCCATATTTAAAATTCTTAGAGCATAAGATAAAGTGCTGCGTCAGAAACTTTTAACCTGTCAAGGGTTTTTGCATTATTTCCTATACAGGATGTCCACTCTCAACGATGTCCAATGGCTAATTCCTAAACCGTTAGTCATAGCCATATAGTTCCAATTACAAAAATGTTTTAAATGGGGGTAAAGAAGTATTTAAAAAGTGATTTGGGTCAATAGAATCATTTCCTGAAAAATTACGAAATTTAATTTTTTATACGGTCCCCCGGTCTTTCAAGTTATATTTAGTAAAACTTTCCTATTACACTTACAAGTAATACAAATAAAAGTCCTATTATTCTACAATTAAAACTGACCGAAGTAATGGCTGTTTAAAGTTGGAGCATATTTTTTGCTGCAAAATAGGGGTCATTTACAAATTTACTGGAAATATAAATAATCTTCAGATATATAAAAAATACAGTTGATAGTAAAATTAACATTGCATTATAAATTTGAAATCTATAATCATTCTGAAATATTAATGCAAAATATACAGCTTGTACTAAACATATAACAGGAGAAAAAAAAATAATAGAATTTTCGTTAAATAAAATGTTGAAAAGCAACAGCCTCGATTCTTTACAAAATGACACATATTTTGAAATGTTATTAGATTATACTAGGATGCAAATTTGTGTTGTGGCATGTGTTTTAGCTTTTGATAATTAGTTCTTACGTATTTTGTAGCACTGAATCCAAAAATGGCCTTCATTTTTTATCACAAAGTACAGATTTTTTGCAAATCGTAAATTTGAAAGCTAAAAAGTGAAAAATTTACAGAAATCTGATAGTATAAAATAGACGTGATTGTTATTTCTTTAACTTTTGATAATTGATTTTTATGTATTTTTTTACTATTGAATCCGAAAATGACCTTCATTTTTAACCATCACGTCAGGATTTTTTGCAAATTGTAAATTTCAAAATTTAAAAGTTCAAAGTTTTAATTGAACCTCCCACATCATCGGATCCCCGAACTGTTTAGCTGTAAGAATCCCAGTATAAGCCAAAAATTGAATAAATTCTTGAATTAAATAAAATTAAATTGAATAAAAGAAGTTTTACATCCATTTTATAGTATCAGATTTTCGCTATTTTTTAACTTTGAAATTTACCATTTGCAAAAAAGTCTAACATGATGGTTAAATATGAAGGTAATTTTTACATTCATTGCTAAAAAGCACATACAAATCAATCATAAAAGTTAAAAAATACAACCATCGACTATTTTATAGTATTAGCTATTTTTTCAATTTTGAAATTTACTATTTGTGAAAAATCCTCACATGATGGTTAAAAATGAAGATAATTTTCTGATTCAGTGCTAAAAAATACATAAAAATCATAATTTTAAAAATACATAATTTAAAAAATAAAAAAACACAACCATCGCAGTCTTGTGTTATCTAAAACTTTTTAGTAAACTTGTTGGCAGTAATCTATCCAAAATTTTTTGTGCTATCCTGTAAATTAAGTACATATGGTAAGCACTGAAAATCATAATAATATTACATTGTCATGTGATTTAAGTCAATATGTAAAATTTAACCTCGATCGCATATTTTAAAGTGAGTTGAATTTCGAGTACAAATTTTGAACCGGAAAGACATACATACGATTATTTCAAGTTAACCCATTACCCGCTGGTGTTGCGTTCACGCAACGGTCAAAATAATTGCTCATGCTTAAATTAATTACTTTGTCACCACTATTTTACAATTAAAAAAATTGTCTTATTTAATGGCAGAAATTTTGATATTTTAATAAAGCGAAAATTACCTTTCTGAATTTGGGGTGACAAGCGACTTTCAACAAGAAATTTGAAAATTCCTACTTTATAGTTTTGGCGGTTAATAGGTTAAATAAAAGCTTATAAAAATAGCATAATTTTTGTTAAAAAAATCATGAAAAGAAACAGCTTCAAATCCTTACAAAAATCTGTCGTAATGCGATTTCTTTCAAAGCGCAGCTACATATGAAATAAATCCTTCAAATACTTTAAGCATTTTCTTTATGACCCCTAGAAGCATGGCTAAAATCATGTGTATTTGGATGCAGAAAAGTGGCATAAGCCTTGCATTTCAAAGTTTCGTATAACTTCATGAATTTTAGTGTTAGATGAATGGGACTTTTTTTGTCTTTCTTTTAAGAGAACAGGAAATTTTTACTAAATATCACTTATAGGGCCGGGGGACCGTATAAAAAATTAAATTTCGTAACTTTTTTAGAAATATTTTTATTAATCCAAACGACTTTCAGAATAATTTTTTACCTTATTTAAAAGATTTTTGTAACTGGAACTATAGGTGTATGACTAACGGCTTAGGAATTAGCCATTGAACATCGTTGAGAGTAAAGACACACTGTATAAAATAGTAATATAAATGGACGGCCATTTGATGACATATTTTCAAGAGAAACCAATGATTACACTGGAAATCGAATAGACCTTGCGCCGCCCTTAAATTTCCAAGAGGAATTATGCTTTGTACCATAAATCATAAAGTTAGAAATAACTGCAAATTAATTGCACACACTGATCAATGAAATGAACCTTTAAAAACAAAATCATCTGTCCAAAACATTACAAAATTAAGGCAACTGGATGCGTAAGAAAATGGATGGGTACATAAAAAAATAAATTAGTAAAAAATATTATGGATTGCATGTGGTTCTCTTTATCTCGGAAGTGTTTTTTCCCCTTGGAATCCTTTATTTTTCAAAATCATTCTTTTTTTCTCGGAATCGTTCCTTTTTCTCGGAATCATTCCTTTTTTTCGGAACGATTCTGAAAAGAACGACTCCAAAGAACTCGTTCCTTTCGGTGAATGATTCCAGCTGGAATGATTCCTGAAAAGAAACGATGTTGCCCATCTCTATTCATTACCTATAACTATTCAGTGTGATAGTTCACAAGGTGGGCTAGGTGCCTGTCTCTTACAAGTGGGACACCCAGTGTCATTTGCATCTAGAAGTTTGAGCGAGTGTGAAACAAATTATGCTCAAATTGAGAAAGAATTGCTCACATTTGCATTTGAAAAATATCATAATTTGTTGTATGGTCACAAAGTATTAGTTGAATGTGATCATAAACCTCTAACATCAATTGTGCACAAGCCCATTGGTAAAATTACCACTCGCTTGCACGTATGTTGCTTAAATTGCTTAAGTATGATTTTACTATAAAATATGTCTCAGATAGTAATATGTACCTTGCTGACACTTTGTCAAGAGCAAGTTCAAAAGATGTGGGTGAAGAAGACCCCAAAATGCTAAATGTGGTACACTCTGTTGCAAAACTCTTGCCGATGAGTGAAAACAAATTCAAACAATTCCAAAAGTTAACTGCTGAAGATGAGGAACTTAAATTAGTTTTCAAATTTTTTAAGGAGGCTTGGCCTAAAAGTAAAAAATTAATTCCTAAAAATCTTCTTTGCTATTATAAAGTTAATAACAGTATATATGTTGCTGATGGACTAGTATTTTTAGAGGATAAAATTGTGGTGCCAAATGCACTCAGGCAGGACATGTTATTTATTTCTTATTCATGAATCACACTTAGGCATAACAAAATGAAAAACTGAGCGAGAAATAATGTATTGGCCAGGCATCACCAGAGATATTGAAGAATTAATCAGTAAATGTAGTGTATGTGAAAAATTTCAAAAAACACAGACTAAAGAACTGCTAGAACCTCATGATATTCCAAATAGGTCTTTCGAAAAAATAGGTATTGATCTCATGTATTTACATAACACAGATTACCTTGTAGTAGTTGATTATTTTTCCAAGTGGATAGAGGTAGTAAAAGTTGATAATAAGACCAGCGAGGAAATTATCTTTAAACTAGAGGTTATTTTCTCAAGATTTGGTATCCCTGAAACAATAATTTGTGACAACAATCTGTTCAATAGTTACAAATTTAAAAACTTTGGGAGGGAATGGGACATAGAAATTTCCTTCACTAGTCCAAATTTTCCAAAAAGTAATGGGATGGTAGAAAAGGCAGTTGGCATTACTAAAGTCATTTTGAAAAAAGCCTTTGAGGACAACCGAAGACCTGCAATAGGGTTACTTGAATATAGGAATACTCCTATTGCAGGCTTAGGTTTATCTCCAGCCCAAATGATGTTCAGTAGGCGACTACGAACTAAATTACCTATAAGCAATAAAATTCTTAATCCAGAGATATTTGGCAATGTAAACACTAAGTTGTTAAGACGTCAACAAATTCAAAAGCACTATTATAATAGGTCATCAAAAACATTAAATGAGTTAGGGCCAGGTGACAAAATCACTGTTCAAAATTTTAAAACAAAAGTGTGGGAGCCAGCAACCGGTTATATCTAAAACTAGAAATCCATGATCGTATAAAATTAGAACTGCAAGTGGCAGAATATTTATAAGGAATAGAAAATTCCTAAGAACATCCAAAACATCACATTCTGGCTATTGTGATGATATGCTTGACACTTTACCAGATGTCAAGACTGAACAAGTGAATGTTTCGAGTTCAGCCCAATTACATCACATTCCACCACAAAATATTGTAAATAATGCTCCATTTATAACTTCATGTGGTTGAAGGATAAGACCTCTGAAACATTTAAATGATTATGTTTGCTATTAAGTATCTGCAGTAATAATTGTATTTGTATAGTGTAATAATTGTATTTGTGTAGTGTAACGATTGTATTAAGTTATTTATAATTATAATATATTGTATAATCCATGCCTCATTAAAATTAAAAAGAAGGGTGTAATATATGTATACTTGTGGCAACACTGATTTAATATTCAAGTTTTTGTTATGTAATGGCAACATGAATGTAGTATTATGATGGTATGTGCTTGGAGCTGTCAGTATGCTCTCTTCTCTCTTGTAATCACAATGCATGCCGTGATATTAGCCCAGATAATATGCTTATGTTATTAATAAACTAAGTTCCATCTCAAGAAGTCTCTTCATCAATAAATCCAAGTATGATACAAATGGAGTCGTACATAAACCTGGCATTCTTTTAATTAAAAAATATATACCGTAATTTCGGGTAGATAAGCCGGGGCTTATACGTGTTTAAAAGTTAAATTTTACCTTTTGCGGCTTATCTGCCGGTGTGGCGTATACGAAGTAATAATGATTTTTTCCAGAAAAAAAATAGATCATGTAATATTATAGAGTGAAAATCAGAAAAACAATTTTAAAAATGCTTCATGGATTGGGAATAATAATCATTAAAAAAATATTGGGACATTCTTTTTTATTTCATTAAAGAAAGAAAGAAATGTATGCATGGCTTCTTTCTGCATAACGAAACGTATTACTCAAAGATTATGATCTCATTTTGATAATGTTCAACTTCCCCCTCCACTCCAACACCGCAAACCGCAGAGTTGAATAAACAAACTGCAGATAGCTCTCTTCCTTTTTATAAACTAGGGGTTTTGGGGAGTGCTGTAATTTTCTAATAACTTATTATGTTTTAATAAAATTTTGTTACACAGCTTAATTTACTGTTATTGCAACTTGCTGAAAATTTGAACAAAATCAGACAATTAATAATGGAGATTTTTTTTTTTTAATAGCTAAAAAAAAATGGGTTTTGCTTTTCATTTTTTTTCTTTTAAATTAATTTTTCTGTTTGCTTGCAGCTCAATAATTTCTTTTTACTGCACTTATGCAAAGTGAAGTTGCTGACACATTTAAGGAATCCTTTTTATGCTCAGTTTTGCATAATCGTGGTGTTTTAATAGAAAAGAAAGTCTTGTTCTCTTGTTTTCCTTAAGTGTGTGCATTTGCGAATGTTGTATATTTTTTATTTTCAATAATGAACGCATGTATTTAACTTTTGTTTACCGTATATACTCACGTATAAGTCGATCTCCTAATTTATGTTGTTAAAAATAAGAAAAAATTCAAAACCCTCGTATAAGTCGACCCCCCAAAAAATTAAATGATCCACAAAATTTTGCACAAAATAGAAATTTTAATGGGAAAAAAACAGTAAAATACATTTTTTAAAAGTACAAATTAAAACTTAAAAACCTTCTGATAGCAATATATACCTGTCTTGTCACCGTACGTGTATCTCCATTGATAAATCTATCTTTATTTCACTTTCCTTTATTAAAGTACTTTTTATTTACAGTAAGATAGAATGCATTATAATAAATTAACTTACTTTATTTCCTTTTGCTTTCTCTTCTTAAATAACGTTGTTTTATTTTCTTTCTTAACTTACGTATCGTTACTTCATTGTTTACTTCTGTCATGTTTCAATAATTCCACTGAGTACTTGATGACGTAATCCTGACAGCTATCACATAACGATGTACAAATCATGTCGTCATCTTTGCACGTGTTTGAAGCTGTCAGTTGCATTGCGTAATGACCTAGTTTTCATTTCTCTGGATCGTATAAAGTGCCGGTCAGTAAATTCTTATCTGGCCCTTTTCGTACCTTGACCTACTAATCTCTGATATGGTGTTTAACGAACGACAGGAAGGTGGCGGCGTGGGTGATGGAGTTTCGTAATGTCTTGTTTCTTTAAGTGGATTCACGGATGAAGTGTTTTTATAGTGAAATGAATATGACGGCTTTGAATAGTTGTGATCCAGTTATCTATTGTAGATTGTTTGTGAATCAACACCGTTGCTTTTACTACAGTTCATTTTACTGACGTCCGGATCAACTTGTTGACTTATGGAATTGGAGTCTTTAATTACGTGCTGTTCATCTTGAGTTGTTTCGACGATAGAATGTTAGCTTGCTCTGGAGCGTCGATTACATATGCTCTTTTTAAATTGAAAGTATTCTTTCATATTTCTTGTTATGAAGCTCCCTGATATAATTAACGAAGTAAAGCAATATATTTTTCTGTTAAAGTTTATTTCTGTTAAAGCTAGTTTACTTAAATGATTAATCTGTTTTTATATATATCTTTTTGTTTTTAATAAACATTTCGTGTATTTTAAACTTCTTTGGTATTTATTTAATTACACAGTCTTGCCTTTATTTTTTAATAGATATACTTAATATGCTTTTGACTTTCCAGACTTTGATTTATTTTACGAATAGGTTTTGGGGTTGTTCAGCTAATAAATGTTTCTTCTGCCTTTTTAACTTAAACTCAGCTTAAACTTATATAGTTATATAACTTAATTACATCACCTTCAAATTCCGTCATGATGATTCAAAACTCTATTTTTTTTTTCTCATTTTTTGCACAAGATAAAAATATCCAAATTCTATTCTTTCAAATATAAAAAAATCCCTGCCGTCCTTCTTACAGGCAGAGGTAGATTTCAAAGTCAAATATACTAATTTCACAAACAAAAACTAAATTATGATTAGAGATAAATCCACTTCAACAATTTTATCTGGCCGCTTTTGACGAGTTTTTATTTCATTTTTATATAATAGCTGGTTTTATCAGAATCATGTTAGGGCGGTATTCAAAAAAATACTTTTCCATGCTCAACAACTTGAAATTTTCTGGCATAATTCCAGATTCATTTTTAATTTAAAAAAAACATGAAACTTGCTGATGTGATTTTTGAAGAGATTTATAAGGGACCCGTGTTTTTATTTATTGTTCAATTAATTAAAACTTGATATATAAACAATTACTTTTCAGAAGGACCATATTTTTTGTTTCTAAAACAATCGCTTCGGGAAATTCCATTCAAAATGCCCACTTTGACATCATTTTTTGAAATATATTCAGCCTCTATCAAAAAATCGATCATTACGGTATAATATATAGTTTCTGAATAAGCAAATCTACCAATTAAATGCATTTGAGAGCAAAAATGAATTTAAAAATGAGTCAGAAAATAAGCAATTTGGATTTGAGTGCATCCTTAATACAATGATTTTTCCAACACAATCCGCTTCGGTAAATTCGGTTCAAAATGCCCTTTTTAACAGCATTTTTAAAAATATATTCTGCCTCTATCAAAAAATCGACCATTACGGTACATTATATAGTTTCTGAGTAAGAAAACGTACCAATTGGAAGCCTTTGAGAGCAAAAATGAATTGTAAAATGAGTCAGAAAATAAGCAGTTTGGATTTGAATACACCCTTAATAAGATGATTTTGTTCTTCAACTGCTATGTATTTTTAATATGTTTTTGCTGTAAGAATTGGTCCTATCCAAAAATTATCTATATATATGTTGTAGACAATATTAAGAAGATATATGCTAAATTCATGGGAATTTTATATCTTGTAAATTGACGGAGTTATGGATTTTTTTCTTCTTCAAACTCCCTTTTTGTTTTCGTTTTTAATTTTTTTTTTGCGGTACGAATTGGTCCTATCAAAAACTTGTGAATATAAAAGTTGTAGATAATGTTAAGGGGATTTATAATAAAATTAATTGGATTTGATATCTTGAGAATTGACGAAGTTATGAATTTTTTTCTACCAAAAACCGTATTTTTTGCGCCTCTTGAGCCCATTTTTACCTTTATCAAAAATCTGTGATACATAAATTTTTGGCCCTATTTTTAGAAGTAATAAAAACTTTAAACTGATTTGATATGTATAAAAATTAAGAAGTTATGGGGGGTTTTCTGTTTTCACAAAACCCCTCCCTATTTCCATCCCCTTGGTTCGATTTTGCCCATTATTATGGCCATTGATTTTATGTATCAGTTTGGAAGAGATTGGTGCAGAATTACGAAAGTTATCGTGTCCAGAAGAAAGTGATTATATATATATATATATATATAAGTTTTTTACTGAGGGTGGTTTTGGGTTCTAGGGGTCATGATCGGTGTAGATCTGCAAAATTTTTTCAGAAATTCCAACATAGGAACGTTCCCAATAGGTAGTATTTCATACGAAATCTACCTAAAAGACTCTGTGAATGCGTCAACAAGTTTGCATTGCTTAAGTGCAGAAAAAAAAGCATTGAGTTGCAAGCAAAGAAAAAGAATGAAAACCCAAACTTTTTTTCCTCTCCTTACAGAAAAAAAAAAAAAAAAAAATCCATTCTCCTATGTAAGTTGACCAATTTCTTTCAAATTTTCACCAAGTTGAAATAATAGTAAATTGGGCTGTGTAACAAATTTTTATTAAAATATAATTAGTTATTAGAAAGTTACAACGCCTCCAAAAATGCCCACTTTACCGAAACTGCAAAGAGAGAGAAAACTAATTTGCGGTTTGTTTTTGTTTATTCAGCTCGCTCCGTGAAATCGAAAGTCGAATGTTTACAGAATCACATCATCAACTTTGAGTGGATAGTAGTTTTACTATGCAGAAAGAAACCATGGATAGATTTTTTCTTTTTAACTAAGGATTTAAAAAAATAATAAAAAATACAAAAGCATACCATCCAAAATAAGATGTTTATATTTTAATCTACAAAGCTTAGAAAATCAGTAACGATTTTTTTCTAAAAAATGAAATTTGTTGAACATTGTGGAGGGGGGGGTACATTTGGCTGGGGTCGTATTTCAGAATTTTATGATAAATAAGTTAAATGCGTCGATAATTAAATCCAGACGGATTGGATAATTATTTACTTTTATAAAAAGAATTATCTCCTTCAGTTTTATTATTTTTAAGTATTATCTTTTTTCAGTATTGTAAACGTATTTCTGATGTAAATAATTTGCGGAGAAAGGTGGTGTTCATGGTGGATAGATTTTTTTTTAACCTAAAAAAATATTCTCTATTAAGATATCTGCTTTAATATTATCGTTTTTTTTTTTTTTAGTATTGAAATTGCATTCTTCACATAAATTGCACACTTTTTTTGTGTATTTTTTGCAGGGGGGAGGGGGTAGATTTTTTTTTGACAAAATAAACAGAAAATGATCCGAAATTTGGAATCGCCGAGGTCCGGATTTTGGATTTTGTACTGTATAAGCGCGATGGGGAGTGCGGTAGCACCAATTTGGTATCAAAGTTTTTTCTGGATATATTTTTTTAAGGTCTAGCGTATTAGTCGACCCCCCCACTCTGAAGTTCATTTTTTGTCCAAAATTTCTCGACTTATACACGAGTATATACGGTATTTTAAAACTTTCTCAAAACATTTTATTTTAAATATTTACAGAATATATCAAATCAAGTACCAATTAATTTCTGTTAATAGACATTAATGTTTACAGTTAGTAGTGAAGAAATTTAAAAAAAAAAATCTCTTTATACATCTCTCCCAACTTTTGCCAATAGTTCATGTTGTCAAAATGATTATTTATCATTACTTATTTTTGGAAAATTTAATTGATTAATTATTATCAATTAATTAACACAACACAGTTGTTATTTAATTGATGGATTCGAATAAAAAATAGTGTTATTTGTAATTCTAGCGTTATGTTTTATACTAAGAATTCCATAAAATATATTTGTACTTGGCGATCCAAGGCTGAAATGTGCGATGCAATTGGATAACTTCACAAAA
Source organism: Maratus speciosus (assembly GCA_963932465.1). Lineage (NCBI taxonomy): Eukaryota > Metazoa > Arthropoda > Arachnida > Araneae > Salticidae > Maratus > Maratus speciosus. Next base: position 94,089,492 of record OZ010787.1, read on the forward strand.
CAAAAGTTATTTATTTATTTTCATTATTTGAATTAAATTTAAAATTCTAATTTTAAAAATGGTTTTAAAAAATGTGCGAAAATCTTCAATATGGCGTCTATAGTAGTACGTACATCACTTTCAATAAGTGCGGCATATATGATGGAATTCCAGTTTTTTTTTTACCATTTTTGGATGTAGCGACGTATACGCCAGGGTGGCTTATCTACCCAAAATTACGGTAGTTTTAATTATGAAAATTAATAAATTAATATTAAAAAAATATGAATTATGAACAATTTTTACATAAAGGATTAGCATTATCAAAAACATAGCTATATGAATTTACAGCTCATTCTTATTATTAGTTTTTGAAATATAGAGAAAGATAATCTTTTGACAATCTAAGGTCTCCTGTCATCAATTGCATCCACAGTAAAGATAATTCATAGAAAGTAACTGGAAAAGTTATATAATTTTCTTTTATATATAATGTTTATTTATTTTTTAGTTAGATTTTTCTTTACAATTTCCTGGTTACTAATTGGATGACACCAGCTTACTTTTCCAGGTAAGATCTTAATTTTATTTTTCTAAATTTTTGGATAAACCATTAACACATTTTCTTTGATAAATCTATGAAGGTTTAAGAAAAAAATACACAAACTATATACCATATTTTCCAGCATACAATGCATACTTTTGAAAATAAAATTGATCAAAATTTACAGGTGGAAGTTACATGCTGAATATAAAAATGAAAGATAAAAAATTAAGCATAAGAATTGAAATTTCTATATTTATGAATAAGAATAGAAGATGTGATTAGTTAAATTAACCAGAAAACGATTCCAAATGCTTTGTGGAGATTAAGATAGATGGAAAGGCTTGGCAATATCATATATCCTTGCTTCACATTCCATCCTTTTCTCTTTATGTTTGTAGTTATTATACTTTTAAATGTTCTTTATGCTAGATATTTCAAAAAGGTTTATTTTCAAAGAAGAGGGTGTTATTTAAACCACAGATAAATCTTCCACTTATTGGTTTGAACTAAACTGAAACTCACCTTTAAGTCAATAGCTTTTCTTTGCTGTTGTTCTATTTCAAATCTATTTTTGTTTAGAAGTTATTTCTATTATTTAAATGAAGTACTACTTGTTTTCCTGAAATTTTAACTGAAGTAAATAACTTTAACAGAATATCAGCACATCTAGCTAGTTTGCATAGGCTTTTTTTATGGTGGAGATTCATTTCCTCACCTATAGATGGCATCAGTTGTTCCGATTGGATCAGCACTTGATAGGGTGATCTGGAACACATTTTCTCATGTGAGTGGAATGTTTCAGCTTCTGTTTTTTGGATGTACTTCAGATGTGCAATGTTATGATTTAGTGCTGTATTTAATATTTCTTGTTTGTTTCTCTTTTATGATTTCCCTCATTATGATTTAGTTTCATTTATCTTTAGTTAATCACTTTAGTATGGTGATGTTTTTCAGTTAGTTTTAAATGGTCCTAGGTTTCAGAAGATGAGAGTTTAATTATATAAGTTGCTGTTTAATTTATTTAATTAGTTAATTTTAATTATGGTTAAATATTTTCCTTAAAGATAGACAACCTTATTTTAAAAAAAGACTTAAGATGTTTTAGTTTTAGTTTATCTTGCTTTGAACTCTGAATCATCTTAAACGCAATAAATGTTGTTCTACATAAGATCAAACATCATGGCTACAATTTCTGGACATTGCTTTAAGTGTGTTCCTGAAACTTTTTTCCCAATAATAGAAATGAGAAATATATTTTTAATAGTCTGAATTTTATCTCTAAATCTGCTCTGGATACTAAATATCATAAAGCTTTCTTTAATTATTTATAATAAAGTTGAATGTGCATAAATTTTGCTTGCATCTTAAAGCTTAACAAAGAGGGATGTCACCTATTAAATGACTTTTTATTAACTCATAAACTCATTACTGGATTTTCACTGTGCATCCAATTAGCCACCCTTATATAATTAGTATGAGCATTTTTTCTGAACTTGCTACCAGGGGATGAATGTAATATAGAAAATACATTTAATTCAATATATATATATATATATATAGCCTCAAATCATAAGTACAGGTTATAGGCCAGGCAGGGCTCAAAATATGCCAGAGCAAATCGGAATGATATTCCGGTTCATAAAATTATGAAAAATAATGTTCCAGTTCGTGAAATTATGGGAAATACTGTTCTGGTTCATGAAATTATTAAAACATATTATTACAGTTTTCTATATATAGCTTATTCTGTAACATTTTTATTATTATTTAGAATTGCGAATGCATTTTTTAAACTGCTCTTGTATTATTAGGTATAAATTTATCTATACCTTCAAAAAAATCTTTTAGTCAACAATAATTTTGAAATAGCGTTCTGGCTCATGGATTTTTCTATTTTGAGCCCTGGTGCCAGAACTTTCCTGGGGTAATTTGTTGCAGGGAACTCAAAGAGTGGATGTTACCACTTGAAAAATGAACTTTGATACAATTTTTAATATAAACGTTGAAGAATAATTATTATTCATATGTATGTGGTAGCACTAAATTTGTCTTGCGGAATTGGCAACAGTGTTTTTCAGTTGTCACTAGTAAAAAATGTGTAGACCCCAAACCAGCAATTTGATATGTTGTTCTGGAAATATGTCATGTTGTTAGGCTAGAACCTTTGCTTAAATGTTTTATCTTGTAAATAAATATATATACTTTTCTTGCTTAGTCATGTAGTTGGTTTAAAACTCAAAATGGTCACAAAGCATGGTTACAAAGCCAGCTTATTTAATGACTAAGGACAATAGAATTGACATAAAAAAGAAAGTTGTTTTGTAAAATTTGAAATGCTTAAGAAACAAAATGGTGAGGATGTTAGCCAGATTGAAAAGCTCCATGATTCAAGCATTTACATTCTGTAAAACTTTCAGGTCAGCATAATTTAAAAATCTAATTCCTTGTTTGACGTTGTCAATGGAAAATGAAAAAAAAGGCCTAACTCCAGATGCTAAGTTGTTGTGGGAAAAGAAGGACACTAAAGCTCAACAGGTAAATGTAACAACTATTGATAAGAAAGTGATGATGCATATTTTAAACAGCAAAAACACACATGACATGTACAAGAAATTGTGTGCTATTTTTGAGAGTGATACTGAACAACAAAAGTGTAACCTATTACAAGATTTTTTTCTACTACAGTGCAGAATCGATATCACTTCACATATAAGTAGGTTAGAGAACATTGCTTTTAAACTGAAGGCCCTTAATAAATAAATTGATGATGAAATGATTATATCCAAAATTTTATCCATACTTACAGAACAGTATAAATATTTTAGAAGTTACTAACATAGAAGAAAAACTCTAGAAAATTTCAAGGCAAGACTATTGAATGAAGAGTGAAGAAATGTAAACAAGAATGAAGAGACAGTTACTTTCAAAATAATGGAAAAAAGATGGTTCAAGTATAATAGTGCTAATCATCTAGCAAAATCCTGTGGCAAAAGTAAAAAACCAGTAAAAAGTGTTAAATAAGAGAGGTGTTTTAAATGTGACAACAAATTCTATTTGGCTAAAGATTGCAGTAGAAATGAAAAGAATCGTTCTCGGTGCAGCATTTGTAAAAAAGTCAATCATTCTGAAAGAGACTTATTTTCATTAAAATGAAAAACAAGCTGTTTCCTTTCTTTCTCAAGAGTCTAACAGTACAAGTTTAATTAATAAATGGGTGGTAGAGATCCTCTTCCCCTTTTTGAAAAATAGAAATTGAGAGTTGCGCATTATAAAATATACTCTATGTTCCACAGTTAAGTAAAATATTGATATCTGTTAATGCAATTACAGAAAATAATGGAGAGGTAAAACTTATTGAAGTTAAAGTAGCAATTTTGAAAGATGGAAAAATTGTTTTGGAAGGCTATAAAAACAAGAAAGGACTGTACAAAATAGATTTAAATCAACAAAATGAAGCTGTGATTTGTAAGCAGAAAAATCCAACTTTGGGGCATCAAAAACATGGACACTTAAGTAGTAAATATATAAAAAAAATATTGAAAAACTCAACTGGCATAGAATTAACAGACGATGACATTAAAAAGATTGAAGATCCATTTGGCCTTTGCCGAGCCAAACAGACTAAATTTTCATTTAAATCACAAAGAACAAGGAAAACAAGGCCATTGGAATTGATCCATACTGATGTTTGTGGCCCAATAGAGGTGAGCATCTGGGACAGAAAAAGGTATTTTTTAACATGTCTGGATTATTACACTCATTTTGTCATGATCTTTCTAATAGAGAACAAGTTTGAAGTTGCAGATGCTCTTAAACATTATATTGAAGAAGTCAAAGCTACTCTAGATTACATTGTGACAATGGAAGAAAACATGTTTTTAACAAGTTAGTGAACTCGCACAAATAAAGAAGGATTGTTTTCGATTACCATTCCACGTATGCTGCAACTGAATGGAAAAGCAGAACGAATGAATCGAACACAGATTGAAAAAGGTCACAGCTCTAATTTTTGATTCAGGAGTTGAGAAAGAAATATTTGGTGAAGCATTACCAACTGCAGTCTACTCCTTCAACAGAAGTCCAACTGAGGCTGTAAGTGTCACACCTGCTGAAATGTGGCTCCAAAAGAAACCAGACTATAAATATTTGGTAGTATAGCTTATACTAAAGTACTTGGCCGACTGAAAAAATTGGATAGTTGGAGTGATAGACACATCTTTGTTGGATATGCTGAGAATCGCTACAGACTATGGGACCAGAAGACTAAAAAAAATACAAATTTCAAGAGACGTATTTCTTGGGCCCAAATTTGATGAACAGAATGATTTGATATCATCATTTAACTGCTTTTAAAGATGGCAGTACTGAAGATGAGGAAAACTCTAACAATGTAGAACAAATTGCATCAGAACAGCAAAATATTGAAGAATTTGGATGAGGAAAAAGAATAAAGAAACCCCCTGTTTACCTTGGTGATTATGCTTTGCTGCCATACGAAGAGGCCATTAGTGGAGCTGATAAATAATTGTGGAAAGAGGCTATAGAAGATGGAAAGAAATCCTTAGAAAAAAAAATGAAACTTAGCAAGTTGCTGATAGAAATGTGACAGGAAATAAGAGGATAATCAGTAATAAATGAATATTTAAAATTAAAGATAATGGCAAGTACAAAGCGCACTTGGTTGTGAGAGCTTGTGAACAAAAATATGACATTGATTATGAAAAAACTTCTAGTCCAGTAGGGAGGATCATTCCACTGAGAATTATTTTTACACTAACATTGAAGATAATATAAAATGATGAAATATGTCATAAAAACAGCTTTTCTGTATAGAAAATTAGATGAAGAAATTTACATGAGCATGCCAGAAAGTTATAATGGCAAGTATAAGGTATGAGAACTTCCTAAAAGTTTTATGTGGTCTAAAAGAAGCACATGTAAAATGAAACAAAAGATTGACAGATTTTTTGAGAGAAAGTGGGTTTGTATAAATTAAATCTGAGCATTTTCATAACTGAAGACAAAGGCATGATATTAGCTATTTATGTAGATGACTGTATTCTAATTGGATGTGATCAAACAAGATTAATTGATTTTCTTGAGAAATTAAAAAAGGAATTTGGTGTAACTTATGATGAACCACATTCATTTCTGTATGAATTTAGAACTAAATGATGACACACTAAAAATTCATCAAGATCCATTCAAATGTCAAATGCAACAAATACAACAAGTACAAAATGGAACAGTCACCTGTGTTCAAGATTCTAGAAGCTATTGGTAGTCTTCTTTATTTATCATGTAGAACAATGCCTGATTTGTTCTTTGCTGTTGCCATGTAGAAAATCCATCTGATTGTGACATTTCTAATCTCAAAAGAACTTTAAGATATTTAAAGAAAAGTAAAGACTTTGGTGTAGTGTATATAACAGGCTGCAGAGTCGGAATCGGAGTCGTCCATTTTAGAAGCAGGTCTACGTTGTTGGAGTCAGAGTCAGCCCATTTTTGAATGAAAGAGTCGGAGTCAGATCTGTTAAAATTCCTGGAGTTGGAGTCGCCCATTTTTCCCACCGACTCTGCAGCCCTGGTATACAATAAGTGGCAGTAACACACAAGTGATTCCTTATTGTGATAAAGACTATGCTGGGGATCCTGACACTCATAGAAATAGCACTGGATATGTAATATACTTTTGTGGAAGTCCAGTAAGCTGGAGTTCAAGAATATAGCCTATTGTGGCTACATTAAGTACTGAAGCAGAGTATATTGTAGTGGCTGAGTGTTGTAAAGAACATATTTATCTTAAAACTTTAATTGAGAAAATTACTAATCATAAAGTTCTTATAACTTTAAACATAGATAACCAGAGTGCTATAAGTATAATTAAAAATGGGATTGTTAGTAAGAGAAACAAAAATATATATGTACAATTTTATTTTATAAAAGAGAAAGTGGATCAGGGTTTTATTAATAAAAAATATTGCTCAGCTGATATTCAAATTACTGATGTATTTATTAAGGCACTGGAGCCAAAAAAAATTAAAGCTCAATTAGTAATGTAATATGTTTGAATTTAGATTTTACTAGCTTTGCATGTATTATTGAACTTTTTTAATTGATTTGAATATTTTGTACATGTAAAAAAATTTATCATAGAAATGTAATGATTTATATGTGTAAATGTATATGTTAAGACAACATTGACTTTAAGGGAGTGCTTGTACACTGAATTAATTATTAAGGGAGTGTGTTGGAGAATAACTATTATTCATATGTAAGTGTCATCACTAAGTTTGCCTTGCCAAATTGGCAAAAGTGTTTTTCAATTGTCACTGGTAAAAAATGTGTAGATGTTGTGCCAGTAATTTGATATGTTGTTCTGGAAATATGTCATGATGTCAAGCTAGAAACTTTGCTTAGATATTGTTTTTCTTGTAAATAAATGTATTTCTTTTCTTGTTTAGTCATGTAGCTAGTTTAAAACTCAACAAATGGCTACTGTGGCAGCCGCAGAAAGGCAAGGGAGAAAATTCTTCGTTCGGAATGGCAGCTGGCCAGAGCCGTTGTCATAGCAGCGCAGACGAAAATGTTTACATTGCGTTTTAGTGTGTTCGAATACGATGAGTGTCAGAATCGACGTTTATCAATGTTCTACGAATAAAGGTAGTAAAGTGTTTTTAAGTGAGTGATTATATTATACGAGCGACCCACCACAATGGTGACCATGGACTGTTCTTATATAGAGCATCAGCCTTCCTAGATGAGTTGGAATGTTATCCGATCATCTTCATCTTTCAAAGAATACATCGTTCTACAGCGGCTCGATGGAAAGCAGATAAGTTCTTCTGAGTCATTTTCCTGATATTTTTTCTGTTATTTTATTAGAAAAATTTAACTCGCGAATTTATTTTGGTTTGATTGTACTATTTTATATATTTATTACCATAAATCATGTCTAGTGTCGATGCTGTTCAAATTCCATTATATAACAGATCAGATCCTGCACTATGGTTTGTGATGTGCGAAAGCACATTTGCTTTAGCTACCCCCAAAACAATATCAGAATCTGTTACAAAATATAATTATATAGTTTCGCATCTTCCACCCGATGTTGCATCAATCATTCGTGATATTTTAATGCAACCAGATGCTACTGACCCTTATGGTGTCTTAAAAAAGGAATTAATTGCGCGCTCAGGTGAATCATCCCAGCAAGAGATACGATAGCTCTTGTCTGGAGAAGAACTAGAAAATCGGAAACCTTCAGATTTATTACGTAGTATGAAACGTCGCGCGGAATCCCTAAATGTTCCAGACAATTTAATGTTAGAATTGTTTTTGCAACGATTACCAAATTCTGTTCAGACAATTTTAGCGGCTGTTTCTGAATTAACCCTTGATAAAGCAGCGGAAATTTCAGATCGTATTTCAGAAGTTACCCCTTCCCCAGCTTCTGCAATTGCCGTGTCCTGCTCGAATGAACAGGCGATAGAGGGTAAATTATTGAAAGAAATCGAAAAATTAAATAAGCGCATCGATCAGCTTGCTGTTTCACGTGGTCGGTCCCCATACCGCAGAAACTGGAGTAAACCTCGAGGGCGAAGTAATAGTGATAATCGGGATTCAAGTATCTGTTGGTATCATAGACGATTTGGAAAAAAATGTAGGGAAGAAAAATGCATAAAGCCGTGTTCTTGGGCGGGAAACGAAACCAGCAAAGAGTAGAGGCGACTTATTCTTTGCCTCAACAGTCACGTCGCCTGTTCATTAGAGACCGGACTACAAATGTTTCTTTTCTGGTCGACACCGGTTCGGACGTGTCAATCCTTCCTGCCAACAATGTACAAAAACGGAATCCACCCGTACAAACGCTTTTGGCTGCTAATTCTTCCCCTATAAATGTTTATGGTCAACAAACCCTTTCTCTAGATTTTAAGTTAAGACGAAAATTTAATTGGACTTTTCTAGTGGCAAATGTTAGTACACCAATTTTGGGAGCAGATTTTCTCCATAATTTCGAATTGGTTCCAGATCTCCGCCACAAATGTCTAAGAGATTTAAAAACAAAATTTGAAACAACAGGTCACATGAAATGTGCATTAATTCATTCAGTAAAAACAATCAATATTGATAATATATATAATGAACTTCTTAAACAATTTCCATCTATTACAAAATTACCAGATCCCAATCAGCCTGTCAAACACAACACAATGCATTTTATTTCAACAAAAGGACCTCCAGTTGTGGCAAAACCCTGCAGGTTGGCTCCGGATCGCCTGAAAATTGCTAAAACAGAATTTCAAAATATGATACAACTCGGACATTTAAGACCTTCACGTAGCAACTATGCATCACCTTTGCACATGGTTCCAAAAAAGGGAACTTTGGAATGGAGACCTGTAGGTGATTATCGTGCCTTGAATGCGCAAACCAAAAAGGACAGATACCCGATACCATGTATAGCTGATTTTACTGCTAATTTACGTGACACTAAAATTTTTAGTCGACTTGACCTCATCAAAGCATATCATCAAATACCAATCAATCCTGATGATATTCCCAAAACAGCGATATGCACACCTTTTGGATTGTTCGAAAGCACACGCATGCAATTTGGCTTATGCAATGCATCTGCAACATTTCAGAGATTCATAGATGAGGTAATACGTGATTTACCAGGCGTCTATGCCTTCGTCGATGATATACTCATAGCCTCTAAAAATGCCGAGGAGCATTATCATCATTTAAAAGCACTATTTTCCAAATTAGCAGAATATGGTTTGTGCATAAATGTATCCAAGTGCACATTTGGTAAACCTACCATTGATTTCTTAGGATTTCGAATATCTGAACATGGTATTCAACCACTTCCAGATAAAGTTAAATGCATAATCGATTTTCCGCAGCCCACAACCTTATCTCAACTTCGAAGATTTTTGGGTATGTTTAATTTTTATAGGTCTTTCATATATCAAGCTGCACACATACTTGCGCCTTTAGTGAAATTGTTAGAAGGCCATACAAACAAAAAGAAATCTCGTTCCCGTGTTCCTAAAACAGAACCCCTTAATTGGAACGAAGATGCTGAAAAAGCTTTCGTAGCTGCCAAAAATGCAATATCTCAGGCTGCTCTTTTACGGCACCCTATTCCAGGCGCTCAGTTGAGTATATGGGTTGACGCCTCAGATGTCGCGATTGGCGGCACCCTTATACAGTTTTATCAGGAACGTTATGAACCTTTAGCATTTTTTTCCATGAAATTAAACAACAGTCAGCGGAATTGGTCAACATATGACCGGGAATTATTTTCTATTTATTCGGCAATAAAAAAATTTCGGCACATGCTAGAGGGGAGAATTTTTCAAATTTATACTGATCAAAAACCGCTAATTTATGCATTTAAGCAAAATCCCCATAAATGTTCGCCGCGGCAATCACGCCATTTAGATTACATTTCCCAATATTCCACTGACATTAGACATGTACCAGGTTCCGAAAACATTGTTGCAGATTGCCTCTCAAGAATTGAAATTGATTTTATTTCAAAATCTCCAATCTTAAATTTTGAGGAATTCGCAAAAGCTCAGGAAAATGATTCAGAGCTACAGAACCTGCATAATAGTACATTGCTCAAATTGGAATTGAAACCTTGCCTCATTTCTGATTGTAGCCTACTATGTGATACTTCAACAGGTACGCCTCGACCCTTAGTTCCTAGTTTCTTTCGTCGGCTGATATATGAACATTTGCACAACCTAGCCCATCCAGGCATAGCAGCTACCACAAAACTAATTTGTTCCAGATACGTATGGCCAAATATGAAACGAGACATCAAAAACTGGGTTCGTGGCTGTGAGAAGTGTCAAAGATAAAAAATACAGAGGCACACCAAAGCACCTCTTGGCACATTCTCTCTTCCTGATGCACATTTTTCCCAAATACATATAGATATCGTAGGTCCCTTGCCTCCATCTGACGGTTTCAGCTATCTTTTAACGATGATTGACCGATTTAGCAGATGGCCAGAAGCCGTACCTATATCTGATACACAAGCTAAAACAATTTGTAGTGCCATATTAAAGCATTGGATATCAAGATTTGGTTGCCCTTCGCTCATAACCACGGATCAAGGCCCACAAATGCGATCAGCAATATTTGATGAATTTACGAAAATGATGGGAACACAGAAGATCCGCACAACGGCATATCATCCGATATCGAATGGCATTATCGAAAGATTTCATCGACATTTAAAGTCATCCATCAAAGCTCACGAAACCAGTAGGTGGACTGAAATATTACCGATAGTTTTACTAGGCATTCGCACAGCAGTGAAGGAAGATATACAAGCTTCTTGCGCTGAGCTTGTCTACGGCACTACGTTGAGATTGCCCTGTGATATGCTGGATGAATACAAGATCCGACCTTTCAACGATAACTTCGTCACGCAACTACGAAACACCATGCGGCAGTTAAGTCCAGTTGCTACATCATCTCACTGCCAAGAGAAGTTCTATATACACCCTTCCTTGACATCTTGTTCACACATCTTTCTAAGAGTGGATCATGTACAACCTCCATTGTGTCAACCATATACTGGTCCTCACAAAGTCCTAAGTAGAACTGGGAAAACTATAACAATCGAGCTTAATGGTCGTAAGTCTACGGTATCAATAGATCGAGTGAAGCCAGCTCATTTGATTTCTACTTCAGACTTGTCCACGAAAACTGTTCCAGAGAACTCTAAATTAAAACTCTCTCTTAAGGCGGACAGTAACCCTGACCAAACAAAAACTGTCACACGTTCGGGCAGACATGTCCATTTTCCTAAAAAATTGGCATCTTATATTACTTACTGAAATTGTTGATAAATTGTTCATTTTGCATACTACACATTATGCCTATATTTTGTTATATATTGCAATTTTATTTCATGTAAATATCCTTGTAATTTTTCTCCACAAGCGTGGATTCTGACACAGATAGTCAAAAAAAAAAAAAAAAAAAAAAAAAATAGTATACACTTGTATATCGTTTCTTCGGTACCCTACGTCACTGGGGGGATACTCTGTGGCAGCCGCAGAAAGGCAAGGGAGAAAATTCTTCGTTCGGAATGGCAGCTGGCCAGAGCCGTTGTCATAGCAGCGCAGACGAAAATGTTTACATTGCGTTTTAGTGTGTTCGAATACGATGAGTGTCAGAATCGACGTTTATCAATGTTCTACGAATAAAGGTAGTAAAGTGTTTTTAAGTGAGTGATTATATTATATGAGCGACCCACCACACTACCAAACTACAATCCATGCATAACATTTAATTGTAGATCCTATGAATCAATTTGTACCAGTATTAGTATAAGAGCCGACAGCACAAAAACCTATGTTATCAAGCACAAGAAAAAAACCTTTATTTTATGGAAGAGTAGAAGTAGAGGAATCTAATGATCCATCTCTGACGGAAGTGAAGTGGTGCATAAGCCAAAAATGAATACTACTAGTGGTTGACTCGTAGGTTTATCGTTGTGTTTGTCCTACAAACAAAGACATGAAAACATGGAGGACTGGGAGCAGGAAAACACAATGATAAGCCTACGAGTCAACCACTGGTGGTATTAATTTTTGGCTTATGCACCACTTCATTTCCGGCAGACATGGATCATTACATTCCCCTACTTCTACTCTTCCATAAAATAAAGGTTTTTTTCTTGTGCATGATAACATAGGTTTTTTGTGCTGCTGGCTCTTGGACTATATCATTTTTATATGATGATTTGCAGCAGAATTAGTATCAGGGAGATACTTTTTTAAACAAATCCTGAAACTTAAAAAAATTCAAATCTAACCCTCATTACAGTATAATAGATATCATTATGTTCTCCAATTTTAAGACAAATAAACAATGACTAGCATATAAATATGATATTTGCTTTTAAAAAGAGGAATATGTACACTGAAATTTTTCAAAATTGATTTGATAATATATTAATTTGCATACATACCACAGAACAATTATTAGTGGCAGATGAACCAATACCAAGTGATGAGGAATCAGGCAGCTGTTTCCGATAATTAAATTCATCCTAAATTACAGTAAAGAAATGAAAAAAAAATATTGAATACATTTTTTACCCATCTAAGGGGGGGGGGGGGTGACAAATTAGAGGGTAATTACTGATTAAAACCATACCTGAGTTATATATGTATGCAAATTTGGAGTACTCATATTTCTATGAGGGAAATTCTCATTATCAGTTGCAGCAAAAAGTTTCCTGTAAATATTGTTTTTTCATTTAATTTATGTAAATCAATACAGTAGAACATAAGTTAAGAAACAATGTTAATAATAGGTAAGATTTAGTAACAGACAACATTAAGTAAATACTAGAAAATTTTATTTGAGAAGTACTAATATTCAAATAAAAATTCTTAATACACAGTCATGAAAGTGCAAGCTAGACAAAAAAGCAGAAAGGCTGAGCACATAAATAGAAAATTATCATAATATTAACATCTATGTAAAAGTAGGCATAATGTATAGTATCAGTTGTTAGGTCATTTCTTAATAGATTTGCATTGATCTCTAATGCAGACAGAAAGGCATAAAAAAAAAAAACAGATTTCTGCAAAAAACACAGAAAATTTTCCTGCTTGAATAGAAAGATCCAGCTTGAATGAGATGAAAACTGTTATACTGACAATTAAATGGGTTTGACATACCCACATACAGTGGTAGGAAAAAAGTATAAGGACAAAACATATTTGCATAAAAATATATTAAATTTTCATTCAAAATGAATAAATCATTAAAAAACAACTCATAGTAAATACTCTCGCCAAATGATAAACTTAAAACATCACCCATAAAAAGAAATGATATCTCATGCAAGTGTCATGTGAAAATCTATTTTTATTCACAATTGTTGTGATGGATTGTATCTCTGGTTTTTTTGTATAAAAAATATCTGTCACTCAATCACCTCTTAAAATTTATAAAATACATTTGGGACACCTTTATATATATACACCATATATATATCTCTAACTGTCATCAGTGAAATACTAATCCAGCAGCTGTAAATTTATTTTCATGTCTTTCTCACCAGATATTCATAAAGCAAAATTACAAGAACAATATGAATGATAAAATAATTTGCTTTAAACATGTTTATGTATAAAAAACCTAATATCACTTACATTAGGTTAACAGATATGATTTTTATGTTATTAAGAAAAAAAAAACATGCCCAACTTTTAGAAAATGTTCATGCAAAATAAAAGTTGTGATAAAAGGGTAAATCTAGAGAAAATATAGAAAGTGAGGAAAGTGTACCATATTCTTAATGCTCAGAGTTATCATTTAAGCTTAAGATAATTTATGACTACAGATCTACTTAATATATTATACAGATTTTAAGCAATATTTATTATAATACTTTGCTCTCAAAGCAGTAGTACAAAATTTGGGTTGCACTAAATGGAAAAAACATAAAGAACTAAATTTGGCAAAATATGTCCAAGTATTTTTTTATATAATCTCACCTGCTCATTATTACTAATGCTATCATATAAGCATTTCCTGTTTTGAGAATAAAATTTAACAAAACTAAATGTTGGCAGATGGATAGTTAGTTAGATAAGAATTTAAAAAAAATGAAAATCAAGTAACTGAAATAAGAAAAGCAGAATATAAATTTTACAACTTATCAATGGAAAGAGAAAACCAAAAAGGCAAAACATAATTTACCCCATAAAATACAAAACAACACACTACATTTCAGACAATATTTGAAAATGTGCTAATGGAAATTTAAACACAGGATTAAAATAGTAATTTATATCATGTAAAGCTGAGCAGGCATTTAAATGAAATGCTATCTTAAGTTTTATGTTTTATTAATTATCATAAACCACAAATAGAAAATGAAAGTATGTTGTCTGGCACAGTAGACTTCCATAAAAATCTGTCATTAATAAGAGCAACAGACATTTTTCATGAATCAATCATTTTTTGAGCTTAAAACTGAACTGTTTTCATCAATTTAATCCAACTAAATTTACTTGAAATGTATTTTATCATGTATTATGAGATGACAACTGAACTTTTAACAATTACAGGTTTTTCTCCCAGAAATGCACATTTTCAGAGATAAATTTCTAGGCCTTTATATTTTTTTTAAATTAAGGATTTTAAAAATGTGTTTTTGTATTGCTTTAGACTTGTTTAACACAATGCCAGTATTTTCCTAGATCATGAAAAATATTTTATTAAAATTGTATTTTTACATTACATTTATCCTACATTTGTAACCATGATGTCCACAGACTTGAGATTTTTTATGTTAATTATTTGTAACACACTAAATATTTGGCTGAATTAAATGATACTGCTGAATAAAGTTTTCGGCAGTTAACTTTACACTTTGTTCTACTCAATTCTATCATTTTATAATGCTTACCTGTTTTTATTTTGTTCACAGAAATGATGGTGTGATCTTTATATTCATGACATTTTTATGCTTATTTATAAATAAATAAATATTTTAGAGCGTTAACACTTGCAGTATATTGCTACATTTAAAATAATTAACAAGCTTCTACTTCACAAAAGCTTTTTTTTTTTTTTTGCTTCTGGACATGACTCAATTCCTTGTAATAGTGGTTATTTATAAATAAACAAGATTATCATTTAAAATAGAGCCTGAGATTATCTTTACAAAGCACTGAATATAAAAATTTGTAAATTAATTTTACAGATTAAGTGGTACAAACTAGAGTTGTGACAAGCCATGGAAAAGATTCATAAGGTTCTATGAACACGTTAATTATATGAAAATTTTAATATTTATTATTTACATATATTGTTTAGTTATATCATACCACATTTTGGTTATATATTTTTTCAATTGCAATTACTTTTTTTTTTATATTCTGTGACAACATTTTGTACATTTCTAGGAGAATGACACATATATTTTTAGTTTATTGCCCTACCAATTCAATTTTTGACTCAAGAGTTTTCTTGGTTTTCAACAAAATTTATATAAATGTAGTATAAAATTCTTTTTCATGCTTTTGGAATAATTTAACTTTCACAACGTAAATTAAAATACAGAATGTAATAAAACTCCAGTTAACTGCATTGGCAAATAACTAGATCATCTATCACTTCCTTTCTCCTGGATATGTTCTGGCTATGTCATTATCTATAGTGTCTATCCACTGTTTGTTTTTATTTATAATTACAGCACTGATGGGAAGGATCCTTAAGAAAAGTATAAGAATTTATTTTGCTTCTGAATTCAGAGAAGCTTGGTCATACTTTTTCTTTATTTCTTCATACTTTTTTTTAAATTCATTTTTTAGAGTATCCTTTTAATAACACTTTTCTAGTAAAGTTAAATTACACAAGTTAAGACATTTAAATACTGCAGACAGTATAATAAATCTATATTTAGAAAAAGAAAATCTGAATTTTTCAAACCCATTCAGGTTTAATATGGTAAAGACAATTTATGCAACTTTCAAACAGGATTTAAAATAAAAACCAATATACCAAGCAAATTTTGGCCATGAAATGTCTAGTTCTGTGTGTCCAGCACATAGATCAAAGTTCAAGTCATTAAGTTCATACAATGAGGTGACTAATGGAGACCATAACTTTTCCTGAAGAGGAAGAGACCGTTCAGTGTAAAAGTCTCTGGAATATCAAAATATTAATATTATTATAATGTTATAATTAAAATGATAAATTAACAACAACAACAAGAAACACATATTTTCCCTAAAATACATGATGTCTCCAAAAGGTTGAAATATGCTTTAATTGTTTAGCGTTGGAGATACGTAAGCTATATAAATTGCAAAAATGTTCAAAATAAAGTAGGAACCAAGATTATGTTGATGAAATAGTCCTGTCATTATTATTTTTTTAAATGAACTTTTTATACAGTCCATGGGTCTTATAAGTTATATTTAGAAAAGTTTTCTTCATGCTCTGACAAAGACAGCAATAAAATTCCATTCTTCTATGACCAAAATTCACCGAGTTATGATACTTCGAATTTTATTAAATTTAGGAGCTTTCAGGCACTAAAAACAGAAAAGTGCATTTTAGATACGGAAAGCTCAGAAATTTCATAAAACTCAAAACATTAGAACTCTTTGAATTTTGGTCACAGAAAAATGGAATTTTACTACTGTATTCGTTATGGGATGGATTTTTTGTTTTTTTAAATATAACTTATAGAACCCGAATATCACTAAAAATTTAAAAGTGTAACTTTTTGAAATTTAATGGCAGGTCTACCTAATCAACATAATCTTAATTCCTAACTTATTTTGAAAACTTTTGTAATTCACATTGTCTACACATCTTCAACAGGTAAAAAATTAAAGCTTGTTTTAACCAATTTGGGAAACTTTATTGTATATTATTAAAAATATTCATGCATATCCAATATTATATAACTTATTGAATCATTTGATCATTCAACAACAAAAGGTCATAACACTAAGAAATATTTTTTAATATTTCAAGCAGTTAACTAGTTTTGTATACAGTAGGAGATCTTTATACTGCTGTTCTATATAATGCACCCCTTTTTAGATGTAAATAATGATAGACTAGGAGCTGGTGACACAAATGATTATGTCATCAAGTTATGAGATAAAATCATGTAGGACAAGATTATTAGGTATACATGAAGGAATGACTGGTCTGGCTCAACATTTCTTGGTATGATAGGAGCAGCAGTAGGCACCAACTCATCATTTTGCCATCACTATCATGTCATCGAGTTACAAGATGAAATTGGTGCCAAATTAAAGGTAAAATAAAGTACTTTAAGAATATTTTGATCTGCCTGCTCATATCCTGGTAGAAACACTTGGCAGACTAAAATTTATAACAAAAAAAGACGTCATAATGTACAATTAAACCCAATAAACATAATATTTTACATTACACTGCAATATGTATTACTTCACCATCAACTTTCAAGATGAATTAATGATTTAGGAAAAGCTTATTAACAGAATGTGAAAGGATGACTGATTCGTCATAACTTGGTACAAAGTGAGAAGAATGAGGCACCAATTTCCTATTTTGAGGGTACTATCATGTCATTCAGTTATGGCTTGAAATTTTGGCACATTAAAGATACCGAAAAGTACAATAAGAATATTTCAGTCTGCCTCATCATATCTTGATAAGAGATGAGCAGAACGGGTGCCAATTCTTAATTTTGGTGGTATTATCACGTCATTCGGTTATGGCATGAAAGTTTGGCACATGAAAGATACTGATTAGAACAATAAAAATATTTCAGTCTGCCTCGTCATATCTTGGTACGAGATGAGCAGAGCGGGACGCCAATTCTTAAATTTGCTTATATTACCACATCAACAAGTTACAGCCTGAAATTTTAAAACATTAAAGATACATATCAATACAATAAGAATACAGTTGAACCCATTAATAGCATCCTCGGTTATAGTGACAACTCGGTTGTAACATCAAATTCTTCAGTCCCCACGAAACTCCCATAGACACTAATGTTATAGTAACTTTGAAATAACGACATAATTTAAATGGCGCCACTAGTTATTGCGTCAAAAAATATACATAAACTAATACATTTATTCTCAGAAAATTGGGCAGTATAATCTGCTTTTACAACAAGGAAGTCCAATTCGTCACTGATGGGAGATGTTGAAATCCCAGCTGACTCGCGTTCACATGTACATGCAATTTTTCGAACATGTCTTGCAGTACCGGCCAGAGGAAATAATTCTGGGGAAAATGCAGTGAACAGGATGAAACTTCTGCTCCTTATCTGTCTAAACAAATAGTGCAGAAACCAAGTTAGATTTGATAAGGTGAAAAATGACACTTAGCACTTGCCGAAGAAATTATAAAAGATTGCAGCGTTTCTGGCCTGACAGCAACATCATTAGTTTGATTTTCAGTTCTCTCGTGTTTTGAGTAAGAAACTTTGATGATTATGACATCCGTAAAAAGAAAAGTTCTTTCTTAAGGGAGATAAAGTTGACATTGTTAATACATTGGATAAAGGGAAGAAGAAATCAAGTTTGTGGAGAATTTGGGTTAGTAAATGTAACTGTGTGTGCTCTATCTGAAAAAAGAAAAAAAATTCTAAGTCCCTTCGATTGGTTGGTTGTGTGAGGTTTAATGGTGCAAAATCCCTTAAGGGACATGCTGCGCCAAAATAAATAGACTAAAAACACAAAAAAGTGAAGAGCAATGAGAAAAGCAATCTGGATGGAGTATCCCATACAGATGCAGTCAGACAAGTGTAGATGAATAAAAAAAATTTTAAATCTAAAACTTCAGAGTATAAATGTTTTTAGATAAAAAGTGCAGTCTGGATGCAGTTCCCATCTTGATGTCGGAAAAGTGTAAAAGAAAATTCTAAGTCTAAGTACTTTTGAACAAAATGGCAAAAATGTTAAGTGAACAAAGAAGACGGATAAGGAAGACATTGATCGGGCATTGCTAAAATAGTTTAAACAGTACTCTGAACATACCAATCAGTGGTCCAGCGTCACTTGGTCCAAAGCGGAACAGCTTGGCAAGTTGCTTGGGCATGCAAATTTTGTTTGGTTCAGTTGGATAGATTGATTTAAGGTGTGTCACAGCATAGCATTTCACATGGTATGTGGTGAAGAAAAAGTGTTGATGAGAAGTGTATTCAGGATTAGCTAAGGGATGTATGGCCAAAAGTTGGACAAGATTACGCAGATAATGACATTTTCAACACAGAAGACACTGGCATCTTTCTTAAGCTTACTCTGGAAAAAACTTTTTCATTTAAGAATGAAAAGTGTTGGGAAATTGTCGAAGGAAGGAATTGCAGTTCTTGTGTGTGGAAACTTGACTGGAACAGAGAAAAAAATCTTGACAATGATTGGAAAGTCTAAATGTCCAAGATGTTTTACAAATGTTTCCAGTCAACTACCAACGCAGCAGAAAGGCATGGATGACATCCAAGTTATCTGAAGCTGAAGTGAGGCGGTGGGATAAGGAACTCTGCAAACGCAAGCGAAAGATTCCACTCTTAGTAGATAACTGTCCTGCCCATCCCAATGTGAAAATTTGCAGAGAATACAGTTAGAGTTCCTCCACTAAATTGTGCAACAAAGTTGCAACCTATAGATTGAGGGGTAATCAGAAACCTTAAGAGCAACTACCAGAAGAGCGTGCTTATGCACATTTTAGAATGCTCAGATGAAAATAAGGTTTGCAGTATAAATCTTTTAAATGCAATTCATTTTTTGGATAACGCCTGAAGACAAGCTACAGAAAAAACGATGCAAAATGAATTTCAACATGCCAGTTTTGTTTCTACAGAAGTGTGCGTTAATGAAATCCCAAAAAGAGAAGAAGATGAAGATTTGCCTTTGTCAGAGTAGAATCGTCAGTTCAGAAGTTCTGATGATTTGCCTTTTAATAAAAATTTGGATGAAATTTGTTGCTGTAGATGATGATGGGATAACTTCTGAACATAAATCTGATTATGAAATTGTCCAAGAAGTGCAAGAAACAGAGGAAACTGTCAGTAATGAAGAAGAAGGGGAAGAAATTGATGAAATAGTTCCACCACCTGGAATCAAAGATGCTCAGCAAGCAATAAGGTTGTTGTCATCTTTTTTTAAATTGCAAATCACAGATACGACGATCTTTAAATTTATCTGACACATTGAAGATGACATAGAATGGAAATTATTTTGCTAGAAAAAAAAGATTGAACATTTTTTCTCTCCAAATATGCCCTCCTAGCACCAATATTATCATGCTATGCAAGAATAAATTCATTTTGTCCTTCCAAAAAATAATAAGTGTAATTTATACTCATTTTATAATTTATTATGTAATTTATACCAGCTTCTTATTTTATAAGGTGTAAAATAGGGTAGTGTGTAAGCGTTCTTTACTTATATATATGCCATGTTTCTGACCCAACCTCGGTTATTATGTCACTCGGTTATAGAGTCATAATTATTGCAGTCTCTTGAATGACGCTAAAACCAGGTTCGACTGTATTTCAGTCTTCTTCATCATATCTTGGTACAAGACTAGCAGAGTGGGGCACCAATTCCCCATTTTGACAGTACTATCATGTCATCAAGTTATGGATTAAAATTAAACATATATATCAGTCAGTGGCGTGGCGTCCGGTCATCGCTGGATGCGGCGATGACCAAGCAATATTTTAAAACTCTTAATAAGCTTTTAAAACTCTACGATCCAGTTTTAGCAGAACATTTGGAGTTCATGTATAAGTGAAGGTAAGATTTAAAGTTTCTTTTTTGAACATTCAACCATTGAATTTTAGAGTTAATAATTTTTCAACACAAACTTAAATAATTGCGATGACCACCGAAAATTTTCATGCCATGCCACTGATATCAGTACATTAAGAATATTTCATCTGCCTCATTATATCTTGGTATGAGATCAGCAGAGCAGGGTGCTAATTCTTGATTTTGGCAGTTTTATTACATCTTCAAGTTATGGCCAGAAAATTTAACACATTGAAGATACAGATTATCACAATAAGAATATTTCAGTCTGCCTCATCATATCTTGGTATGAGATCAGCAGAGTGGAACACCAATTCTTGATTTAGGCAGTTTTATTACGTAATCAAGTTACTGCCTGAAAATTTTGGCACATATGGAACATAAAGATACAGATTAGTACAATAATAATATTTCAGTCTGCTCGTCATATCTTGGTACGAGACGAGCACAGCAGGGTGCCAATTCCCCATTTTGACGGTTCTATCATGTCATCAAGATACGGCTTGAAATTTGGGCACATTAAAGATATTGATTAGAACAATAAGAATATTTCATTCTGCCTCGTCATATCTTGGCACGATATGAACAGAGCAGGATGACAATTCTTGATTTTGGCGGTTTTATTATGTCATCGAGTTACAGCCTGAAAATTTTGGCACATACTGGATACAAAGATATAGATTAGTACAATAATAATATTTCAGTCTGCCCCGTAATATCTTGGCATGATATGAGCAGAGCGGGATGCCAATTCTTAATTTTGACGGTATCATCACATCATCGAGTTACCACCTAAAACTATTTTTATATTAGAGATACAGACTAGTACAATAAAAATATTTCAGTCTGCCTCATGATATCTTGGTATGAGATGAGCAGAGAGGGGTGCCAATTCTTGATTTTGGTGGTATAATCACGTCATAGAGCTACGGCCTTAAATGTTAACACACATTAAAGGTACATATCAGTGCAATAAGAGTATTTTAGACTGCTTCATCATATCTTGGCAGGAGTGCGGCAGAGCAGAGAGCCAATTCATGATTTTGGCTGTATTATCAGGACATTGAGTTACAGCCTGAAATTTTGGCTCATTAAAGATACAGATTAGTACAATGTGTTAAAATTTCAGGTCGTAACTCGATAATGTGATAACACCGCCAAAATTAAGAATTGGCACCCACTCTGTTCATCATATCAAGATAAGACAAGGCAGACTGAAATATTCTTAATGTACTGATGTGTATCATTAATGTGCCAAAACTTCAAGACCTCTATGACATGATATTACCATAAAAATCGAGAATTAGCACTAAGCTCATCTCGTACCAAGATAGGACGAGGCAGAGTGAAATATTCTTATTTTACTAATCTGCATCTTTAATGTGTTAAAATTTCAGTCGATAACTCAATGATGATAACCAAATGATAACTCAATGATACCACCAAAATTAAGAATTGGCAGCCTGCTCAGCTCATGTCATACCAAGATACCACGAGGTAGACTGAAATGTTCTTATTGTACTAGTCTCTATCTTTAATGTAATAAAATTTAAGTTTGTAACTCGATGACGTGATGATACCTCCAAAATCAAGAATTTGTGCCCTCGCTCTGCTCACATCGTACCAAGATATGACGAGGCAGATTGAAATATTCTTAATGCACTGATATGTACCTTTAATGTGCCCAAATTTCAAGCCATAACTTAGGGGTGCACAACCTTTTTAAGAGAAGGGCCACTTATAAAAATTTCTGAGTTGTGGAGGGCCACATCAGAAACACAGAGAGAATTCTATTTCTGGGATGTGATCTGTGGCCTATAATCAGATAAAAAATATGGTTTCAGAGGGGGGGGGGGGTAATTTTACCTCTCTAGGTTTCCCTACCCGGTCAACATATCCAATTCAGTTGGCAAGGATATATCAACAGCTTACATTTGTATATATAACAGAGATATGGCAAATATTATTTAAAAGGACTGATAATATTCCTTGACTTTATTCAGGGAAGTAAATTTTGTTTATTTAAAAGTGTAGAAAACAAACATAGGCATGAAAGTGGCTAGTGCCGAAAAAAATGTGAACTTTATGAACGAAAGGGGGATGAGGAGCCGATGAACGAAATTTGCGATTTTTCTGCGCCCGATCAATGAAATTTTTGATTTTTTCTTGCACCTGATTGATAAAATTTGCAATTTTCCCGAAGCCGGTCGACAAAATTTGCGTTTTTCTGAGCCTGATTGACATAATTCGTGATTTTTCGTAGCTCGATCGACAAAACTCATGATTTTTCCATGCTCGGTCGACAAAATTTGCGATTTTTCCACCCCTGATCGACAAAATTCCAGAATTTTTCCTCGTCCGATCAACGAAATTAGCGATTCTTAACTGACTCTAATGAAATTTGCACTTTTTCCCACGGCAAATTAACGAAATTCGCACTATTTTCTCGCAATAAACTGACGAAACTCGTGATTTGTATGCAGCCGATCAATGAAATTTTAAAATTTATGCGCATCATTGAGAAAATTCGCTATTGTTTCGTGCATGATCAACGAAATTTGCGATTTTTCCGCACCTGATCGACAAAATTTGCGATTTTTTTTCGTGCCCGACCAACGAAATTTGCGATTATTTTTGTACTCGACCAACGATTTTTATGATTTTTCAGAGCCTGATCGACGAAATTTGCACTTTTTCCATGCCTAATTGATGAAGTTTGCAATTTTTCCGTGCCTGATCAACGAAATTGGCGATTCTTAAATGACTGAAAAATTTTTCATTTTTCCTGTGGCAAATTGGCAAAATTTGGGATAAACAGACGAAACACGAAATTTTTCCGCAGCCCATCAACGAAATTTGAGATTTTCCCGCTTCTAATAGTAAAGATTTGCAATTTTTTCGCCTTCAATCGACGAAATTCGTGATTTTTTTCTCGCAACTGAAGAAACTCATGATTTTTACACAGCCAATCAACAAAATTTACAATTTTTTCGCGTATCATCAACAAAATTGACGATTTTTTCATACCCAATCAATGAAATTTGCTATTTTTTGTGCCTGATTGACAAAATTCGCGATTTTTCCATGCTGGACCAACGAAATGCTCGATTTTCCCGATCTCGATCAACAAAACTCGAGATTTTTCCTTGCCCGATAGGTCAAATTTGCTATTTTTCTGCACCTCATCAACAAAATTTGTGATTTTTTCCGTCCTTGATTAATGAAATTTGCTATTTTTCCACATCTGATGGACAAAATTGACGATTTTTCTGCACCCAATCAATGAAATTTGCGATTATACACCGAGTGACAAATTTTTCAATTTTTCCCGCGCAAATTGATGAAATTTGCATTTTTTTTTATGACCTATGGACAAAACTTTTTTTTTTTCCATAATGACAATTGACAATTTTTTGCAGTTATAAATTGACGAAGTTTGTGGGCCAAACGTAAGCCCATCGCGGGCCACTTTTGGCTCGCTGGCCACAGGTTGTGCATCCCTACCGTAACTCAATGATGTAATAGCACCATCAAAATGGGGAATTGGTGCATCGCTCTGCATGCTGTGTACCAAGATATGACGAGGCAGATTGAAATATTCCTATTGTACTAATCTGTATCTTTAATATGTTAAAATTTCAGGTTGTAACTCAATGACGTGATAATACCGCAAAATTAAGAATTGGCGTCCCTCTTTGCTCATCTCATACCAAGATGTCATGAGGCAGACTGAAATATTTTTATTGTACTAGTCTGTACCTCCAATGCAATAAAATTTTATGCGGTAACTCGATGATGTAATGATGCCATCAAAATTAAGAATTGGCATCCCACTCTGCTCATACCATTCCAAGATATTATGCGCAGACTGAAATATTATTATTGTACTAATCTGTATCTTTATGTTCCCATGTGCCAAAATTTTCAGGCCGGAACTCGATGACGTAATAAAACCATAAAAATCAAGAACTGGCACCCCACTCTGCTGATTTCGTATCAAGATATGATGAGAGAGACTGAAATATTCTTAATGTACTGATATGTACCTTTAATGTGCCCAAATTTCCTGCTTTAGCTTGTTGATGTGGTAGTACACTCAAAATAGGGATTTGGCACCCCGTTCTTCTTGCTTTGTACCAAGTTATGCCAAATCAGTCATTATTTCACGTACTGTTAATAAGCTTTTCCTAAATCATTAATTCATCTTGAAAGTCGATGGTGAAGTAATATATATGGCAATGTAATGTAAAATATTATGTTCATTGTATATGAATTATGTATATTATGACGTCTTTTTTTGTTATAAATTTTAGTCTGCCATGGGTTTCTACCAGGATATGAGCAGGCAGATCAAAATATTCTTAAAGTACTGTATTGTACCTCTAATTTGGCACCAATTTCATCTCATAAGTCGTTGACATGATAGTGATGCAAAAATAACGAGTTGGTGACAGCTGCTGCCCATATCATATCAAGAAATGTCGAGGCAGACCAGTCATTCCCTTAATCTACACCTAATATTCTTGTCCTACATTATGATTTCATCTCATGACTTGATGGCATAGTCATTAGTGTCACCACCGTCACCTGCTCTATGAATTTTGCAGTTAAAAAGCAGCTGCATTCTGCATTGTAGAAATTGTTTTTTCCTAGAGTGCCAATTTTGATACATTTTCAATATTAACATATTTTGGAGTTTTTGTTATTGAAAACATTGTTATTTCTAAATTAAAAAATTATGGAAAAGAGTAATATAGTAATTTTGTTCAGGCACATTTGGATCATGCTTTGAGGTAATTTAATAATGTGTGAAATGATCTATATTATGCAAAAATTTATAATCTGTACAATTTCTGGTGCCAAGGAATGTAATATAAAGATCTTCTACTATATACTGATATGTTTCAGACATATTTGCCAGGCTTACAAGGTAAGTTTAATGATGTATGAAGTGTGATCGGTATAACGTAAAATTCTATAATACGCACAATCTCTTGTCTCAAGATGTACGTTATAAAGATCTTCTACTATATTTATACTTTATTAATCATATAAGAGCATTTTAATTTCAAATCCATTTACAACTGAGGAATATGGGAGCCATGCAATATTTTGTTATTATTTTCAGGAATATACCTTTAACTTGATAGAAAAAGAGGAAGAGAAAAAGAAAAGGAAAACTGATATAAAAATAAAACAGCTTTAATGATGTTTCAGTTGCAAATTTACTAATTAGAGCAACAGGTACAGCTAGGCACAGATTTAATAATTTTCAATATATTCAATAATCTTATGATTATGAATATACACCATTTGAATTCCATAGCCTTGAAAGGTTTGAAAAATTAAAACAATATATACATGTAGAATATGGGCCAATTAGCATGGTTCTTTTCTGTCCTAAACAGTGTTTTTATAGTTTAAAACCACGTAGTTGAGAGGTTCACAGCATTAATAAAGTAATTTGACTCAGCACCTCATTTCTTGAACTAAAAATTCATATATTTGTCAGTTGGAAAATAGAAGGTAATCGCGAGTCTGCCAGAAGCCCTGAAAACCATATTTTTCATAAATTACATCCTGGATGTCTTAGAGCAGGCTCAAATCCCTAAAAAACTGAGCTCTTGACAGGAGCATGTGAATTTGCGAAGAATTTAGGAGATTTTCCAGCAGAGGGCGAACAAGTCAAAATACAAAGACCTTTGATTTAATTAGACATTGATGTGATTATATGGTGGCAATGAGGCTTGGCCAGAACCCAATTGCAACACCAATAGTCGTTTCTAAATTTGATGGGTAATTTTTATTTATAATCTAAATGTAATAACTGTCAGACAGAGAAAAGTTAATTAGGATTTATGACATAAATGTAATCATCAAATAGCTATTTTGACATTAACTATAATTTATAACTTAAATAGAACCCTGAATCTACTAACTGTCAACTTTGAGGATGGTTGATTAGAATTTATAGCTTAAATATAATCAGTTAAATTAAATTTATCATTTGAATCTAATAATTGCCACTTTGGGAAAAGTTAATTGGAATTTATGGCTTGGAGTAATCATCTAATATGAGCATATCAATCAACTTCTATTTTGGTAGGTTGATTTCACAAACATTAATTATTGTTAAAGTGTTTATGATGGGTAATTCTTTCTTATCATTTCATATGTATATTCAGCATCAGCGTACTCGTAAATACACATCAGAAGACATATTTTCATCAAAAACAGAACTATATTTATTTTCATAAAAATATAAAAAATTAAAAAAGTGAATAAATCTGATCCATCTTAAACTCACAGTTAGAGAGTATAATTTCTATCTTAACTTCAACATGCGCTTAATGTGGGATATAAATAAAAGCAAGCACTATAATAAACTAAATAAAATATAGAAAAAAAAATCTGAAATACATTGAGAATTTAGTTTTTTTTAAATATTTTAGGTCTATCTAAACTGCAGTCACATTTAAATTCTTGTGCATCTCAATATATAATAAGCAGGCTCATGGTGCTCCCAATTCAAACAAACTTTAAAAAGGGTCAATCATAAAGAACAATAGAGGCTGAAATTAGGGACTTAATTTGATATTTTTCAGTCATCATATTTTTTAAAAAAGTGCTGATTTATGATGAATGAAATGTTTCATGTGAAGCAAATATTTATTACTTGAAAGAAAATTCAATACTGAATAAGGAAAAAAAAAAATAGAATTAAGATACTTTTGAAAAAAAAAAAAAAAAAAAAAAATGTCAGAGAAATTTCGAAAAGCGTCAAAAATTTCTCTATCACTGTTAAACAGCAAATTGAAATTCTACAATTATAAAATTACATTTACAAATAAAATTGCATCTAACACTCACATACGGCACTCATAAATTCATAACACTCATAAAGATATGAGACATTCTCACAATCTTTTGACTTTTCTATATTTTTCTGTCCCTGAATAATAATTTTTATTTTAGTACATATTCTTGGGTTTTTTTTTTTTTTTTTAATTTCTTATACTGGACAACATTTCACTTTTAACAATAATAACGAGATACATAAGTTTTGGACTATGTTGGGGGTCCAAATATACCACGAAATTCCTATACCGTCCCGTGTCCTTGATGCTGATTTTTAAGTTTGGAGCTGCCTGTACAAAATTGTTTCAATAAAAGTAATTCGAAAACCTTACCATCCCTTTTTAGCTCACAGGCTATCAAAGCCTGAGAGCTAATGTACCCGCCCGTTCTGTATGTATGTATGTATGTATGTACGTACATATGCGTGTACGTAACACGATAACTCTTGATAGAAACATCCGATTTGCTTCAAATTTTTTTTCTAGGTTTATTCTGATAAGGCGCTTCCCTGATTAGTTTTGGGAGTTCATTGGTTAAGTATAAAGGGGGAAACAAGGCTAGTCACCCCCTTAATTTAGATAAATGGGTTTTTCATGCAGAATTATTCAATTTGCTCTAAATTTGGTATACCAGTTTATTATGTTAAGAAGCTGCCTTGATTAGATTTGGAGGTTCATTAGTTAAGTATAAAGGGGAGAAAGAGGGCCTAGACACCCCCCTTAATTTAGATAAATGGATTTTTCATGCAGAGTTATTTGATTTGCTACAAATTTGATATACTGGTTTATTATGTTAAGGAACCACCTTGATTAATTTTGGAGGTTTATTGATTAAGTTTAAAAGGGGAGCTGGGGCTGCCCCCCCCTTAATATAGATAAATGGGTTTTTCATGCAGAGTTAATCGATTAGTTTCAAAAATTTATATACTGGTTTATTCCGATATGGCACTTCTTTTATTAGATTTTGAGGCTCATTTGTTAAGTATAAAAAGGGGAAAGGGGGGAAAGACCCCTTCCTTAATTTAGATAAATGGATTTTCATGCAGAATTATCCAATTTACTTTAATTTTTTTTCTATGTTCATTCTGATAAGGAGCTTTTCTAATTAGATTTGGAGGTTCATTAGTTAAGTACAAAAGGGGGAAAGGGGGTTTAGCCTCCCCCCTTAATTTAGTGAAATGGTTTTTTCATGCAGAATTATCTGATTTGCTTCAAATTTGGTATACCGATTTATTACATTAAGCTGCTTCCCTGATTAGATATGGAGGTTTATTGGTTAAGTTTAATGTGGGAGAACAGGGGTTAATCCCCCTTCATTTATTTTTTGTGGGCATTATTCTTTGAAATAAGTGTATAATGTACAATTAGTGTGAATAGCCTGTGAGCTCAATGCCATCAGTTTAGCTGGGCACTTTCCTTTTTTTTCCTATGTCATCCCCTTTTTTTCCCTTACCTTCTCTTCTTTAACACCCCTTTAAGACAATGTTATACCAAAATTTTGTACTAAAAATACTACATTGTTATTATTTCTTATTTGAATATGGTACTGTGGGTACTATGCAAATTCATTATAAGTAAAATTTTAGAAGAAAATAAAAAGTTATAGCGGTAAAACTGTAAGGAAAATTAAACTTGCAAGTTTAACTTAAATCCAGTAGTGCAGCCTGAAATCCGCTCTGGGGGGGGGGGGGGGTGAGATGTTGATAATGGTGATCACCGGTTACTTGAATCACCAGTTAATTGAATCAGTCTAGTTAATGAATGCTTTTTTTCTCGGTTAGTAGAATCACTTGTTACATTGGTTGTGATTCATTTAAACAGCGTTTACAATACTACAGTTGCAAAACATAAAATACACGAATGAAATAACTATACTACTACTATGTTAGATTTATATAAAGTGTTTAAAAAATGATGAGGAAAACGTTAAGAAATGGAAGAGCAAACAATTTTTGTACGGAAAATCAGGAACCCATTGTTCAGTCAAAAATACACACGGGATTTCACTCCAAGACAATCCCGAATTCTTGTTCTTAACTTAAAAATTAATAAAACAATTTTAACAAAATTTTCAATAGACACACCTTGCATTCTGTCAGATGTAACAATGCTATGAGAATTGGTGAAGTTTAATATCATCCGCGTCCAAGCAATGCTGAATTTTAGAATATAGTTGGCATTATATTATATATGCGTGCAAAAATTAGTAAAATTTCGCCCGGCCCAACAACTTTTTCAAAACTTACATATATTTTACTTACCCATGATACGTAGTATAGGGTAAGTCTTGTAATTGTTTTTTAAATTTCCATTGTTCTACAATTAAAATTTTCATTTTATTATTTTTAGAGAATTGTCATTTTCTAGGCAATAAATGTTATAGACGATAACAATTTCTAGGCAATAAAAAAAATATATAACGTTTGAAAAAGAACCAGCATGTGACGAAATCCTGTCTTAAACGGAAAAAATGTGTTGATCCATACAAAATGAATATAATAATACGTGTGAAAAGAATATAATACAGACGGTGCATATAATACGTTTACAACAGACGGTGTACCTGCTAAGAAGGGAACTTGTCTATAATGAACATTTCTGCTCAGTCTTAGAACATTTTACGACATAGCCAGGGGTGATTCTGTTCTGAATTTTCAGAAAAATTTTAAAAAAAAATGGTCATCATTCCGAAAACTCTGACATAAAAATATCGTGGATTTTGACAAATGGTCACCGTAAAAAATCAATTTCATCAATCGTTCACAGAAATAGATCGTAAAAAAACGCAAATTTCGTCAAAATCCGCGAGAAACACAAATTCCACCAAAAGATCGAGAAAACGCAAATTTTGTCAAAGGACTGCGGAAAACGTAAATTTCGTCTAAAGATCGCGTAAAAATGCAAATTTCGTCAAAAGATAGAAGAAAAAACGCAAATTTCGTCAAAAGATTGCAGAAAAAACGAAATTTTCATCAAAGGATTGCGAAAAAAGCCCGTAAATTTCATGAAATGATCGCGAAAAAACCCCTCAAATTTCGTCAAAGGATCACGAAAAAAAACGTAAATTTCGTCAAAGGATCGCAGAAAAATGCAAATTTCGTCAAAGGAACGTGGAAAAAACACGAATTTCGTGAAAGGGCCGCAGAAAAAACACATAGTTACTGCCGGGAGTGAATTTCCCCCCTCTGCTGTAATCTTTCAGAAAATTTGCTGTGAATTTCAAGATAACAAAATAAATATCACAGCCCAAGTCATTTTTTTAAAAATGGAGAATACAAACATGAAAAAAGCTAAAATAAGTATTTTTTTTGTCAGAACTCCTCTTACAAGACAATTTTTAATCGTAATGGCGTAAAAATCTCTATTTTGTAGAAATTCAGTCGGGCAGGATAGGGCTTATTAAGTTTTGTATGAGCCAGGCCGAAATTTTAGATTTTATACCTAGACAATAATTTTTTTGTGGAAAAAATGGAAAAATGGGCCAGACCAGGCTTGAGTCGAAATTTTCGCTTTTTATACCGGGTCGAAATTATTTTCTATGGATCGGTTCGCGCTCGGGTGCTGAAATTTCGGCCTGTATGGACTTTTAATAAGAAGTTTGAAACTGAAAGAGACCTATAAAGCATATGTTTTATGTTTTTGTCTGGAAGTCGGTGGTCCATTATCGTTTCGAACAGTGCAAAGACAGAAATGCAATTAAAAAACTGTACACTGTACAATACTTAAACTCAAAGTGTCTCTATGGCAGAAAATGATCATTCTCTTAGCATAAGGCATCTCGAAAATGTGATCACTGACCTTTTTCAAAACAAATGACTAGTTCTCACTTAACCAATGCATGTAATATATGCTTTCACAGTTTGAAATACAATATTCGCCGTTTAATTGGATCACTTTGTTGAATTTAATTTCATTCAGCAAAGTCACAGCCAAAAAATGTTAATATTAATTTTGACTGCCGCTTATATGAATTAACTAGTGATTCAAATAAGCGATTTTGATCGCGTTACGACTGGTTTTTTCGCCTTTTTGTCGCTATCATGTCACCTAAATTCGGTACAAAAATCCACTGTGACAATATCTTCTGAAAGATCTTTTGTGTTTATCAAAGAATGGAAAACGTCTTTCAGTTACATAGTTTTTGAATGACAAAACCTGTCTATTTCATGCGCTTCTGAATAAGAATTAATTAAAAAAAGTGTCTGAAAGTCCCTTTGGATTTGAGAACAGCATTAACAAAAGGAAAATATACCCAAATTGTAAAGCATCAAGAGTGCCCATATGATTAATTTTATGGGGGGGTGGGGGGGGGAGAGGGTGGTTCAGCTGTCTATGTCAAAAAATAAACTTTCACTTATATACCAGGCCACCCCTCAATTTTTTTAGACTTGTGTATAGTGATATTCTGGCAGAATTTGAACTTCATATTTCAACTGCAAGAGGGTGCTCAACACCCACTAACTTCAAAAAATTGTGTATTTCGTTCTAATTTTTCTATGTATTTATAAAAAAAAAAAATAAAAAAATAAAGACCTCCAAAATTAATTTCTTAGAAAAGAATAAAACAATATAGAAGTAAAAAATAGAAATGTAATCATATTTTGTCTTTAATAATACAAAATAGTGTCTAAAACTGATTTTTTCGTTGTTTCTGATGGAATGCATTTTCTGTTGGCTTCTATGACCTGCAGCAAGAATGGCTTTTGTTAGGATTTAATTGAAATCTCCATTAAGCTTAACCCTTCGTTCTGCCCTATCATTCACTACTTGTAAATTGTGAAGCCATTATTTTCCCTTGGGATAGTCATCATTGTCATTTCATTTTTCGGGGGAAGGCTTAACAATGATTTCCTTATATTCATATGAGGTGAGAGTTCTGTTGTTGTTCTTGTTGCAAAATCTGACAGTCGTACACCGTCTTCTTTAAAAAATCTCAAGTTCTTATCTTACATAACGCTTCTTAAGGGCTTGCATAACTATAAATCGCTCTACAACAATTTGTCTTCTATTTAAATTCTGCCAGAAAAGAGAGAAAGTCTCATGAAGTCATCAGAATACTCAGACATGCGATGTTCCATGATTTTTCTAGCAGAAAGCGCAATCTCTTTGTCTGCTGATAGATAATTTTCAAGATCTTTAACTGTGTTGGAATAAATTTTTCGTCTGGAGGCTCAGAGTTTTCCATTATACTATTTAGACAAATATTGGATGAACAGATGGTAGCCGAAGGTAAAGAGACTAATGCTTCATTCTTCTTTTATTTTCCGA
Organism: Maratus speciosus; assembly: GCA_963932465.1. Classification (NCBI taxonomy): domain Eukaryota; kingdom Metazoa; phylum Arthropoda; class Arachnida; order Araneae; family Salticidae; genus Maratus; species Maratus speciosus. The sequence goes on from OZ010787.1 coordinate 94,122,467, forward strand.
AGAGAACGTTCATACTTTTTTCGGCAACTCTTTATATTTTAAACCCATATATATTTTGCAATTGGTTCTTTGATCCTGAAGAAAATTAGAATCTTCTTTAATTCTTATTGTTTTCATAACACCTTCATGATCAATATCAAAGAAAAGAATCCAAGATATCTAACCACTTCTTATAGTAGCACTGTAGATAAATACCTTTGTTTTTCTTTAACAAAAGCAAATGAGAACGAATGTTTTCTAATTTTTTAATTATGCACGTGTTTCTTTTGTTTTGTAGGAATTTCAGATCTCTGCCATATCTGCATTAATTCTTTAACTATTAACTATCGAATGACTAACATATTGTACCAATTTTGATTCTTTCAACTGATAAAGAACACGCTGAAGGATTTGTCTTGTCATAGTATTTTCAATCTAGTCAATTGGTCTACTGATCTTAGACCAATCAGAAAAATTTCATTACTAAGGCAAGTTGAAACCAGAGCGATTGCAAATTTTTAGCTTTGAAATTTCTTTAAACAGAAAAGAATGGCTATTTTTCATAGAATTAAAGTTGTTCATTAATACACAAATTTTGTGATTATTTTATTTCATATTAGGCTTAGTGTTTGTCTTATTAACTGTAACATGAATAATGCTAGCATCCCATAACAGTATATTAATATTTAATATAAGTAAAGTAACTTAAATATAATTCTTGATACTTATTTAAAAGTAAAAACTCTTGCAACAAATAATTAAATGTATTTTAAATATTACTTTCATTTGTCAACTTTCACTTAGGAATAGCCATGAGCTAAATGGAAACAACTTCAGACAGATGTTTGCCGCAGGATGCAGAATTTAAAAATCTATAAGATAATTATTTAAAATAAAAATTATCATGAAAAATTAAATGTTTCACTGACAAATTGTTTTCAATTGGTTGTAAAAAGAGTTGGTAGAATTTTTGTTTTGGTTTAGTGTTACCTGTAACTATATCATGTAAATAATTCTCAGAAATGTTGCTACATATAATAAATTATTTCAGAAATATTTTAATACAAATACATATAATATAAAAAACTAAATTTCTTCTAAAAACTTCTGGGGAAAATTAAATATATATGAAGTATAAACTATTGTTGCATTTCCTATGCTTCTGCTAATCGCTAATGTTAAATTGTGTGGTCATTGAGCACCTTCTTAGAATCTGAGTAAGAAGCTAAAAATTTTCCAGTAATATACTATTGATGAGTCTAAAAAAATTAGGAGGTGGCCTGGACTCTAGCTCAAAAAAAGTTTTTTTGAACCACCCTGGGGCAGGGGGGGGGGGGGGGGGGGGCTGAGAAAAATCTCAACTTCCTCCAAAGCCATGGAGGCCATACATGGTAGTAAATATTTAAGATACTTTACGTTTTTTTCGCGATCTTTTGACGAAATTTGCATTTTTTCGCGATCTTTTGATTAAATTTGCATTTTTTCCACGATTCTTTGACGAAATTCACGTTTCCCGTGATCCTTGAACAAAATTTGGGGTTTTTTTCCACGATTCTTTGACGAAATTCGCATTTTCTTTTTGACTGTTGAACGAAATTTGCATTTTTTGCGATTCTTTCACAAAATTTGCGTTTTTCTGTGATCTTTTGACAAAATTTGAGTGTTTTCCTGCGACTTTTTGACGAAATTTGAGATTTTATCGCGAACTTATGAAGAAATTTGTGTTTTTTTTGCAATTCTTTGACGAAATTTGCGTTTTTTCCATCATTCTGTGACGAAAATTGCGTTTTTTTCCATGATTCTTTGACGAAATTTGCATTTTTCCTGCTATTCTTTAACTAAATTCTCGTTTTTTCCGTGATTGTTGAACGAAATTCGCGTCTTTTGCGATCCTTTGACAAAATTTGCGATTATTTGACTAATATTGCCTTTTTCCCGTGATTATTGAATGAAATTCGTTTTTTTTTCAATCTTTTGACGAAATTTGCTTTTTTTCGCGATCTTTTGACAAAATTCCTACCTTTTCCGCGATCTTTTGACGAAATTGGTGATTTTTTCTGGAAACTATTGACGAAATGGATTTTTTTCGCCGACCATTTGTCAAAATTTGCGATATTCTTCAGTGAAATGCTTTATGTTTGAATTTTCGGATTGATGACCGATTATTGTTAAATCTGTCTCTAATTTCTCAGCGTTTTGTTTATGCAGAATCAGTTTTACTTGTGAAAATGGATCCTGTCTACAACGAAATCCTAGCTTATGCAGAAAAACTGCTATTGTCTTGCAGGAAAAAAACCCACACAGTAACACCTACTAAGATAAATATTGTCTAAAATGGAATTTGTTTCCCATCTTGTGTTTTTTCTTTTTGTAAGAAGCACCCTATTCGAAAGCACTAATTAAAAACTCATGAAAACAGAACCTGTCTGAAATAGAATACAGCTTTAAAAGAAAAAAAAATCATGGTATGACAAAATGAATTCCCAGTAATTATACCTGCTAAGACAGAAACCCATCTAAAATGCAAAATTGTCCCGGTGCCTTCTGATCTTGTCGATGCAGGTTTTATTCTGCTTTGTCTTTACAAGATAAAGTCAAAATTTTCGTATCTTGCAACTGAATTATAAAAAATCTAGGGGGGTGGGGGGTTAAGCCCCTCCTTGCCCTCCCCCCATAGGGCGCCCTTGTAAAGCATGCACATTTATATCTTTCCAGAAACATAAATATAAAAGAATTATATACTTTCCAAACATATTTGAATTAATGAAAGCTTGGAGGAAGTGAAAGACTTAAAAAAATGTTTTCTTACCATTTTTTTCATAATTTTCTTCTCTGAAGAGGGTTTAATATCAAACTAATACCTTAGCACAACAGCAACTGATAACAGAACATGTGTGGAGTCTACTCTTCAAAGCATGCATTTTGTGTTTTTCCTGGAATTCGAGGGTCCAGTCCCATTTCCAAAAAAAGAGCAAGAAACAGATGCAATTAATTAAGACTCCCAATGGTGCAGTTTTGAAGAACTCAAGGTGGCATTCACAGGGACAGGAAATGACCATTCCTTTTAGTCTACGGCTGATTTCCAATAGTGCGAAGGAATGCTCTCCTTGAAATGAGTCCAGTTTTCGTTAAAAGCCGATATCTATAACCATATGTTTTCCCCATTTTTAAAATAAAATACATTACCGCCATTCAAACAAATCAAACTTTTGAGCAGGATTTGATTCGATAAAGCGGCGAATTTCGAATAAAATAAATATAATTCTAACTTTAGTTTTGTTTTAAATTATTTGATTCATAAAAAAATGGAAATTTCTGTATTTTTGTCTTGGCTCTGGGTGGGGGAGGGTTTAACCCCAAACACCCCCCCTCCCTCCTCGCTGCGCCACTGCTTAAATCTCAGTTAAATAAAAAAAAATTCACTGCTGACCATTTTTTTTCTTTATTTTGAATCATTAAGACATTCGTTTATAAGTTTAAAATGCTATTTTAGTAAGTTTAATTTCACCAGATTTTTATTCCTGAAAAGTCAAAAGATTGTGAGAATGCACCATAAAAATAAAAAATCATTATTTTCACATTTTTCTGTTAAAGCAATTACACAAAAAAAGTACAGCATTTTCAGAAAATTTATCTTACCTTGAAATCTTCTGATTCATAAAGCAACTTTGCAATGTATCTGCAAGGCATTTTTGGGTCAAACAATATCTGATTAAAGCTCTACCATAACCAATAGGAGTTTTTAACTGAAATTGCAAGTATGATAACTTTAGGAATGCACAATGTATACATACATATGATATATAGAGTATTGCTTTGAATTTATCTAACATCAACTGAATCAACTATTATCTGTTTATGATGTATACAATATCACCCACCTTTCCACCCACACACACACCCAAAGGGAAAAAAATGTTACTTTTTAAACATAAAAACAGAATTTTGAAATTAACTTATGTATTTTTAATTAGCAAAAAGATTGTTTTTAAGTATGCATTTTAAATTGAATTACTTGAGGCGGCTAAAAAAGAGCATTGTATCAGAAAAAAAATAGAAATAGCCATTTGATTTGATATTTTGTCTTCTTTCAGTTTATGTTACAAAAATAAGCTTAGGGGCCATCTTCATATAGAAATTGAATTAAACTCTGAATTTTTCAACACAAACATCTAATTTTGATATCATATTTGGGTTTTTTGGTAAATTTTACCTTAGGATACCAAACAGGAAGACATTTGGTGGAGTAGACAAGGAGTAGCCAAATTTAAATTTTTAAACTCCTAATCTTAAATTTAATTTTATTATACTATTATCTTTAACACAATCATACTGATTGGAAAAGTTATCATATGAACTGAATATTTCCAACTGAGCAAAAAAACGCACAAGCCGAGAATCGGACCCAGATCCTTGGTTTGCCAAGGATGGAAGCCAAGATCTGGGTTCAACTCCCGACTAGGGCAATTTTTCGCTTAGTTGGAAATATTCAATTCATATGATAACTTTACCAATCAGTATGACTGTGTTAAAAATAATAGTATATCTACGTACCCATTGTTTATGTGGAGTTCCTTTACCTACGGTTTATTCTGTTGAGCTGTCTACATGGCAGACGAGATGTTATTACTAAAAAGGTTATCTGAGCGAAATATACTCGCCGGTTGTCAGCCCAGGTAGATTAAACAGTAGAGCATTGGCAATATAAGCCAAGGATCTGGGTTCGATTAACGGCTTGGGCATTTTTCAGTTGGAAATATTCAATTCATATTAATTTTATTAGTTGGAAAACAAGCAGCAATGTGGGTAGTTTTTTTAAACATAACTAAGAAAAAAACAATTTAACAAATTACAATGACCATTTGGAAAATGATTTTTTCAAAGACTAAAATTTAAGACATAAAAAATTGCATGGAGTTGATCATACGTTACGTACGCCATGAATTAAACATTAATAGTGTTATTACATGTACAAATTGCAAACGATAAAAATCACCTGCGAATCGTCAGATTTTCTAAAACTTACGTATTATCCACCTGAAACTTATGTATTATCCACGAACTGGATTGGCTGTTATCCTGTATGGCTGTCTCCATTGGCTGTTCGGGAAAAGGCTTTTCCATCGTCAGATTTCTTGGAAATCTGACGACCCATTTTAAATGAAATTTCATTCACAAACTTCTAAACATCCCACAATATTACTTTTTACACCGTCGTATAGATAAAAAAATGTACTTTTAAATGCAATTTGTTTGAAAGCTGTATCTCAATTTGTTTCTGAGTTATTAATTTTTTTTTGTAGTTTTTATTACTTTTTTGTCATAGTGGCAACAGAAGTATCCATCTCTGTTGAAAGTTAAAGGAAATACAGATTACTGTATAGACCAATCAGAAAACAAATAAAATGCAGATTAAACCAATAAAAAGCTTCAGATATGCTTTTTATTTTCTACCCTGACAAGGACAATAACCATTTTTCCAAATGGTTTAAAAAAAAAAAAAAAACTTGGCGCAGTAAAAAGAAAGTTTGGATTAGATATTTAAAGCCTCTAGATATCAATTTCTTATAAAAATTTTTATAGGTTACATTTCATATATATATATATATATGAGGACATCAGTTTCAAAACTCCCCTTATTCAAAATTTAAAAAATCGAGTTTTTTCTACCAATCTATTCTATTGGTAAACCTGCACAGAAAAAACACCATAATCTGTAAAAAAAATATTTTTATCCTTTATTTTTGGGCTCTTAAAATATTGGTTTGGTTTCAAAACTCGCCTTATCCACTAGGGAGTTGGCAACAAAACTAGCTTTATCCCTGCGCATGCACAAGACCAATGGACGACTAGCTTATCAGCTACTATCACAGTAATTTTCCTTCATTTCTCTGCGACCTGTTGCTATTTTCGTTTAAAGTTTTTACCTGTTTTATTCATACAAACTAATTAAATATGTTTTACAGCATGCCTTATGTATAATGGACAGTGAATAAACTCTTGCATATTGTAAGAGAAGGAGGAAGAAGAGAAAAACAAATATGAACACATGGGCTAGAAAAGAATACACGCAAAAGAAGATTAAAATGTAAGTTCAAAATGGAGAATCACTTTCTATATTTTTTACTGTCAGAAGGCGTTAAAAGATTTAATTTTTATTCTCAGGCACAAACCTAAGGCATTTCTGGTCCCCTAAAAGTGCACTCACCAGAAAGAGAACCTCGAGTATTCAACTGTCTCAATGCAAGATGTATGACGCTTCTACCAAGCTTTTTTTTTCAAGCAAAGACAAAATTGCATAAGATAACTTTATTTTGAAGTTCACATTTCAAACATCTCCTTCAAGGAAACGTCCAGGTTTCTTTCCTTCCATGAAACATCCAGAAAAGTAAAATTTTCATCTTGAAATTTTTTTAAGTGCATCTCAGTGCGCTTTCAAAGGCATTACGATTGGGTACTATATAAAGACTAAGAACCATGGCCATCTTCAAATTTGTGGAAGTTTATTTTGAAAGATTCTTGGAATATAAAAATTCAGAGTGTAAAAGTTGTGCTAGAAGCATCTAAAACCTGGAGTTTCTTCTTAAAAAGAAGGGGGAGGGAGTCCCCATGAAGCAAGCGAAACTTAAGGATGTCCACGGATTGTTAAAAAAACATTTTGATGAAAACTGGTCAGAAATGGAGGTGCTTACTTTCTATAAAAATATTATTTCTAAAGAAACAGAACAGAAGGAGATGGTGTATATATGTAATATTATATGTTATATATTTTTTACATTCTTTTTAAAAAAAGTTATTTTAATCATAAGCTATTTATGATGAGTTTTATTTGATTATTGATAAGTTTGCTTTTTTATAATAAAACATAATACTAAATTTTAATCATACTTATTGCTCTTGTAAGGTTTATTTTTTAATCCAAAATATTATCATCCGATGATTAAAAATAGAAACTATTAATTTCTTTCAGCAAGTATGATAGACGATTGGCAACAAAACTCTTCTTATCCATAAGTTGGCAACAAAACTCTTCTTATCCGAAACTTTTTCCAATTAATTAATTAAATGAATTAAAGTAGATTTTCCAACATAACACAATGATATCGCAGAGCAATTAGCTATAAGTATACAAAAAATTGGAGGTATTTGATGCACGGGGTCGCAGTTGCAGGTTTTTCGCAATTTCCCAAAATTTGATTTTTTGGATAAGGCGAGTTTTGAAACTCATGTCCTCATATATATATGTATTTTAAATTAATTTCAAAATATATGTATTTTTAAATTAATTTCAAAATATATGTATTTTTAAATTAATATTTTAAAAAAATGCTTGTAACCTATGAATTTTTTTTAATAGAAATCGATTTCTAGAAGTTTTAAATATGCAAATCCCATATTATAGATAACTGCATCAAGCAGTTTTTGAGTTATACTTAAAAAACTATCTGCATTGCTGCTTATTTTTATTTCGAAACTAGTAATAAAATGAAATTTAAGATTAGGAGTTCAGAATTTTAAACCACCATAGCTCCTAAACTACTCCACTGAATGACTTTCTATTTGGTATTTTAAGGTAAGATTTACTGAAAAACCAAATATGTTGTCAAAATTAGGTGTTTGTATTGAATATTTCAGAGTTTCATATAATTTTTATATGAAGACGGCCCCCTAAACATATTCGTTTACCTAAACTGAAAGAATACATAATTTCCAGTCAAATGACTATTTCTATTTTTTCTAGACCGATTTGGTGATAAAAATGTATGGGGTGTTTATTTGTTTATTTTTTGCAGACTGCACATAGCTGCAAACCATCCCGAGCACTGTGCCAACTTGTTCAATTCAAATAATCCTGTTTTGAACCAGAAATTTTTCTTAATAAAGGAAATCAAATGTGTATCATATGAAAATAATACACATTTTATTAAATATATTTTTTGGTTAGAAACATGCTTATTTGAATTGGTCAAATTGTTGGCAGCTATGGAAGTATTAGGAGCAGTGATGGCCCATGTTTCGGGACTGCAGAATTGCAGCAACCCCTATTTTCATTCAATATTAAGAGCACAAACATACAAAGCTTCAATATATATATATCTCCCCAGAACATTCCCAGTATTCAATTTGATGCCTAGAAAGTTCCATATCAAGATGTAAGGGGAAAAGAAATTATTTTTTTACCTTAAATTAACATCAGTAACAGCAAGAAAATAATTCCACAGTTATGTTTAAACTTATGAAAAGAAAGGGGGGGGGGGGTAGGGGGGTAATTACAACTTAGTATGAAATCTTATAAAATATCAAAGGCTGAGAAGGTACATGGAATATATATTTTTCCATGTTGTCCAATTACATTTTATAAATTTTCCTTAATATCATGCATTCTATGAAAAATAAAGGCACAAGCCAAAAAATCCACAAAATTTAGTAAAAACCCACTCTAAATTAATTGACCCAAAAGTATCAAAATAGGCATGAAACAATGTTAAATTAAGTTATATACCTCTATATGACAAGTAATAAATTACAGTAAACAAGCATGTGATATAAACAACACACTAACCCTTTCTACCTACTTCAGTTGATGTTTTTTTTAAATTCAACTCCACAGGGCTAACCCTTGTCAAAGATAACAACATTATCAAATTAGAGAACTTTTTTATTTATTTTGACATAAATGGATAATTTAATACTAACTTAATAAAATGATGCTGTAATTATTTTCGATCTTCAACTCTTTATATTATTACACAACAATATTTAAAAAATAAAATAAAAGTTTAAATGTAAGTACTACTACAAATAATTACAACTATATTCAATTAAAAGTAAAAGATATTGAAAAATATATAAATATTTTGAAAATTGACTTTAATCGCATAAATAAATTTTCAAGGATTATGTCCCTTAAAATTTACTTTAAGAAAAAAAGAAAAAATTTAATGCATTTTAATTCCTTTAATTATATTGAAAATTCTATTAAAAGTCTTTACAATAAAGATAATAGTCAAGTTCAGAAAACATAATTAAAAACAGTTTAAAATTTACCAAACATTTTTTATTTACGATGTTAATAAATTATTTCAGATGGGTATTCAACAGATCAAATTCAAAATAGCAATTTAACGACTTTTTTTTTTTTTTTTTTTTTTTTTGTTATAATTCTAGATAAAAGCAAAATGAAACAACAGGTTCAGTGCATATCTTGTTTTTCTTTCTTTTTTAAATAAGGACTTAACTGTCTTTCTAATTACACAATAAAAAAGGAAATTTCTTTTGCCTTGTGATGCCACTCCATAATAATAAAATATATATATAAACATACTACTGATAAAGGCAAGCATTTTGGCAGAACCAACTTTCTGAAAGATTATACTAAGACACACGTACACATTGGCAAGCAGCTTATATTCTAAGGTACAATGAATAAGTGTTTTTTTTTTTTTTTAATTACCATCCAGGAGACACAGATGACAGTTTAAAATTGCAGAAAAAATTTAAACATGAAAATGGACATGAAATCAGCAAAAACGAACATGGAAAAAAACCTTAAAAAAAACCACTTTTCTTTGAAATAGTAAATATTAATATTTTTTAAACAGAAGATATCACTACAACTGGGAAGGTACCTTGAATAAGTGAGTTTTTTTTTTTTTTTGAATTGGGACATTTTGTATTGAAACTGGGACATGGAGATGTCAATTTCAAAATGCCGAAAAAATGGAAAACGTGAAAACTAACATAAAATCGACTTCTAGAACTTTTTTTTAAAATAGTATATATTAATAATTTTTCAAACAAAAGATATCATTATAATTGGGAAGGTATCCTGAATAAGTGGGCAGTTTTTTTAAATTTAAATTTCCATCCGAGAAACAGGAATGGCAGTTTTAATTACAAAAAAAGAAATCTTTTCCCTTTACCCTGCTCATAAAATGAGGATTCCCTGGACATGCATGGAAGCCACCTTAATTCCGGCAAACTGCCAAAAATTGAAGCTCATTTATTAAGGTTTTTATCTCAACTAATTTTCAAAAAATGAAAAATCTGAGTTTCAAGTGCCTCGCCAGGTGTTTGGAACAGTCATCGTCTATCCTTATCCAAGTTTGCAGACTTCTACAAGCAATAGATTTCCCTAGCCATCACTGACAAACAAACAGATAGACACACAGACAAACAAACAGATAGACACACAGACAAACATCTTTCTTTTATTAATATAGATTATACATAAAGTAAGAAGAGTATGATGAAATAAATGAGGTGTATACTCACAGCTACAACTGATTTCACAAAATTTATACCATCATGACTTCTTTTTGAGGAAGCAAAACAAGCACAGATATAATTCCAATAGGATTTCTTGGGCCCAAGCAAGCCAGGCTTTTCTGAAACAAATATAATTTAAATGTTACACAAATATAAATAACAATTATTCTACAAGTGGAATGAAATTTGCATATGTTCTATAGCATGCACAACTAAAACTTATTTGCGAATTTTTAATAGAAAAAACCCATTAGTGAGCCAATATACAGGGTGATTCAGCTCGTCGGTGACAAACTTTAAGGATCGATAGAGCACACCTAGACGAACATTTTTGAATAGGGAATGTAGGGTCCCTGACGCGATGGTAAGGCGCTAGGCGCTTTCGAAAATTTGGGTGCCGAAATTCGAAACGTCATAAAAACTAGGGAAATGGTTAGATTTTCTTGCTTGTTGCGTCGAAATGATTCTGTTTGTTTAGACTTTCTTCAGTACCAATTTGATAAGCGTATCTCTTAAAACATGGATAGGGGGCGCTGCAGACTTTGGAGAGCTAGACAACAACTTTAAGCCCGTTATTTTGATAATTTAACACATGCTCGCCAAAGTTTATGCTCTAACTTAAAGTTTGAACCCAAAAGTAGAGCCCTGCAAAAAGCGTAAGAGCCGGAATAAAATGTCAAAGTACAGGGTGGTCGAAACTCGAAGGCTCCTAAGAGATAAACAAACAGATTTCTTGACTTATGGCATGCATTTTCATGATTCTGTTTGCTGGGGCTCTCTGAAACTCAGTTGAACGGTACAAAAAGAAACATCGATAGGGGGCGCTTTGGGCAAAAAACATAATTCGTTGACATTTCGGACGCTAACTGGAAACGGGGCGCTACGATCAGTTAGTAATAATGAAAACACATTTTCTACCTCTGCTCAACACTTCTGAATAAATTTAGACCAAAAACATCAATGATACTGGAAATTTATTTACAAAAAATAACACTACAGAAGATGCTCGAAATTTCGACCTTGGGCCATGATGCAGGCTTCGCACCTCCGTCGCATTGAGGAGTGTGTGTTTCCAACAATGCCAGGAGTATCTCTGATCTGCCCTGCAGCTGCCACAATGCGCGCCACAAGTTCTTCAGCACTGCTGACAGGTGTATGGTATACCTCGGCCTTCAGGTAACCCCAAAGGAAGAAATCCAAGCAGGTGAGGTCTGGTGATCGGGCAGGCCAGTGAACTGGACCCCCACGCCCGATCCACCGCTGGCCATACCTTGCGTTTAGATGGAGACGCACGTCGTTCGTGTAATGGGCCGGAGCTCCATCGTGCTGTAACCACATCTGGCGACGCGAACCTTCGGGTACGTGCGCCTCATCCAGAAGCTGCGGCAGCACTTGATCCAGGAAAATCAGGTAATTTCCACCTGTCAGCCGTTCAGGTAACAAATAAGGGCCAATGAGGCAATCCCCCAGAATGCCGGCCCACACATTTACTGAGAAACGCTCCTGGGCTGCTCGGCTTCTGGTTTCATGTGGATTTTCATCACACCACACATGACTGTTGTGGGCGTTCCACATTCCCTCCCGGCTGAAGGTGGACTCGTCCGTAAACAAAATGCTGTTTACAAAACGGGGATCCCTGGATCTCATCGCCAAGTACCATCTTGAGAATTCCACTCGAGGGCCAAAATCCTGCTCTCTGAGCAACTGCACCCGCTGGATGTGGTAGGGGTGCAGATTCCGGGAACGTAAGATGCGCCACTCAGTTGCTTGCGAAATGCCAACATGTCTGGCGATATCTCTCGTGCTAAGACCTGGGTTGTCCTCAACCAGGTTAAGCACAGCCTCTTCGTTGTCGGGGGTGCTCACTGATCGCTCCCGTTCAGGCCTGCCTCCGTCGAAAGATCCCGTTGTGGACAACCTCTGGTGTACTCGAGCGAAGAAGGCATGGCAGGGGATTTGCCTGTTGGGGTAACGCTCGGCGTACAACCGCTGAGCGGCTCGTCCATTACAACCAGCAGCGCCATACGCCAAATGCATGTCAGCCAATTCAGAGTTTGTGTACCGTTCCATCCTACTACCGATCTGCAGACAAGTAACCCGAAGCTTAAGTAGGTACCGCACGTTCAAAAGACGTGTCTGCGCATACAACTACGTCATCTCGCGTTGTCGTCTACGCATTACGTATCTTTTGCATATCGATATGGTACGATATCTTTTGCATAAATCAGCAAAAAGCACCTTATGTAAATTTTATTGCGCGCATTGTGCATGATTGAAACCAGCTATGTTTGTTAAAAAAAAAAAAAAAAAAACTGCAGTTTTAATAGCTTCTTATGATAAGTAAATTACTCTCTTGTTTTGTTTCTAACTGATCGTAGCGCCCCGTTTCCAGTTAGCGTCCGAAATGTCAACGAATTATGTTTTTTGCCCAAAGCGCCCCCTATCGATGTTTCTTTTTGTACCGTTCAACTGAGTTTCAGAGAGCCCCAGCAAACAGAATCATGAAAATGCATGCCACAAGTCAAGAAATCTGTTTGTTTATCTCTTAGGAGCCTTCGAGTTTCGACCACCCTGTACTTTGACATTTTATTCCGGCTCTTACGCTTTTTGCAGGGCTCTACTTTTGGGTTCAAACTTTAAGTTAGAGTATAAACTTTGGCGAGCATGTGTTAAATTATCAAAATAACGGGCTTAAAGTTGTTGTCTAGCTCTCCAAAGTCTGCAGCGCCCCCTATCCATGTTTTAAGAGATACGCTTATCAAATTGGTACTGAAGAAAGTCTAAACAAACAGAATCATTTCGACGCAACAAGCAAGAAAATCTAACCATTTCCCTAGTTTTTATGACGTTTCGAATTTCGGCACCCAAATTTTCGAAAGCGCCTAGCGCCTTACCATCGCGTCAGGGACCCTACATTCCCTATTCAAAAATGTTCGTCTAGGTGTGCTCTATCGATCCTTAAAGTTTGTCACCGACGAGCTGAATCACCCTGTATGAATTTAAACACAAATTTTTAATTAATATTCTTCTGAGTCAAGAAAACGTAACCTCTAAAAAAAAAGTTTTCATAAAAAAATATATTCTCTAGTATTGTCACACAGTTTCAAATGTAGAAAATTTTTAGTTTTACTCAAAATTCATTTCCATAGAAAATAGGGGGGACATACTTATAAACATGCTTTGATCTACAATTAAAAGGAGAAAAAATGCTGAGTGTACGACACATATAATTTTATATTATCAGTCACAAGAAATCTATGGGTCTCTTTATGTTTAATGAAACCAAATTAAGTAAACAAAAAAATAAGACATATTGAAAAATTCAAAAGATTATGAAATGGGAACAAAGCCATTTACATTTATCAAATTATGATATAATACATTGCAATTAGTATATATTGTTATTAAAATATATTCACTTTATAATGTAAAATATTTAATTCATGCATAAAATAAAATTGATTATAATTACTATAAAAATACAGGGCAATTGAAAAATGACTTTACATTTTCACAGTTTTATAAAGGTGATTTTACTAAACAAAAACCAGAGAAAATTACCAAATCTATTTGATTGCATGAGTCTATGTGCATATCTTAACAGAAATGTACTACTTTTCAATGCAATCTTTTGAATTTTCATATGCATTCAATATGGCACTGCCTATGGCAACAAACTTCTAAGAAACATGGCCTGACTTATAAATTGGTTGGTTTGATTAAGTTTTATTTATTTTTTGTAAATATGCAATAGATTCAAATCCAGCACATCTCTAAAAATAGGAAGCACCCTAACTAGAATATAGATTTCAGACTTCCTGCAAATTGACATTTTCTGCAATAAATATTTTGATATCAGAATATTACTGATATCAAATTTACTGATTAAAAATTTGTGGCACTCTTAAAATAGTAATAGTAATTTCTATTCTAATTTTAAATTTTATGAATTTTGCTGCTTACCAGTCTACAGAAAATATTATATTTAAATGAATTATGAAATTGTGAAATATTTGTAACATAGTAGGTAACTTGAAAAATTTAACATTAAAAATGGAAGGTTTAAAGGACAAAACTTGGTAGGAATTATTGTATCATTATTAGTTGATTTTTGCTAAACTCATTTAATATTTCTTAATCAACTTGTCTGGAATGAAACAAAAAGCTAAGAAAGATGTATATGAATAAAGGACATTCAAAAATTAACTTGTGCATTTGTTGCATTGAAACCCGAAGTTCTGGCATTTTTATATTTTTCATAGTAAGTTATTTCAAGATATACATTACATAACATTATGGAAAAAATGCAATACACTCTAAAAAATTAATGCCCAGAGCACAGGCTTGATAGACTTGTGTGATAAATAAGCCCTGCTTTAAAATAACCAGCGTATATATCATGGTAACTTGGTAGTTTAAATTAAAAGCGAATACAATTATCATAATCACATAATTCAACTGAATTACATTATATAAATAAAACATTTTGTTTATATTGCCACCTTATTGTTACAAAACATAAGAAACTGAAATGAAACTTGTTGGTTACCATCAATTACAAAATAAATGACATATGTTCATGATTTGCGGGCAAACCAAAATTGATTAAAAAAAATTACTTGACTACAGACAATTTAAATAAGTTTAAAAATTTGTTTAAACTAAGATTTCATAAAAATTTATATATTTGATTAAAACCATTATTAACCCCTTTGGGACGAGCATCATGTACACGTGACGCATATAAGGTGTCCAGAATACTTGGTTATTTCCACCAGTTATTTTTTATTGTAAATTTTGCCGTATTTAATCACGGCATTTTCTCGATTCAATTAGGCAAAAATTTCTTTTTTGAAAAACCAGTGATAAAAGATAAAAATTCTGTAAAAGATGCTTATCGCAAAGGGGTTAAAGTTTATAGAAGTTTCATGACTCAACATAAATAATGCAAAAGAATTTTACAGAAATGGAAGAATTATATCATTTAAAGAATTATAAAAACATATTTTCATTGTTCATAAATGATTATGGAAATGTTCTTAATATTGGAAAATAAATTTACATTGATTACACAGGGAATTTTAACGTAAAAAAATTATATAACTTTACATAGGTAACTGTTAGCTTTTTGTTATAATCCATGGATAACAATAGATGAAAATTAACATTTTTAAATTGTAAAAAATATATTAAAACTGTTATATAGTGTAAATATTACAGCAATTTGCTTGGTTGTCAGATATGTAGTTTTCTCTATGCACTAGGATTAATATAAATTATTTATGAATAATTTGCATTTTTTGGGAATGAAATATTTTCTCTTTCTAAAAGAAGAAAATTCAAAATTAATATAAGAAATGTATTTAATGAAATCTTAAGATGTAAATTAATAAAAGAAAGATCTGTTTACAATTTAAAAGAGAAAATATTATGAAATGAGGAGCAACAGAAGGATAACATTTTTAAATTAAAAGACATTCTCTAGCATCTATCAAAGAGTTGCAATGGGCAGAGAACTTTTAGAAAGGTTTAAGTTAAATCAGCTCTGAATGAAAAAGTCTTTCTGCTATAGTAACATATTAATAATGCATGATAGGTAATATTACCAATTATACCCATTTCATTAAGTTATTTCATACAATATGTTATTTGACGGCAATAAAATAATAAAATGTTATAATAGCATAAAAATAATTTGAATAGCCCTGTGAATACTTATGTTAATTTGTTATTAGAATAAAATCAATATAATTAAAGTAAAAGTAACCAACAGATTTATTATTATTTCAGTAAGGGAATTTAAAAATTTAATATAGAGGTTACAAAATCTTAGAACAAATCTCCCAAAAATTTTGCTTATTAAAGAAAAGAAAGATAAAAGATTTTAACAGCAAATAAATAAAAAATAATATAGGTAGTAACTAATTAAAAATATAAAAGAGATTAAAAAGTACCAAAAGTATTAATTCATGAAGAAAATATATAATCAATGTAAAACAAACCTATAAGGCCAAATAATAAAATTAGTTCTATTGTTTCTTGCAGCCTATGAAGTGTAGGAGAATCATCATTGATAGGAACTTTTCCATCTTCAGACTGCCTCTTGAGTTCTGACACACAATCTAATTATAAAAATTAAAAAACATGTTAAGAAATAAAAAGAAAAATCTTAAAATTATTTTTCAGTATGGTAAATAAATCATTCAAGCCTCTCTCTCTCTCTATTGTAAGGGGAAAAATCTGCAGCATGCGAGAGTGATAGGGAGGAATATATGTTAAAATTGCGAAACTTTTAGCAAATTCCTAAATTACAAATTTGTCAAAAAAGAAAAAAAAAAAAAAGCTGTTCTGAAATTATATAAAAATCTTACATTAGAAACAACTACTGCTTGAAACATTTTTATTTATTTTATTTATTTATTTTTTTTTTAAAAAACTCTAGATTTTAATCTCAACAAGTTTCCTATTCTAATTTATAATCTGTGATATAAATTGGGATATAATCACTTTTGATCAGAAAAGATAAAATTGATATTATACATTGTGGGAAGTTCTGGGCAAGTTATATTACAATAGCTCGGTTACCACCTAAATGAACTACCCTGACATAGCCATTGGAGGAAAAGGGCAAATCTTCTATTATTACCTTGGTTTAGTCTATTGCAGGTATGCATTAAATAATAAAAGGGATCATACAAAATCCTGGTTGAGAGGAGAAAGTAATTAAACTTATATATATATATATATATATATATATATATATATAAACTAAGCATAGTAATTACTTTAATTACAGAATAAATTACTGACATTGACATTGTGTACTTTTATGTGGACTCTCAACTTTTTGGATAAAGAGTGAACTAGAATTTTAAATTGTAAATGTCTAGGAAAATTAAGTTTTAACAACAGTCTAATACCTGCAGATAGATGAGGGATATTAAAAAATAATACACATCTAAATCTCAATGCAAAATTGATTAAATATTTTATATACACATAATAATACTCAGAGCCTGATTAACTTCTGAAGTCATGGGAAGCCCAGCATTATTTCGGGGGCCCCTTTCATTCAAGAAGAGTTTTCTGAATTCGGCATACCCAAAAACTCACCAAATCTACAAATATTACTCTAAACAGTTGCTCATTTGAGTTACACATATTTCATTAAACAGCTCTTTTATGTTCCCCTTACACAAAAATTGGATACAACCAAGAAAAATATGAAAAAATGATTTTACCTAATATTAGCATAAAAATGTAAGTTGAATAAAAAGGTTATTTCAGCATGTATGCATAATATAAAATGTCAATATTTTGAAATACTTGAAATTTTGGTAGTAGTTTTAAATGATTAATGTTTTATGTTGTGAAATACTGTTTGCGGTGGTTTTTAATGATGTTTCATAATTTCAAACAACAAACATATTGAAATTTATATGCATATCTATGAACTGCACTGCAAGATGCTTACTATAGAATATGGTATTGATAGCATTTATTGATCATTTACAGGGACACTAAAAAGTTAGGCTCCTGTAATATGGGCTGATTCACGCCTCCATTTAATTTCTCAAACGGACGCCCATGGCGTCTTATCATGTAAGGGGGTGAGTGAATTTAGTTACTTAATCTCATGCAAAAATATTAGAATAAATAATTAAGACATTTAATTATTTTGTATATTAAAAAGATAAAATAGTCACATGTAATTATGCTTTTGTATAATGAGATATTAGAATTAAAAATTTATTTTCATCAATTAATTTTTATTGATATGTTTTACATTTATATTTAAGAAAGACAATATAAATTGAACTAATACTAAATTTGATTTAATGTGAGTGTGTATATATATTGTGAGAATTCGACGATATCTCACATTGAAACTCTCAATTAACAAGGTAGAAGCCAGAATAAAGAAACTAATGTTTTTTCACCTAGCCTCCAAATTTCTTCAGAGTCCTAGAAAATGTCGCTAAAGATGAAACAAATACTTCAATTTCAATCAATCTTCGCAGAGGACACTAGGGTGAAAGGAACTCTTTTATCTAGCGAGAGAAATATTCTTTTGATGTTCACGAGGGTCTCGTTCCCGTGGGAAAGTAGAAAGTGAAACCAGATATTAAACCTGACGCCAAGGTTCCTGACTGCAGCCTATAGAGAAAGGGCTTGGCTATGAGATCATGGGCCATGGATGGTGAGTGGCTAATGGGAGTGGCTTTGGTCCTAGACGGAAAAACGAAACTTATAAAAGAGGATGCAGGAGCATTCTCGAGAGCTTAATTTTCTCTTCTGTTGAAGTTGAGACTTCAAGGTGTTTCTGGCCGTGCAGAGTGGAAATCTCTCATGGGTCGACGGCTTCGGAACATATTCCGAAGCACAGAAAAGTGAAAGCCAGGTGTGGCTGTTAAGATATCTCCATCACGGAGTTGAAGATCGGAGGTTCCTAAACCTCGGTTAAACATCTACAAAAAGTGTGACATTCCTGTTGAGCATCTTGAACTCTATCTTCGAAAATAGTGGACATTGAAAAAATAAGAGACTGACTACACTGAAAGCGATCTATTATTCGAGGACTGGACTTGATTCTATAAATATATTATTGGCAGCTGAACTCGAGCCCTTTTATGAAAAATGTTGTAAATAGGACTTATATAATCCAGAAAACATTATTTAATTGTTTGTAATGTAATAAAATATTTTTTCGATATTGATAAGACTCGGCCGTTGAAGTAGCCCGCTACCATACCACCTTACGACATCGGCTCCGTTACAACTTGGTGGCAGCTAGAAGATTTACAGCAAGGATAATTGTTATTAGAGGAAAGCCCGGGAGGAAACAGACGGCGAACACCCGGATTTTCTGACAACATCTCGAGAGGCAGCTGAAAGAATCGAAACGACAGTTCCGAGGAAGACAGACAGACAGCCCTTCTGGAGTGGAGACAGTTCATCTAGATCAACTAGACAGTGCTTAGAGACAGTGCAACGTGGACCTTGGACGACAAACAGTAGGACACAACATGCCCGATACGAGCCCTTGAGCTACAGTGGACGACACAGGCGGAGTGCCATAACGGACCGTTCCCCAGACAAGATACTTCAAGCAACAACTACAACAGGTAAGCTCATTTCATTTTGAGTGGCTCTTAAACTATTATTTAGCATACTGATAAGACATTAAAATGTTGTTTAAATAAAAATATGAGAAACTTTTTGAGATAAATGAAAATATTAAGATTATGATAAATCGATAATGTGTAGTTAATGGAAATCTAACGATTAATGCAAATTTATATGTTATGTTATCTTTATCATTATTTTTAATGTTTGAAATGCAGAAAGGATTAGATAGGCTAAATTCATAACTACTCAAAAAAAAAAAAAAAAAAAATTGCCCAGTAAAATTTTTTTTTCTTATATAACTTGTGTAAGAAATATATTTTGATGAGTGATTGTATAAAGAGAAATTTTGATGCATGCTGGATTGCTAAATGACAAACAGAGTAAATTAAACTTTTACCCTAAATAGTATAGATGCATTTTGATAAAAGTTGCAGAGAGTGTTCAGTTCTTGAGAAATATTGGGAATGTAGTTTGCCTATAGTATTTGAAAAATTACTTGTTGTTTTCATATTGTGTGTATAGGGACTCTAAAGCTTTAAAATTTTGAATTTTATTTTTTGCTTTACGTTTGGCACAAAAATATAGAAATTCTGAAAATCTTTTGAAAAATCATAAAATAATTTTTACATATTGGTTATGCATTTGAAATGTTTATCTATATTTTTTGCTTAGACATAAAATATTTCTTGTGAGGTGTAAGGTTCATATACTTTTAAATTGATAAACAAAACGAATAGTTTCGGTTTGTATTATTTCAACATACCGTAGTCATGTCGAAGTTAAATTCACTGAAGTACTGCAGGAAAGCAGATTTACAGAATCTCGCAGAAGTTTTAGGGGTGGAAATAGATGAACAAGATAATATGGCAATTATAATCGAAAAAACTGAAGCAGCAGAAAAATACGACGAGGAACTTACTTTAGTGCAGGCAGGGTACATCGTAAAAGACCGTGAAGAGCGAATCGCGGCAGAAAAAGAGAAAGAGAGGGAAAAAAAGAGAGAGAGAGGAAAGAGAGAGAGAGAGAGAGAGGAAAGAGAGAGAGAGAGAGAGAGAGAGAGAGAGGAAAGAGAGAGAGAAGAGAGAATTAGGGAAGAGAGAGAGAAAGATAAGGAAAGGGCGTTTACTTTAGAACAGCTAAAATTAACACAGAGTTCAGAAAGGCAAAATTCTACGGTAAGCAGCGGTTCCGAAAGATCCGTTAAATTACCTCTTAAAACTATTAAGCACCGTTTTGATCCTGCACGATCCGACATAACATTATTCCTGAATTTGTTCGAACGAAAGGCGAATAGGTCCGGAATAGAGCAAGATGAATACGTCACACACTTGTTAGCATTATTGCCGGTGGAAATTGCAGAATTGATCTTACGCAAACCAGCTCAAAAAATTGACAATTTCGAACATGTTAAATTGCTTTTATTAGCCTGGTACAGGCTGAGTGCGGAAGCGTACTGTCAAAAATTGAATAAACATACGCGTAATCCAGGAAACCCGTGGAGAGATCTCATATTCAAATTGAATAGTTTTCTTGAAGGATGGATTAACGGTTTGGTGATTATGCAATTTTCTGAATTAAAAGACTTGTTGATCACTGATCAGATCAAACGATGTGCGCCGGTCGAATTAAAAGAACATTTTATTGATTTGTGGGCGAATTATAAAGATCCCTTGGTGCTCACTACGGCACTAGACGAATACGAGGCGATAAAAGGAGTATCCAAAAAAACGTGGAACACGAGACCCACGCTTGATAGGAAACCTGAAAGGCCTAAGTATGAAGATAAATCGTGCAATAGGAATTCCGAAAGTAAACTCAACTGGCGTGAGTGGGAAACTAATAAAGAAAGGGAAAAAGTCTTCGAACGTTAAAATTGGAGTAAGTGCTTTATTTGTTCCAAAACTGGGCACTTGAGGGCCAATTGTCCCGAAAACAAAAGGACCGAAAAAACCGTTGCTAAAGTTCATCACGTTAGCAGAAATATTGATCTCGAGGAAGGTTTCAAACCCTACTTAAGCCATGCCTTAATTAATGGAGAGAAAATCACTGTATTAAGGGACAGTGGAAGTTGTTCTGATGTGGTCTCAGGCAAATTCATTAAGCCGGAGCAATTAGATGGTATGGTTGTGTGGGTTAGACAACCGCTAATGAACGATTTACGTTGTTTGCCGACGGCTGATGTAACGTTAGAATTGGATGGATTGGGGAGCATAAAAACAAAGGCCATAGTAGCAGACGCAGAATCAGACATGTCTTATTACATCCTGGGGAACGAAACTCAAAAATTGATCGATAAAATTAAGAGCGATAATGCCCAGATTTTAAGCGCCGTGATAACACGGAGTCAGGCAAAACCGAAACCAGAAGAATTGAAGTCCAATCCGACAAAGGGGAAGGATGCAAAAAAGAGAAGTCCCCAGTCAGAAGAGACAGGCGCGGATACATGGGAAAAACCTATAGAAGACGAAACCAGTTCAAGGGAAATGAATGGGGACTTGGGGGAAGACAAAGAGGATTTATTGTTACCCGATCTAGTGGAGGACTTGAGCATAGGATTAAGCCAGGTGGGGAAGAAGGAATTTAAAAGAGAACAAGAAACGGATGACTCTTTAAGCGAAGTTAGAAAAAGGGCAGAGTTAAAGAAGTCACATTACGAATATAAGGACTCGTTAATAGTACGGAAAACGTACGACCACCGGGGAAATGAAAGGATACAATTAGTCATACTCCTGAAGTTTAGACAGGGTCTTTTAGTCGCGTGCCATGAGGGCATTTTGGCACATCTGGGAGAGAAGAAAACGAAAGACAAGTTGTTGAGATTCTTCTTTTGGCCTAATGTAATAAGGGAGTCGGAAAATTTTGTAAAATCATGCGACACGTGTCAGCGCGTAGGGAGATTGGGGGAGCAGAAAAAGGCCCCTTTGACTCTTGTACCGATTATCTCAGAGGTATTTTCAAAACTATCAATAGATTTAGTTGGCCCCTTGCCAGAATCCAAAAAGGGAAATAAATACATGTTGACCGTCATATGTGTGTATAGCCGATACCCAGAAGCGATTCCAATTGCAGATATGCTTTTGGAAATGGTAATTGAAGCTTTGACAACTATTTTCAGCCGTGTAGGTTACGCGTCGGAAATCCAGACAGATTTGGGCCGTAGCTTTACTTCAAATTTAACTACTGCTTTTCTGAAGAAATTCGGTGTAAGGCTAAGACATTCGAGCATGTGTCACCCTCGAATTTAATCGAGGGATTTCACAGGTCAGTTAAGAGATTATTGAAGGCGATATGTGTCGAAAATGGGAGTGATTGGGAGGCAAACTTACCCCATGCACTGTTAGCTTTAAGAACAGTGACCCACGAATCGACGGGATTCAGTCCCGCGGAGCTAGTTTTTGGGAGAAATTTGAGAATGCCGGAAACATTGTTGTTTGAACAATGGACGGGAGAGAGTCAAGAACATGAATTAGTCACTGAATACGTTTTCAAACTGATGAATCGGTTAAAACATTGCCTAGAGCTGGCCATCAAAAACATGACTACTAGCAGAGATAAGAGAAAACTCTGGTACGATAGAAACGCGACCGAAAGGAGTTTTGAGCCAGGAGACGAGGTACTGGTTTTGGCCACTAGTAAACCAAATAAAATGTCAGTAAAATGGATTGGGCCAGACGTAATCGAATCTAAAATTTCCGCTACAAATTATATTGTAAATGTTCCAGGTAGACGCGAAAAATCCCAAATTTACCACGTGAATTTATTAAAACCTTATGTGAAACGCGTGGAGAAAATCAATATTTTGACCCATGAATTTCACGACCTAGACGTGATGCAAGATTTAGAGATAGTTTACCCTTCGGCTGACTCTAACAGTTATGATTTCAGGCAAGTAGTGTTGGAAAGTGACTTGAGGGACCGGTGCACGGCTGAACAGCTGCAGGAGTTAGAAAATTTATTAAACACGTATAGGGAAGTCTTTTCGAACGACCCAGGACTAACAGATCTAGCAGAGCATGATATTGAGCTTGTCAAAAACAAACCAGTGAGGATAAGACCTTATAGAACATCAGTCAGGCAAAATGAAATTTTGAAAAAAGAAATCAAGCGTATGCTTGATTTAAAAATCATAAAGGAGGGGGAATCGGATTATAACTCTCCCATGATTTTAGTGGAGGCCCCGGGTAAGGAAGCCTGACCTTGCATTGATTACCGAAAATTGAACTCCATTACTAGGGCTGAATTTTCCCCACTTCCTAATATCGAGGATAGAGTTGAAAGAGTTGCCGCAGCCCAATACATCAGGGTATTGGATTTGACTAAGGGGTACTGGCAGATTCCGCTGACCCCCAGAGCTAAAAAATTGGCTGCTTTCGTGACTAGTTTCGGGAGTTATTTACCCCTGACAATGCCTTTCGGTTTGGTCAACGCTTCATACCGATTTTCCAAATTTATGGCTAGATTACTCAGGGGGGTAGAAGAATTTTGTCTACCATACCTAGACGACATGACCATTTTCTCGAATAGCTGGGAGGACCATCTTGAGCATATAAAGATAGTGTTAACCTGAATCAAAGAGGCTAAATTAAAAATCAAAATCACAAAATGCAAATTTGCGCAAAAAAGTGTTAAGTATCTAGCGCACGTAGTGGGGGAAGGCCAACGGAAACTGGCAGAGGCGAAAATCAAGGCCATCGTGGAGTTGCCGGCGCCCAAAAACAAGATGGAAATTAGAAGATGTTTGGGTATGGTGGGTTATTATTAGAGATATATAAAAAATTATGCAACCATAGTAGAACCACTCACGCGCGCTTTAAAAGGAAAAAACAAAAAGGGAAAAGTAGATTGGAGCGACGAAATGGAAAAGGCGTTCAAACTCTTTAAAACCAAACTCACCGAAGAACCCATTTTGTATGCCCCTGATTACGATTCCGAATTCGTAATACAAACCAATGCATCTGAAGTGGGTATTGGGGTTATTTTGGTGCAGAGGAAGGGCTCAGAAGAACACCCAATAATTTTTCTTAGCCGAAAATTCACAGAACCAGAGCGGTGTTTCAGTGCCTCCGAGCGTGAATGTGCCGCTATAATTTTCGCAATAAAGAAGCTTAGGCACTATATTGATGGGCAAAAGTTTTCCATAGAAACGGACCGCAACCCATTAATATTCTTGAAAAACAATACAGGTAACAATCCCAGACTACTCAGGTGGGCACTGACACTGCAGCCTTATCATTATGCAATTACTCATCAACCAGGCAAAGATATACCTCACGTGGATTACTTGAGTTGAGTAGAGTAAGTCGGTTGTTAAACCCGACTATATGTATATATTAATATTCATTTTATTATGTGCAAATGTAATCGTGTAAAATATAAATGTGTTTTGTCTGTTAAAGAGAAATTTCGTAATCAAATGTATCCAGTATTTGCAAGCTAAGGATAAAATGCAGGAAAAGGTTTTTTAAGGAAGTGATGTAATTAAACATGGGCCACTTAAAATATATGAGCTAACCTTTTCCCTTACAGAATATTACGTCTGGCAGCCGAAATATGATTTGAGGGAGGGGTGTTGTGAGAATTCGATGATATCTCACATTGAAACTCTCAATTTACAAGGTAGAAGCCAGCATAGGGAAACTAATGTATTTTCACCTAGCCTCCAAATTTCTTCAGAGTCATAGAAAATGTCACTAAAGATGAAACAAATACTTCAATTTCGATCAATCTTCACAGAGGACACTAGGGTGAAAGGAACTCTTTTATCTAGCGAGAGAAATATTCTTTTGATGTTCACGAGGGTCTCGTTCCCGTGGGAAAGTAGAAAGTGAAACCAGATATTAAACCTGATGCCAAGGTTCCTGACTGCAGCCTATAGAGAAAGGGCTTGGCTATGAGATCATGGGCCATGGATGGGGAGTGGCTAATGGGAGTGGCTTTGGTCCTAGACGGAAAAACGAAACTTATAAAAGAGGATGCAGGAGCATTCTCGAGAGCTTAATTTTCTCTTCTGTTGAAGTTGAGACTTCAAGGTGTTTCTGGCCATGCAGAGTGGAAATCTCTCACGGGTCGACGGCTTCGGGACATATTCCGAAGCACAGAAAAGCGAAAGCCAGTGTGGCTGTTAAGATATCTCCATCACGGATTTGAAGATCGGAGGTTCCTAAACCTCGGTTAAACATCTACAAAAAGTGCAACATTCCTGTTGAGCATCTCGAACTCTATCTTCAAAAATAGTGGACATTGAAAAAATAAGAGACTGACTACACTGGAAGCGATCTATTATTCGAGGACTGGACTTGATTCTATAAATATATTATTGACAGCTGAACTCGAACCCTTTTATGAAAAATGTTGTAAATAGGACTTATATAATCCAGAAAACATAATTTAATTGTTTGTAATGCAATAAAATATTTTTTCGATATTGATAAGACTCGGCCGTTGAAGTAGCCCGCTACCACACCACCTTACGACATTGGCTCCGTTACAATATATATAGATAAATTAATATTCTCCCTAATAACACCCTAACATTCAATATTTATGATAAATGCAATGAATTTTCATTTAATGTAATTAATTTTACGAACTTCAATTCCTGCTTACATATTTCAGTATATAGAAATATTCTACTTAATCATTGTCTTCGTATCAAACGTTTATGTTCCTCGCAATTCTTACAGCCTAACATTTTTAAATTAAAGCCTTCTAAAAAGCATTGTCTTATAATTATCCCATCTCTTTTATATCTGCATGGCTCAAATCTTAATATTTATTATTTTTTTTTCTACTTTTTACCAGTATAGTCATATAATATGTATATAAAAAAAACTAAAAAATAGAAAACACTATTATGGAGGGTGGGTTGTGGATTGCTGAAAAAAATTATAAAAACATACACAACAAAAAATTATACAGTGTGTCCACGTATAGCCTGACCGACCTTTATTTTTTCAACCGTTGGTCCTAGATGCATACTTCCAATTACAAAAATGGTCAAAATTAGGTGCAGGGTTAAGATAAAAAAAAAGTTTGAACCGAAAAAACAATTTAGTGAAGAATTACAGAATCTAAATTTTTATACGGTCCCCCGGTCCTATAAGTTATATTTAGTAAAATTTCCCTGTTACACTGCAAGTAAGGCAAAAAAAGTCCCGTTATTCTACGATTAAAATTGACCGAATAATAGCTGTTTAAAGTTGGAGTATACTTTTTGCTGCATATTAGGGGTCATTCACAAATTTAGTAGAAATATAATTTCGTCAGGTATATTAAAGAAATGGTTGAGTTTAAAATTAGCATTGCAATATAAATTTGAAATCTTTAATCATTCTGACATATTACTGCAAAATGCACAATTTGTATTGAACATCATAAGAGGATAAAAATAACAGATTTTTTGTTAAATAAAAGAATGAAAAACAACAGCCTCAATTCTTTACAAAATGGTACATATTTTAAAATGCTGTTAGATTACACTAACTTTCAATTTTTGGGTTGCGGCATGTTTTTTATCTTTTGAACATTGATTCTTATGTAATTTTTAGCACTGAATCCGAAAATGACCTTCATTTTAAACCATCACGTCAGGAATTTTCTCAAATCGCAAATTTCAAAGTTAAAAAGCTAAAAGTTAAGATTGATCCCCCTCCCTTCCCAACCTCATCGGACACCCGAGTTGTTTAGCTGTAAGAAACACAGTATAAGCCAAAAAATCTGATAAATTATTGAATTAAATAAAATTAAACCGAATAAAAAAGTCTTACATCTATTTTATAGTATGAGATTTTTCACTATTTTTTAACCTTGAAATTTACGATTTGCGAAAGATCCTGACATGATGATTAAAAGTGAAGGTAATTTTTTTATTCAGCGTTAAAAAATACATAAAATGTAATTTTAAAATTTAAAAAACACAACCATCGCAGGTTTATGTTATCTAATCTAAAACTCTTTCTTAAAATTCTTGACGGTAATCTATCCGAATTTTTTTGTGTTATCCTCTAATATAAGTATGTATAAGATGTTAAGAGTCGAAATTCATAATAATATTGCATTGCCATCGGATTTAAGTCAGTATGCCAAATTTAACTTCGATCGGACATTTGAAAGTAAGTTAAAGTTCTAGTACAAATTTTAAACTGGAAAGACGATCATTGCAAGTTAAATAAAACCTTATGAAAATAACACAATTTTAGTTTAAAAAAATCATAGCCTCAAATCCTTACAAAATAAAACATATGTTAAAATACAATTATTTTAACCAATCTAAAACTTAACTAATAAAACTTAATCGTAATATTTGTACGATTTCTTTCAAAGCACAGATACCTTGAAATAAGTTCAAGTACTTTAAATACGATCCCTGAAAGCACGGCAGAAATCATCTGTTTTGAGATGCATAAAAGTGGTTTAAGTCGTGCATTTCAAAGTTTCATAACTAGGTCAATTTTAATGTTAGGTGAATGGGAGTTTTTTTGTCTTACTTGTTAGCGTCACAGTAAAGTTTTACTAAATATCACTTATAGGACCTGGGGACCGTATAAAAATTTAAATTTCGTAATTTTTCAATAATTTTTTTTCTTGACCCAAATCGCTTTAAAAATAATTCTTTACCTTATTTAAACCATTTTTGTAATTGGAAGTATGCATCTAGGACCAACGGTTGCGAAAATAAAGGTCGATCAGGTTATACATGGACACACTGTATAATATGTATATATATATATATATACAGGGTGTATCTAAACTCTTGGGCAAAACTTTAAGGGGTGATAGTACACATCAAGGCAAACAATATTAAATAGGAAACTAAGGGTCCTAAACGTCTTCCGAAGGAAATAGGCGCCTTTAAAGTTTAGGGTGCAAAATTTCAAATGATTATAAAAAACGGAAAAATTGGTCGATTCATTTGCGGTTTTCACTAAAACTATTCTTTATGTCAGTATTTTCTTGAAAATAAATTTTAAAGATACAGTTCAAAAAATGCCGATAGAGGGCGCTTTAGACTTTGGAGTAACCAACAACTATTTTTTACCGTTATTTTTTGTATCTCATTACATGCTTTCAAAAGCTTAGACTTAAATTTAAATTTTGAGCTCAAAATCTGAATCGTTGGGAGTGGTTAAGTAGCACAAACTGAACTGTGTTCAGGAGTTAAAATTTCAAATGATTATAAAAAACGGAAAAATTGGTCGATTCGTTTGCGGTTTTCACTAAAACTATTCTTTATGTCAGTATTTTCTTGAAAATAAATTTTAAATCTACAGTTCAAAAAATGCCAATAAGGGACGCTTTAGACTTTGGAGTAACCAACAACTATTTTTTACCGTTATTTTTTGTATCTCATTACATGCTTTTAAAAACTTAAAATTAAATTTTGAGCTCAAAATCTGAATCGGTGGGAGTGGTTAAGTAGCGCAAACTGAACTGTGTGCATGAGTTGGAATTTGAACCCCCCCCCCCCCCCCCCCTCCTGAACACAGTTCAGTTTGCGCTAATTAACCACTCCCAACGATTCAGATTTTGAGCTAAAAATTTAAGTTTAAGTCTAAGCTTTTGAAAGCATGTAATGAGATACAAAAAATATCGGTAAAAAACAGTTTTTCGTTACTCCAGTCTAAAGCGCCCTCTATCGGTATTTTTTTAACTTTATCTTTAAAATTTATTTTCAAGACAATACTGACATAAAGAATAATTTTAGTCAAAACCGCAAACGAATCGACCAATTTTTCCGTTTTTTATCCTCATTTGAAATTTTAACTCCTGAACACAGCTCAGTTTGCGCTACTTAACCACTCCCAACGATTCAGATTTTGAGCTCAAAATTTAATTTTAAGTCTAAGCTTTTGAAAGCATGTAATGAGATACAAAAAGTAACGGTAAAAAATAGTTGTTGTTTACTCCAAAGTCTAAAGCGCCCTCTATCGGCATTTTTTGAACTGTATCTTTAAAATTTATTTTCAAGAAAATACTGACATACAGAATAGTTTTAGTGAAAACCGCAAATGAATCGACCAATTTTTCCGTTTTTTATAATCATTTGAAATTTTGGTCCCTAAATTTTAAAGGCGCCTATCTCCTTCGGAAGACGTTTGGGACCCTTAGTTTCCTATTTAATATTGTTTGTCTTGATGTGTACTATCACCCCTTAAAGTTTTGCCCAAGAGTTTAGATACACCCTGTATATATATATATGTGTGTGTGTGTATGTAGATTTATATATAATTTTAAAAAAAGTATGTTTGTGTGTGTGTACGTTTTTCCCATACATCATACACTATTTAAAAAAAAACCAAACATATAAAAATACCATTACGGAGGGTTGAGGTCGGGAATGCTAAAAAAAGTTTAAAACCTTATATGCTTATATATGTGTGAGCCTGTATATGTGTGTGTATATATGCTTATATATTGTATGGATATATTTAAAAATAAATAAATAAATAAATAAACACGGAGTATCATGCATTTAACATCATAAATTTCTCAACAATTTTCACATATTGCTTCATAATACAAGGATATATTTCACTATCTAAATATTCCTCATTGTTTTTTAAATTTTCACATTTAGTTACATAATACAAGTCTATATTTTACTATCTCAAAATATTCCTCACTGTTTTTAAATGTTATTTATATTTTCATTTTTTATATTATAATATTTTGTTTTTAAATTAGTTAATTTAATCAATTGCCCTTCTATTTATTTATTTTTATATAATTCTTTATTTTACTTTTTATTAATTTATTCCTAGTTTTTCATTCTACTTCAACTAAATGTTAACTAAGTCATTTCTTTATTTCTTCAATCAATTTCATTCATTTTTTTTTGGGGGGGGGGGGGGTGTAAAAAGATGGCAGCAGCAAACATTATTGTTAATAATCCAGTTTCAATTTACATTTTTTCCTTTCTCACACCAGATGGCAGCAAAGTTATGGGTTTCAGTCAGATAATCAACTGTAGACGCACATGTTAAAATAGTCCTAACTCTGTTTTACCATCCAGACATGCTGCAGTTATGCTTCCTAGTATGTAATTTAGGTATTTTTGCTCTATTAATTTTTAATATCCTGTGTGAGGTGTATCTGTTTTTAGATCTCTTGGATTTTTATTATCTGTTTTCTGTTATTTTTGCGTTATAAGGAGATAAATTTTGTCATTTTAGACTTAATGCCGACAAAATTGGATGAAATAACGCATCTTCTATGAATGAACTCACAAGCTCCTCTGAAGATTCTGTGGGTTATTCATAGTTCCTTATTTTACATACTGGTTTCCTATGTTCATTTCTAATTCATCTTTAGAACTTTACCAATTTATTCATATATTTGAGATTTCAAATTTATTATATCTATATATATATATTCACATGTATTGGACTACGTTTTTATTACTTTCACTACAACCTAAAAGTTTCAACCCAAAGTTTATGATTTGTAAAACTTATGACTTTTTTTTACTTTTCTACTCCTTTATTTCAACAATAAATAATAAATTATTTAGATATCCCCCCCCCCACCCCCTCCCGAACTGAGCATTCAAAATATAAAATACTTAAACAAAACTCTTTCATTTTTAATTTTTTTCTGCTCTATTTGTAATTTTATAGTAAGTGTAAGTAAATAATGGATTGTTAAATCAACCCCCCACCCCAGCAAATAAATAAATAAATAATAATAATAAAATTTGCCACCTTCCCCATTTTTTAGCTGACAAAATTAAAAATCTTTTAAAATTAATTCCCCCCCCCCCCTAATGTTTTTGTTGCCCCACCAGTGGCCGAGAGGTTCTGCTCTCGAAGCTGGTAAACCGGAGGTGCTGGGTTCGAACCTAATCGCGCCCGTCGGCTTAATTGTTTGGAGTTTTCCGTGGTTTTCTTCGAACCTTGGATTTCCATACGTAAATACGGATTAGGTTCCCTTAGAAAGACCCCCACGGAGGGCACTCCTCATCTGGCCCATATCCTTCGTATATTTAATGGCCGTCATAAGTAACATAACACATAATGTTTTTGTTATTTTTTTCTAACAATAAATATATGGTGATCTAAATCCCACCTCCCTCTGAACTTTCGTTTTTTTTTTTTCTTTTGAACTCACCTTCTCCCGCAAAAGTGTAATATCTTTAAATTTATATTAACGAGCTCCCTATTCTTTACTTTTTATAGAAACTTAACATTAAATGAATTTTACCATCTAAATCAACTCACCACCCTCAAAATCAGGGCCTGACTAGCAAGTTTTAGTGCCCAGGGCACTTTCAGTTTTTCGTGTCCCTTTAGATTGGTTGATTTACTGATGCTAGTTTTTCTTTATATGTTACACACTTATTCGAAAAAAGTCAATTGAAAAAATCAAGTTTTCCGGAAAATTGAAGAACGGTTCCAGAAAAAAAAAATTATTTTTTCTATTATTTACTGAAATGGTTTTTTAACCATATATTGAGGTATATATTTGTCATATCATGGTATTAATATCTTAAATGTCACATTTTTTCACAATTATTTTATTTTTTAATGGAAATTTAGAAGAAATTATGAAAAATTTCGTGCCCCTCAGAAATTTCGTGCCCAGAGAATGGGCCCCGGGTGCCCGTGTGATAGTCAGGGCCTGCTCAAAATAAATAAATAAATGAATGAATAAGGCGAAATTTCTAGAAATGGTGAAGGGAGATTTTCGTCCTCTCCTCTCTTTTAAAGTTAGGCTTTTCTCACCCGTCCGATACAAAATATATAGGATTCGAAGAACCCGAGAAGAACCGGTTTGTTGTATACAAGTGATCAAGTTGACGCGGTATTTGACGAAGTTCTTCAATCCAGATCTATTCTTCTAAGCATTTATAGACAACTTATTCCACCTTTCTTCATTTATATGGAACCCAAATACTCTAAAACCATTCCTGAACAGGTAAGAATGATTTTCTGCTTCCATTTTTAACGATTTTGTAACTTTATAATCATTCAAACGTTTATCGCCCCATAGGAATCAGTGGGAAACAAACGATAAGTGGGAAACAAGATGCTTGATGAGTCAGCTTAAGAATTACGTTACATTACGGTCTATGGAGAAAAATCGTTTGTGGTGTATTTTGTTCATGTTACACTATTTCAAATGTATTTAAATTTATATAAATCTCCGAGGTGCTCTATAAGATGCCTACTATTGAATATGATGTGCATAGCATTCATCTTTCATATACAGGGGCACACAAAATAAATCAGTTATATTTCTCTCTAAGAACAATAATTGCTGAAGTGCCTTTTCAGTTGTGGAACGCTTTTTTAAATTTAAAAAAAAATTTCACACTAATTTAGTGTGTATATGGAAAAAACTGTTTTGTTGAAACAACTAAATTTTGGTTAATATAGCTCGAACCAATTATTTTGGCTGGAATGAACAAATTTTGGTTGGACTAACCAAATGATTTGTTGAATTAACAAAATCTTTTGGCTAATTTAACCAAAATTTGATCATTCCAACCAAAATATTTGGTTGGAGCTATATTAACCAAAATTTAGTTGTTTCAACAAAACAGTTTTTCCCGGGTATAAATTCTATAAATTATATACTGCACAAAACGTCTGATGTGCATTTCCGTTTATTGACGGAAATTGCTGAAGGGGAATTTTCAACTGTGCTATGCGTTCCTTAAATGTTCTAAATTTTAGCATATTAGGCATTATATGATAAAGCTATAAATCATATACGGGATGTACAAAACTTTCATTAACTTCTTCGACTTTGGTTGAAATTGTGTTTTCAAACGTGTTATGAGTTTTACAAATTATTACTTAGACATCGTTTTTCATGTTATTAAACTATGAAGTTTTATTATGAATGCGTTGTCTGAATGCGTTACGTTCTTGTTGATAATTTTAATGATACTTTCTTAACGGTATGGAAGCTAAAGTGATATTTTTGTATTATTATAATACTAAATCATAAAAATAATTTTTTTTTAATTTTAAAATTTATTTTATTATAAATTTTTAATTTATTAAAAAATAATAATAAAATTCTATCAAAATTTAAGATACGAGACAAATATTCGACAGCTTTAATGAAAATTGCTGTGTTGTATATTCTATTGTGTATTTATCTTTGCACAGCGGAATCTTATGCGAAGAATGGGAATCATAAGACATCATGGGAAACTGTCTACATTAGGGGTGCACAACCTTGTTTAGAGAACGGCCACTTACAAAAATGTCTGGGCTGTCGAGGGCCACATCGGTAACACGGAGAGAATTCTACTTCGGGGAGGCAATCTGTGGCCTATAATCAGATAAAAATTATGGTTTCAGAGGGGATGGGAGAGTTTTACTCCTCTAGGTTCCCCTATCCTGTTAACATATCCAATTCAGTTGGCAAGGTTATATCAGCAGCTTACGTTTGTATATATAGCACAGATATAGCAAAGGATTGTTTTCAAGGAGTGATAATATTCCTTGACTTTATTCGGGGGGAGTACATTTTGTTTTATTATAAGTGCTAAAAAACAAACATAGGCATGAAAAAATGTGTGCACTTTATGAACGAAGAGGAGAGAAGGAGCCAATCAACAAAATTTGCGATTTTACCACGCCTGATTGGCAAAATTCGTGATTTTTCCATGACCGATCAACGAAATTCGCGATTCTTAACAGGCTCTGACGAAATTTGCATTTTTCCCGTGGCAAATTGACGAAATTCACGATTTTTTTCTCGCGATAAATAGACGGAATACACGTTTTTTCCACAGCCTTTGAACAAATTTTGAAATTTTTCCGCTTTTAATCGACAAAATTCGCGATTTTTCCGCACCCGATAGTCGGATTTCACGATTCTTAACTGACTGATGAAATATGCAATTTTCTCCCTCGGCAAATTGACGAAATTCGCGATTTTTTTTGCGACTGACTGATTGCGACTTTCTGACTGATGAAACGCACGATTTTTACGCAGCAGATCGACAAAATATGCAATTTTTCTATGCACCATCAACAAAATTGACGATTTTTCCATGCCCAATCAGCGAAATTGGTGATTTTTCCGGGCCTGATGGAGCAAATTCGCAATTTTACCGAGCCATACCGACAAAATTCGCGATTTTTCTGCGTCTGATCGACAAAATTAGCTATTTTGCCCACATCCGATTGACAAAATTCGCTATTTTTCAGCGGCTGATCGACAAAATTCGCTTTTTCCGCACCCGATAGAGAAAATGTTTGATTTTTCCTCACCTGATCGATAAAATTCGCTATTTTTACGTGCCAGACCAATGAAATTCACGATTTTTCCGTGCCCGATCGACGAAAATTTGGGCTTTTTCAACCCCTGATCAACGAAATTCTCGATTATTTTCGTGTCCGACTAATAAAATTCGCAAATTTTCGGAGCCTGATCGACAAAACTCTCGACTTTTCCGAGCCTGATCGACGCAATTTGCGATTCTTAATTGGCTCTGATGAAATTTGCAATTTTTCCCTCGACAAATTCAGATTCCGATATTTCTCGCGATTTTTCCGCAGCCGATCAACGAATTTTGAGATTTTCCTGCTCTTAATCGACAAAATTCATGATTTTTCCGTGCCCGACCAACGAAATTCGCGATTTTTCCGAGCCCGATAGATAAAACTTGACATTTGTCCGTGGCCTATCGGCGAAATTTGCGATTTTTTTCACGCCTCATCGACGAAATTCGCAATTTTTCCGTGCCCGATCAACGAAAGTAGCAACTTTTCTGCGCCTGATCCATAAAATTCGCGATTCTTAAATGACTGACGAAATTTTCAATTTTTTCCGCGGCAAATTAACGAAATTCACGATTTTTTCCTGCGACCTAATGGACAAAAATTGCAAATTTCTTCCAGAAATAAATTCTGATTATAAATTGACGAAATTCGCGGGTCACTTTTGGCCCGCGGGCCACAGGTTGTGTATCCCTAGTCTACATTATGCTTTGCATTGTATCCAATCTGAATTTGGAGAATTTGTCTGGATCAATTTTGTAACCACTCGAAATTTACAGCCGAGTAATCATGGAAGACGATAGTATTCCACAGTGACGCAACCTTCAGCGTAAAATCGTAAGAATAGCGGAACTCATGTATAAACCTAACTCGACATCAAAGCAAACGCGAACAGCCGCCACTTCATAACTCAGCAAATAGAGCTTATATTGTTCTGATATTTTAAAAACAGTCTTATATCTGCAGTCTAATCCTATTCTAAAATTTTTATATTTCTACGTGCAGTATATTTTGAGAACTCGAAACCCATTTTTAAAGTACTTGCGATGGTTCAAATTCCTAATTTCTTGTTCTGGAAAATGGCCTGGGCAATTTTCTTTAAATTGATATATAATATGAATCTGTTTTATATGAAGTGAATAAGATATAAGTCTTTTCCTGGAAAACTCATGTTTCAATTATAATCCGTATTTTTTTTCGCAAAAATGACCTGCGCTATTTTATTAAAATTAATATATAATATGAATCTGTTTTATTTGAAGCAAATAAGACTTAAATTATCTCCAGGAAAACTGTTGTTTGTTATAAAATAAGCATGAAAAATCGGACTATTCTATGAGAATTTCTAATGAGAATTTCAAAAATGCGCTACTGTATTCTTGCTTTTGATTTCTTCTTCTTCACTTTTAGTGGAAACTTTGTGTACGTTTCGTGGTTCAGTCGGGTAAGCATTGGGCTCGGAATCAAGAGGTTGCGAGATCTGTCCTCTTTGAAGCATTAACCTTTGATTTTCAGACTTTTCTTTTGCTCTTTTTTAAGTCAGTTAATAAAGTAAATTTGATTTTATATTTGTATAGAAATCTATTTGTTTATTTTGATTTTTTTAAGAGTTTAACATATGTAAAAAGTAAGATTATTTTTGTTTTTTCTACCAATTATCTAAATAAATAAGTCATAATCGTAGCTTGTAGACTTCTTTGAAATACGTATTTATTTAAATTGTGAAATTATGTGTTCAAGCCTACTTTTTATGCATTTTTGTAACGCACAAAATATAGGGCGCTAAGCGCGAATGGGTACATATTTTTATTAGCCATTTGGGGGACAGTTATTTATGTAAAGTCCTTTTCAAGATGATTATGAAACAAATTGTTTTTAAGCCTCAAATACAATCATTCTTAGTTTATTATTACTAATACTTATAATGTTATTAGTCTCTGTAAAGGAATATCAATAATTCTTTAAGAATTCATAAAAATACAAATTATAGTATATAATATACAGTTTAAAAGTTTAATGTATATAAATATAGACGAAACATATAATTATGTATATTATATAATAAAAATATTATGAATATTCCTATATTTAGTACGTTTACATTTTATCAAATAAATACAAAATTTTTTTAGCTTAATTTTTTTTAGTATTTTTCCAGTTCATTTTAAAACATTTTAAAGTGATTTTACCAACAAATTTGGCAAAATAAAAATTCAGGCACAAATTGGTTAAATCCCAAATGACAGGACACACTAAAGGTTAAATGTAACGCAATCCGTATAATATTTTATCCATTTCTGGATATAATAAATAAATAAATAAATAATCCTATCTATTTTCACAACTTTACAAGTTTTACTAATAGATGGCGAAACTAAAAATAATTAACTAGCGCTATTTATTCTAATTATTAAGATAAATTAAGGAGTAAAATAATAGATTACTTTTTGATTTATTATAATTTTCTAAAAATGTTAAGACTTTTTTTCCTAAAAAAAAGTATTTTAGAAAATGAAAAAAGACCCCCCCCCCCCCCTCCTCATTCAAATATTTTAGTTTTACAATCTACAAAACGAGAGTATATGATAAATATTATAAGCAGTAGATGGCAGCACTAAATAATACTTTGTTCAGCTTTTCTCCTTTAGGTTCCACAAATGATGTCACGCTTGGAGGGGGGGGGGGGGTCGCGAAATTATGACAGTTTGTGACAGGGGTGGACATTGGCGCATCCACGGATGGAGCTAAGGGGCTGAAGCCCCTCCCAGAACCCGAGACTAGACTAGTTATTTAAAGTTTTCTAAAATTTGAAAACTATTATTTTTACTTTCTTCTATCTTTACAAGAGGGAAGTATTGGATTCATGAAAATTTTCGAATTCCGGTTTTCGTCGGATTTACACGTTTTAGGGGTCAGAGATTCCAAAAAACATGTTTTTTACAGAATGTCTGTCTGTGAGTCTGTGACTCTGTCTGTCTGTATGTATGTGACACAAATTTTGTGGGCGCTATATCTCAAGAACTAATGCACGGAATTTAATAAAAAGTTATATTCAGTTAGTCCCTGATATAAACTGATGCTGATTAGTTTTTGGTGTAAATTGTTCAACAGATGGCGCTGCTATGTTGCATTTTCCACAATCACCACAATAGCTCTATCTCAAGAACTAATGCACGAATTTCTATCGAACTTCAGATTAGGTTACTCCTTGACATGAATAGATGCTTTTAATATTTTGGTGTGAATCGCCCAACAGACAGCGCTGCTATGTTGCATTTTTTCACGATATCCGCAATAGCTCTATCTCAAGAATTAATGCACGGATTTTCAGCAAACTTCAGATTCAGTTAATGCTTGATATGAATTGGTAATATTTACGTTTTGGTGCAAATCTTCCAACAGGTGGCGCTGCTATGCTGCATTTTCTTGATTCACGCAAGAGTTTTATCTCAAGAACTAATGCACGGACTTCTATCAAACTTCAGATTCAGTTAGTATTTGACATGAATTGATGCTTTTTGTATTTTAGTGTGAATCTCCCAACAGGTGGCGCTGCTAGGCTTCATTTTTCACGATTTCCACAATAGCTCTATCACAAGAATTAATGCACCGATTTTCATCAAACTTCAGATTCAGCTAGTCCTTGATGTGAATTGGTATTGTTTACGCTTTGGTGTAAATCGCCCAACAGGTTGCGCTGCTATGCTGCATTTTTCCGCAATAGCTATATCCGGGGCTTAATTTCTAACAAAAAAGGTACCGGAACCCTAACATTCTGCGGTACCGGTACAACAGCCGTACCATCTCCCTCACCCCAGTCACTCCAATCTGCATATCCAATATATTTCGTACATTATTTTCAAAATTTAAAGTGTTTTTTTTTCTTTAGCAAAATAAAAATTTTAAATATATCTATCAGCATATACTTAGCTGTCAACTATTCCACTTTTCAGCTGGAACGCCTTGTGAATAGTAATTTTTGCCTAATTTTAAAGTTAATTAATTGCAGAATTCTGCGATTAAATATAGTGATGATTATGATTAGGGAGTGTTAATACAAAAAAGGGATAGTTCGCAGCTATGCATTAAAAAAAAAAATTAATAAATTTACAGAAATTAATATTTATAAGCTGAAGCATCGAACAATGTTTTACAATTTCCTATAAAAGGTGCATATCTTAAACTAGAATCGATTCCTTCCACATAATAATCTTTTGTGGTGAATCCCTGAAAATCAGATTAAATAAAAAATTTGACACCGTGATCGGAAAGAACCGGTACTTTTATAGAAAAGGGGGAAACACTGCTCGATTGCTTTCTATCAGAATAACAATACATCATACAATACATGGCAATTATATCTAATTACAAATGAAAAGAAAAACCCAGAATAAAAATATTATCCTATCATAAAAGAAAATCGAACTGAAAGCATATTCATTGCTAAATCTCTTGAGTGGCGCCGTATCAACACATCGTCGCCGACATAAATTTGAAGTAGAAAAATACGATTTCTGTTTCCCCTTCATTTTGATGTTGACTTTTCAGTCCAAGCCCTAAAACTGACACAAAAATTGAGTCCGTTTTATCTTCATCTCCTACGTGTCCGACACGTTACGTCACATATAAGTGTTTTGGTAAAAAAGAATGCAAAAGCTTGGAGATGGGAACGAAAGGGAAAAATAATTTAAGCTTCGGTTTATCGGAAACGTTATTGCATTGGACTCCGGAGCCCTGTATTTATGAGCTCCGGTGAATTTCGACCAATATTGAAATATTTACTAAAAACAGAGAAGTATCGGAGCCGGGCTCCAATGGGCTCCTGCGAAAATTAGGCCTTGGCTATATCTCAAAAACTAATACACGAATTTTCATCTAAATTAGATTTCAGCTAGATGTTGACAAAAGTTGTTGCTGATTAGGTTTTAGTGTTAATCACCAACAAGTGACGTTTTTATGATGCATTTTGAAGGATTTACACGATTTTAGCGATAGCCATATCTCAAGAACTAATGCACGGAATTTCATACCTTTACAATCCTCACGATGGGCATAGATTGCCATTTAATTTTGGCACTGTGATAGTGAATTTTGAAGTATTAACATTTATGAGATAGAGAATAAACTGTATACCCCCCCCCCCCCCCCATTGAAATCGTATTTCATGAAGAGCATTGTAGAGGGTTGTTTCTCCATCTGTAGAAACCTCGGTAACCGATATATTTTTGAAATTTAAAGAAGAATTTATAAAAGCAAAGTTCCTACTAATTTTCAAAAACACTTCCGAGTAGTTTTTTTTTAGCGTATGAATAAGTTTTCTGAAACCGGAATATCGGTATTTTATGATGCTATCCATTCTTCATTAAACATTTTCATGCGTGATTGAATTTGGAAGGCAAGAGTAACAAAATCATATTCATGTTAATGTTAATGTTAATATGCATGCTGTTAATGTATTGTGTTTGTCTGTAAATCCTGTTTGTTAAACAGGAAAATATTTACTTGAGAATGGATAGCATCCGAAAAACATGTATTCTTGGTTGAAAAAACGGATTAATATATTAGACAAATTACTCGTTAACGTTTCGCAAGTCAGTGGCAGCAACAGGAACTGTTTTTATAAATGCTTCTTTAAATCTTGAAAACATATTGGTTTCTGAGATTTCTAAAGATAAATAATTTTTTTCATAATCGTGGGTAAGTCGTATGAGTACATTTTCGTTCGTGATTATATTATATTTTCCTGGTTTAAGAAACATTTGTCTTTTTTTTTCCAGTGTAAGAAAAAGAATTTTTACGTATTACTTTCCTCCTCAAAACACTAAATAGTCGGGAACCCGAAATTTCTACAAATTCTCTAGTCAAAGGAAAAAAATTCTTCAAATAACAGAGAAATCTCTTCGAATCATAATGGTGTTCCATCAACTTACTGCCTGTACTTCTTAGGTTTTTTGACGAAATTTTTTTAAGAACGTATTTTATTTCTAAGCTGAACTTTTTACACACAGAACATTGTATGCTGTAGTATTTCTCAAGACCACTATAACCAGATAGAGGCAGGGTGGGCTGAGCAACTTCTTACTCTAACATTCATAACATTTTAATAATAAAACTTTAAATCGTTTGATTGCAAACACACTTGAAACTTATCCAAACACAGAAACACATTTTAGGTACAGTTTTTCATTCATTATGAAACATGTTAAAAGCATTCAGAATGAACCCCATAAAATTCTTCAGAGCTCCCTCTGGCTGGCTACGGCTCTGTTTAAGTCAGCGGAAAAAAATGTAAGTCGGAACCCAAACCGTCCTGTCCCATAAAGTCAAATGAAAAGAAAATTGGACCGGACGCAGGCCAGATCTGGGCACGTCGCAGTGCCTGACCAATGCAGGGGCATGCGGGGCAGCCCCCGGATATGAGCCCCTCCCCCCAGGGGCAGATATAAGTTTTCAGTTTGCTCACTGATATTGTTTCACTAATTGAAATGCTATCTAAGTTTTTTCTTCTCTCCTTAACTGTCCGAATATTTTATGTTGTAAATCAAGCAAATTTCACAGATTCAAATTTAAAGTGTGTTGTATTTAATTTCTTCCTTCCAGATTTATTAAAGATTTTTTTAATACATAAATTTAATTAAAATATTACTGTAAACTCAAAAATCTGTTATCTGTTGCTTTCTGTTAAAAAGAAATTGTCATAATAGGAAATTTTATACCAAAGTACTTTAGGGTATCGTGAGGAATGCAGTAACAACATAACAAGTATTGAAATTTGTTGCTACTATTATTAAATGCATGCCACCACTTGCCTTTCCATATGATAGAATCACACACATCCATGTTGATTGAATAGAAAAATTAAGTTAAGTAGAAAAAGTATTAACACAAATAGCCAATAATGCCTGAAAGAACTGTATTAAAATTTTAACAGCTCATATTTATCCTTATATTCCTATATTTAAAAAAAAAAAGTGTATTCTATTGTTTCTTAAAGTTACCTGCCTTGCGCTATTTTGTATATAGAAATGAATAGTACTTGGTACGAAATTTATGTATACATACAATAGGTATGAAGTTTAGTTTTTAGTCACTTCAACATAATTCACGAAAAATTTCAAAAGATAGAAGGAGGGCCTCCGAATAATGTTTGCACCGCATAGTCTAAGTCGGGCCCTGGGCACGTGTATACCTCTAAAATATGTTAGCCCCCTCCAAAGCGTAATCCTGGGTGCACCACTGCAAGGGGGTGGGAGGGGGTAAAAAGAAGTGTGAATCACACATTTTGGTTAAAATAAAATCATTAAAAATCAGCAGATTAAATTTTGAAGTTAGTTTGAAATTACAGTTAGTATTTTAAAAAGAATTTTAAAGGTTTGAATCTTTACGTTGAAAGAAAGGAAAAAAGTAAGATTTTTTAGGGGGGGGGGGGAGTGGTATAGTTTGTATTATTCATTATTTATTCTTGCTAAAGAGCAATAAATGGGCCAAAAGAAATTTTTTTTATATAAATATAAAGAACTTAAATATTTTAAATTCTTTGTATGTTAGGGGGGGGGGGTGTAAAATAGAGATGAAGCATGCATTTGGGAGGTCACAGTGATAATTTGGAATATTATTTCAAACAAATAATAATTTTTCCATCTGAGCGAAAATGTCTCAAAAATGCGTAAATGTCAGAATCTTTGGCTTTATTTCCCAGTGCTCTTCCAATTGAACTATCTGAACGACACACCAAACACAATATTTTCTCAAAGCAACCATTTGGTCATGAAATCAGTTTATTGTGTGAAAAATAATTAAAAGTGTACATGATTATTTATTTTATTTTATTAGTAAGGAATGAACGTTGCAGATTAGTCTTTCTAATAAATTAATAAATTTAAAAAATCAAAAAACCCGACTGCAAAAGCGAACTAATTATTTCTCATCAATGTTAAACTATTTTTATATTACTTACCTATTTTTTTTCAATTATTATTTACTCGTATTGTTGATTTTTAAGTTGTGTTTAATTGTTAGTTCCTATCTATAAACACTGTTTTGATGAGGCGTATAGATGTCTATGATGGTTAAAGTTGCAGTAAAGCTAGAGATCCTACATACATAACTTCCAGGTTCTGTAATATTTAAACGGAGCTTTTGACTGTAAAATAGTCAATGAAACATCGTCTTCATTTTGAAAACACTATCCAATGATATGCCACTCACAAAGAGTGCATAAATTCTTTTTTGTGTGTCTACCGTCATTTTGTATTTTACAGCTTTTAAATCTCTATGGTGAAGGGCAGAAGTGGCAATTTTGTTAAACAAGGGGATAATAAATATTAATGTTTTTTTTTTTATTGTCACTAGTGAGTTTTAAACAAGAGTTTTATATATACAAATAAAGATTTAATTTTTTTTTTAATTCTGGGGAGTGGGGAGGGGCGGAGAAGTGTAAATTTGGTAACCCAGCAAAGAAAGAAACAGTGGGCCATCAGCTGGAAAAAAGATGGCAGCCAGCACTGCCATCAGCGGTAAAGTGCAATTGTGCCATTACTTAAACCAGTACAAAAGTGTCCGTGCGGAATGCAGCTGGCCCATCAGTGATGGCCAAAAGAAGGCCAGCATTGGTATGCCATCAGATTAATTCAACCCGGCACTTTTCTTGCTGTGCTAGCACCGATCCTACTGCTATTCCTTTGCTGGCCCAGCACTTTCCCTTACAAAAATTTCTTATAGAATTCTAGAAAAAAAAAACGAAGTATTATAGAATTATGGCCCTTTTTTTCTATAAGCTAGTTTCACCAAGAGATGTAATATAACAGAAATGCCTATAGAAATATTTGAACTTGCAGTGGTTTCCATGTGGTCACCCTCCCAAGTACTAACCGCGCTCGGTGCTGTTTGGTTTTCGTGATCGGACATGAACAAGTACTTTCAGCGTACTCTACAAGCGTTCGTAGTTTTAAAGCTCATTACACTATTTGAAGTTTGTTTCTTTTGTGATTTAAGTTCCCAATCATTAAACTGGTATAGAAATTATTGTATTGTAT
This sequence comes from Maratus speciosus, assembly GCA_963932465.1. NCBI lineage: Eukaryota > Metazoa > Arthropoda > Arachnida > Araneae > Salticidae > Maratus > Maratus speciosus. The sequence continues at coordinate 94,166,115 of OZ010787.1, forward strand.
AGAAATCCTATATATTTGATACGCTTTTTTTTTATTATTGATTCTCAACTGTGTAAATTATGAAAACCGAAATCCTTTGTAACTTAGTAAAACCAGATTTAAAGAGAAAAAAAAAGTGCGTTGAAATAAAGAATTTATTTATTTATTCATTTACTTATTTATTTTGTTGGTGGCAGTGGTGCTATGTTATTTACAGTTTTAAAATAAATTAGCTTCACAGCTTAAATTGTGTTAAGATATTCATTTCAGATTTGTGTTCAAATACTCAATGTCTTCAATATTCGCAACGCCACCTAGCGTAAAGGTTCCCAGCAATAATACTGCAAAAGTTCGTGCAATTCCATGTACTGGTGGGCCAGCGCATGAGATAAAACGGAAGCCTACCAGAATTTTATCTCATGATTTCCAACAGCAAAGTTGACTGAAGCTGTCCAGCAGTGGTAGACCATTAGCCAGCACTTCTCCATCATTGCCAGCACCTATCTTGCTGCTGGCCAGCAATTTCCTCTTTGCTGGGAAGTTAGTGATTAATTTATCTATTTACTAGTGTAAATGCCCGTCCTAGGACGGTGGGTAAAAATTGTTTTTTTCACTTAAAATTTGAAAAAATGATACAAGTAATTGACAATATGGAAGCGTTTAGATGAGCAAAGTTAAGCTAGTTTATGTTCTAATAAACACACTATTAGCATTTTCAATACTTCTGGGTAAAGCAGGGTTTCCGGCTAATATGCCATAACAAAATTAAGATTTCTTAATAAAACAAAAATTTAACAAATATGCAATAACACTGCGTGGTTAAACTCTGCTGCAACTATTGAAATAATACTAATTCTTTAAATAACATTTTGAAATTGTATATTTATCGTTCCCCCCCCGCCAGATATATATACCATAGAATATAGACATTGCTTATTTTAAAACTCTAACAAATTCCAGGTTCTGCTTTCGAAGCTGGTAGACGGGAGGTGCTGGGTTCGAACCCAATCGCGCCCGTCGGCCTAACCGTTTTGGAGTTTTCGTGGTTTTCTTTGAAACCTTGGGTTTCCATGCGTAAATACGGGTTAGGTTCCCTTAGAAAGACCCCCACGGAGGGCGCTCCACCTAGGGCCTATATCCCTCGAGTTGATAATTTGCCGTCAAAAATCAACCCAACCCAACTCTAACAAATTCCATTAAAGATAATACATTATATCTGGGGCATTCTCACAATCTTTTGACTTTTATGCCCCTGAATAACAATTTTTATTTTAGTACATATACTTGTGTTTTTTTTATTTCATATATTGGGGAACATCCCATTGCATGATTGCATAACGATATTATGGAGATAACGAGTTTGTGACGATGCTGAGGGTCCAGATACCAGCAAAACTCCTATACCGTCCTGTGTCACTGATGCTGATTTTTAAGTTTAGAGCTATCTGTATAAAATTGTTTCAATACAAATAATTCGATGTAATTTTTTTTTTCCGAAACTGGAACTATTGTTTTATATAAATGTGTAGCAAAAAATTAACCTGCACACATTTTTAGGGTTGTTATTATTTTTTTAAATCTGTCCCTGGGTTTTAGATTCTTTACCGCCCCTCTTCTAAAATTATACAGAAAATCACTTCAGATGCAGCCGCAGAATTTTTTTCAAGTTTTTTTCTCATGCAGAAGGATGCTACAGAAAGAATGTCTAAAATTCTTTGACAGTAAATTTACTGCAAAATTTAAATCAGCATTTAAATATCAATTTCAAGCATGGTGGACTTTATTGGTTGTCTTACCGTCCCCAAGGTATATTCCTGCACTTTTCGAGGTAAATTAATTTTTTTTTAATTTAATCCAATGTAAATAACTGTTTCTAAAAATCAACGAACATTGTGGCTACCACTTAGTCTTAACATGATTTACCTAAAATAGGTGGTAATTTTCCTTACCGTTCCATCCTTACCGTCCCTTTTTTTTCCATTTCGTACCTTTTTTCCCTATACCGCCCCCTTTTTTTACCTTAATCGTCCCATCTTTAACACCCTTTTAAGACAATGTTATACCAAAATTTTGTACTAAAAATACTACATTGTTATTATTTCTTATTTGAATGTCCTGTGGGTACTATGCAAATTCATTAAAAGTAAAAATTTAGAAGAAAATAGAAAGTTATAGTGGTAAAATGGTAAGGAAAATTAAACTCGCAAGTTTAACTTAAACCTAAGTTAGATTAAAAAAATTTCGCTGCTGACAATTTTTTCTTTACTTTGAATCATTAAGGCATTCGTCTATTTGATTAAAATGTTCTTTTAGAAAGTTTAATTTCACCAGATTTTTATTCCCGAAAGTCAAAATATTGTGAGAATGCCCCATTTACAGAAAGTCGGTATACCACAAGGTGGATGTACATCCAGTTTATTATCTGACTTATATAAATATGAACGTACTTTTACTAATAGTAATCTACATTTATATTGTTATATTGATGACATAATCTTAATTGCCACTGATCAAACTAATATTTCTCAATTTCCAGTAGATTATCCTACTAATTTAGAATTAATGGAAAACCTCCTATCTAACAATACAATTAACTTTTTAGATCTTAAAATTACAATTCAAGAAAACAAAACAATTACTGATCTGTATGACAAATGTAAAGAATTTAAATTCAATGTTAATACATTTACTAATTTTAAATCATGTCTTCATAATTTTGTATATCGTAATATAATCCTTAATCATTTATACAGAATAAAGAGTTTATGTTCTTCTCATCTAATTAACAACAATATTAAAAAACTAATTTATGATGCATTAAATCATGGTTTTCCAAAAAAATTCATATATTCTTTACTATATAATTAGTACTTAAATGTTATTAAAAAACAAATTAACACATGTGTATAAAAAAATTACAAAAAAATATATAAAATAAGAAAATAATTATAAAAAAATTAAAATGTAAAATAATAATAAAAAATATTATAGGACGGATGGGTGAGTAGATGTTAGAATACGGAGGAGGGTGGCGTTGTCTGGATAATACGCAATGGTTAATTTTTAAAAATGGGGCATTTGATTTATAACTACGTTCTAAAACACATTTTATAATGGATGTTGATTCGATACTGTTATATGTATAAAGGTGTAATTATATTCTAATATTTATCAATTCATATTAAATTTATTCATATTCAATAATATTTAATAATGTTAACGATTAACTTCCATTTAAATTTTAGCCTACTAAGGACAATATCATATAATATCGAATACAAAGTATACTATCTTAAATGCGAATAAAATGCGTGTTTTAATAATTATTTTATTTGTTCTTCCCTCTCCCTTTAAATTATGTGTATTTAATTTTTGATAAAGTTTGTAGACACATTAAATTTAACTAATTAATTTCAAAATTTAATTATTAATTCCTTAACATTTAAATATATATATATACATATGTATATATTTCATTATAAATTAAAGTAAGTGATGATGCAATGTTGTCACAGGAATTTAAATTGTGATATGATATAGCCAGGTACAAATATTTATTTGAAACATTAATAATCATCAATTTCACCATTTTACATAACATTTTGATTTAATATATCAATTACTAATTTTTCTAATACAATTGTATGTATTTATTAACATATTTTTTAATTATTATTTAATTATCATATATCCATCTCTAAACAGTATTTGCTTTAAAACTTAATCCATTTATAGTTATAATTACTTTTTATTACATAATAGTTTTTATTTATTTTTCAAATAAGTCATTAGATGGCAGCACCATACTGGTTCCTGAATACGTAAAGTAGTTCATTCTCAATTTTAAAATTATCTATAGGGAGCGCTGGTTATATGTAATGGGAGTGTGATTGGCTATGCTGTATACGGTTGCTATTTGGCCCTCGATCATATAAAAATTTTTTTGGCAACATGTGCTGGGGATCTCCAATGATTTTATTATGTTATGCCTCATGCTAAGATAGAAGGGATTCAATTTGGTAATTCGTCTTTTATTTTTGCTCTATCTTTTTTTTTTTATCTTGTTTTATATCGGTTTTCAAAGGTTTATTTCTCTGTTTTATGTGTGTGGTAGTCCCAAATTCAAATTCTTTAGCTAATTTATGGCTAATATGAAGATGAAACCACACATTTTATTTGTGGAACTATAGGCATTTGGGACCTGAAGATTCTGTCTAAGTTCTACAAATTTCCATTATTCCATTTTTTTATTCATTTTCTGCTGTTTTTTACTATGTTTTTGGAATCTATGTTAAGTGGGTTGGGGGAACTGTATTTTTTTCAATTTGTTAATGTCATTTTATTCCTGCTCTCACAGTTTTTGTTGGTGGTTGGTAATGTTTATTTAATGGTTATATATATATATATATATATATATATATATATATATATATATATATATACAGGGTGTCCAGCGAATAAGACCCTGATTTCAAAATTAAATATCTCAAAAACAAAGATCAATAGAATTATGCGGTAAACGGTAGCTTTATTAGCTAAGCTGTAAAAATGTTGTACAGAAGTTTCAAAAATTAGTTGCAAAAACCGCTAACAGATGGCGCTGTAATCGCAATGCCCATAAATTATGTTTTGAAGTCGAGAGCCCTAGCGTCTGATTCCTATATGGCTTCCTGTTGAAGAACGAAAATTGGGAAAGACCGCTTTTTCTTCGGGGTCATGTGCAAAAGTGGAGGCATCTCGACACAGAATTATTGCATCAGCTTCAATTTCAGAGAATTTCAATTAATAGAATTTGCAATAAAAAGTTTAGCAATCATTATATAAGAACTTTAAAAATATTTTATTTGGGTAATGTGCAGAAGCGGAGCCATGTGTTGACAGAATTGAGATCTGTTTCAAATTTTGTTATAAGCTACTTCGGTCCGAATACCAATATCTCTGTGGTATGTCTTTTAAAATGTGAAAAAAGTTTGAATAAAAAAATCCAAAGTCTCTGGTTTTAAAATTTAATTAAGCTAAAAGAAACCCCTTTTTTACAAATCATTGAGCATTTACAATAATGATTCATAAATCATTTTTTTTTAATTGTAGAGAATAGTTTGAATGAAAAAATATAAAGTTTCTATTTTTAAAAACTTAATTAAGTTAAAAAAGTAATTTTAATTTTAAAAACTGGTTTTCATTTTTTTTTTTTTTTTTTTTTTTTAATCATTGAGCACAGAAATATGGTGCAGCTTCTACCGGTAGGATCCGAAGTGTTCGAAAGGCATGCAGCATCGAAAATACTTTTGCTTTGACGTTGATGATATGACTTATCATCAATTCCTTTTAAAAAAGAAATAATTTAACGCATAATTTCTGCCTCTAAAACTTTGTTTACAAAGAAAAGAAATATATGTGTTGTGCTAAAACCAAAGTATTATGCCGTGATTTAAAAATAAATCAAAAGTGAAAAATTACTTTTTTATTTATAATAATTCAGGTATAAACAATAATACCAAAATATTATGCCGTGATTTAAAAATATAAAAAATAAATAAAAAGTACAAAATTATTTTTCTAAATATATGCATTTTGATTTAAATAATTATATGGCATTAAAGATTGAATTTAATAGAATATTAAAAAAATTCTTGTAATGATTTCTAAACTTTTTATTGAAAATTCTATTAATTGAAATTTTCTAAAATTAAAGCTGATGCAATAATTCTGTGACCAGATGTCTCCACTTCTGCACATCACCCCAATGAAAAAATGGACTTTCCCAATATTCGTTTTTACGCAGGGAGCCATCTAGGAATGTGACGCTAGGGCTCTCGACTTCGAAGCAGTTTACAAGTATTGCGATTACAGCGCCATCTGTTAGCGGTTTTTGCAACTAATTTTTGCAACTTCTGTACAACATTTTTACAGCTTAGCTAGTAAACAAACCGTTTACCGCATAATCCTATTGATCTTTGTTTTTGAGATATTTAATTTTGAAATCAGGGTCTTATTCGCTGGACACCCTGTATATATATGTATATTGATTAATGAATAGGATAAATTTTAAAGAAATAAAAGTCTCAGTGTGTTTTAAATCTGACAATAAAACATGTAAGAAAAAGACGAAAGCTATTTTTATTCAAGGATATGTTTTATAAATGGCTTTTAGTGTTTTGTAACCTTAATTATTTTATATATCTATGTAGTTATAAATTTTTGTAATACAAAGAAGTATAAAACATAATTAATGCCTATTTTTAATAGCTGTACTAAATGTTTTTTGCTCGAAAAAGATGTTACATTAAAAACTATTTAGACTAAAATTAGCCGCTTCCTTTTCAACTTGTTTAAATGACTTTATATATATGCCTCTTCATAATTTTAGTATGTAACCCTTCACAATCAGATTTTCTTTTTGATTTAAATTTAAATGAAAAATATAAATAAAAATAATAGTCTAAATGAAAAATATAAATAAAAATAATAGTCTAAATGAAAAATATAAATAAAAATAATAATCTAAATGAAAAATATAAATAAAAATAATAATCTAAATGAAAAATATAAATAAAAATAATAGTCTAAATGCAAAATATAAATAAAAATATTTTATGCTAAAATAAATATTTAAATAATAATCATGGTTATTTATTTAAACTTCATGCTTTCACATTAAATTGTTTTAAATTACACGTAAGAAACCGTGGTGATATTGTAAGCTCCCTCCCGCCCTTCTCGTTTGTTTTCTATCAGAAATCAATGAAAATTTTCGAAAGTGAAGGCGACTATCCCCAGCAAAGAGGAAATTTCTGGCCAGCAGCAAGATAGGTGCTGGCAATGATGGAGAAGTGCTGGCTGATGGTCTACCACTGCATGACCACTGCTGGACAGCTTCAGTCAACTTTGCTGTTGGAAATCGTCAGATAAAATTCTGGTGGGCATCCATTTTATCTCATGCGCTGGCCCACCACTACATGGAAGTGCACGAACTTTTGCAGTATTATTGCTGGGAACCCTTACGCTAGGTGGCGTTGCGAATATCGAAGACATTGAGTATTTGAACACAAATCTGAAATGAATATCTTAACATAATTTAAGCTGTGAAGCTAATTTTTTTTTTTTGAAACTGTAAAAAAATAGCACCACTGCCACCAACAAAATAAATAAGTAAATGAATGAATAAATAAATTCTTTATTTCAAGGCACTTTTCTTCTCTCCTTAAATCTGGTTTTACTAGGTTACAAAGGATTTCGGTTTTCACAATTTACGCAATTCAGAATCAATAATAAAAAAAGGCGTATAAAATACATAGGATTTCTATACAATAGAATAATTTCTGTACCAGTTTAATGATTGGGAACGTAAATCACAAAAGAAACAAACTTGAAATAGTCTAATGAGAGCTTGAAAACTACGAGCAGTCGTAGCGTACACTTTTCATGTCCGATCACGAAAACCAAACAGCATCGAGCGCGGTTAGTACTTGGGAGGGTGACCACATGGAAACCGCTGAAAGTTCAAATATTTCTATAGACATTTCTATTATAGACACTTCTACAGATATTGCTATAGCTCTTGGTGAAACTAGCTTATAGAAAAAAGAGCCATAATTAAATAATACTTTGTTTTTTTTTTATAGAATTGTATGAGAAATTTTTGTAAGGGAAAGTGCTGGGCCAGCAAAGGAATAGCAGTGGGATAGGTGCTAGCACTTCAGGAAAAGTGCCGGATTGAAGTAATGTGAGGGCATACTAATGCTGGCCTATTGTTGGCCATCACTGATGGGCCAGCTGCAGTCGGCTCGGACACTTTTCGACAGGTTTAAGTAATGGCACCCTTTCACTTTACCGCTGATGGCACTGCTGGCTGCCATCTTTTTCCAGCTGATGGCCCACTGTTTCTTTCTTTGCTGGGTCTTATTATTTTTTACTTAGACTCATCTAACTGACTATTAATTGTACTTAAGCATAACTAAATTTTTTAAGTAAATAAATAAATAACAATTCTAGGACTGATTGAGCTATCTTTCACAAACGACGAACGCCTTCTGAACTTTGAAAATGACGCCAACGAATCTTTTGCAACCCTTTGGACCTTGTCCATCATGAAGATAGATTACACATTGCTCTATCTTCATGTTGTCCATTCTAATTATGGGGGTAAGGAAACCAAACGGGATTTCCCCAGCATATTTTTTCTTTGTACGATCTTTGCGTCACTTAAGGGGCATCCCACACTAAGGCGACAAGCGACATGTAGCAGCAACATGTAGCGCAAAAACCGGTCGAAACAAAGAACTAAGTTGTTTCAAACCTGTTTTAAACCAGTTTTTCCAGCGAATTCAAGCGACATGTCTTATGTTTCGCCTTAGTGTGGGATGCCCCTTAGTGTCTGTTCTTGTCGCCGTAGAGGGGGACCGTATGGCGGATGAAGGGTTTACCCACAGACTTCTATCTTTCATCTGAGGGTTTACCGTAGTTGATTTTCGCCTCGAGAAGAATACGTCCATGGTTTATTTTTTTCCCATGAATCAAGTGAATGACTCACTACCGCTTGTTTACGCTGTACGCTATGACGCTACCTCAGAGGAAATTTCTGAAATGGTTTTTCAACTGCGCAAATCACTGGAATTTTGTTAGTTTTGAACCTTTTACAGAAAATTATGTTGAACAGAAGGGATTTCATGTAGTAAAGATTTGTATTTAGGCAGATAAGTTTTCTCTTACACATCTCAAATCGAAATTAAGCCTAACGTGGCTCCATCTTATCGGAGACTAGTAAGATTGATGGGTTCGCCCCGGACTCGTTACACTGTGTTTTATTATATAGAGATATTAGTGAGTAATCAATGTTGCAGACATTTTTTTTCAAACTACACTTGGAAAGATTTTAATATCTGTAATCTGGAAAGGTGGTTGCAACGAGGGAAGTGGAAATTTGGGAGTTCAGGGGATTATTTTATGCGATTTATTATTTATTGTCAGTAAAGAGCATTAAATATGGATTGTGGAAAATTATTTGATATAAAATTAAAGAATTCAGGATATTTTAAATTTCTTTGTATGCACTCGGGAGGGGGGGGGGATGCACAAATTTGTAGGTTAAAATTTGATTTAGATAGATTTATTAACTTTTATTAGTGAGCAATGTTTGTATTTTAAATATAAAGGTTTAAAGAGTAATATTTCTTGATATTTTTCTTATGAAAGTAAACTTTTTGTATAGTAAAATTTAACAAAGCTTTTCATATATGTGTAACAAACCATAAAAAAACCCATTTTGTACATTACTTCCATATCTCACTAAAAAGTTCTTAAAAAAATCAAATAGCACAGCACCGTTTACAATTGAAGTATAAGGTATGCTTTTTTTGAAGGGGGGGGGGGGGAATTAAAGGTGAATGGAAATCATGATTATGAGTTCATATCATTGGTCTTTAATATTTTTTGTTTTTATCTTTTTATTATTAACCTAAAAAAAGTAATGATATCAAACAAAACCCCTTAATGGGTTAAAAGTTTGTGACGCAGCAATTTATCTTATTGCTATAAAAATTTTAAATATGGAACTTAAAAATAATGATATCAAATTTTAAGTGACGCTATGCTATTAATTAATGTGTATATATGTATATATATATTTTTTCATCATTTTATTTTTGTTTTATTTATAATTGCATGTGTAAGAATTATGTTAAATCTAAAAGGATGTATAAAAATTTATTCATTGATGTTTTATCATTCACATCTTTCATAAATTCAAAATATGAGTTTTAAAAGATATGATATGAAAATTTATGTGACGCCATGATGTAGATTTAAACAATTTGTTTTAAAATTCAATTTTAATTGCTTTCGGTTTGGGTAAATATATTTACACATCTACCCAAAACTTTTAATTTTCCAATACACTGTTAAAAATAGTGGTATCACTAATAATAAATATCACTCTCACTGAATCTATACAATGCACTGAAATGTATTTATATGAATAAATTTATCTTTTGTGCCATGCCATCCAAAATCAAAAGTAAAATTTATGTAAATAATTTCTTTGCGTCATTGTATCCAAACTAAGCAAAATGTATGCAAATGGATAATATGACGCAAAGAAATTATTTACATAAATTTTACTTTTGATTTTGGATAGCATGGCACAAAAGATAAGTAAATTTATTCATATAAATACATTTTAGTGCATTGTATAGATTCAGTGAGAGTGATATTTTTAACAGTGTATTGGAAAATTAAAAGTTTTGGGTTGATGTGTAAACATATTTAGCCAAATCGAAAACAATTAAAATTGAATTTTAAAACAAATTGTTTAAAGCTACATCAAGGCGTCACATAAATTTTGATGTCATATCTTTTAAAACTCATATTTTGAATTTATGAAAGATGTGAATGATAAAACATCAATGAATAATTTTTTATACATCCTTTTAGATTTAACATAATTCTTACACATGCAATTATAAATAAAACAAAAATAAAATGCTGAAATAAATATATATATATATATATATATATATGAGTGTTGGGTACGAACGTGTTCATTGAACGAAAACTCACGAACTTAGTTCACATTCTGTGAACTTTGAGTTGAACTTGACTCACTTTTTGATAAATGAACGTGAACTGAACGAAAGCTCAAAAAATCCGTGAGTTTGAACGAAATTTACAACTCAAACTCAATTTTTTTCATAACTTATTTTTAAAATTTTCCAGCCGTTAAGAACACGGTTTTCCCATTCAAATGCTATTTAGAGGTCTAAACGGACTCGGGACGGGTCGAGTTTGATCATCAGTTTTTCTGGGTCGTGTCCCGGCTTTGCTTTCTCTGGAGGCTCGGGTCGGGCCGAGCCGGATTTATTTCTGAGCCTGTGCTTTATTCTTCCTAGAAGTCCGCACCGACAGAAATTTTCTGGTCTGGTCGCTCCTGCTTGTATGAAAATTATTGCCCCGTCTCAGTCTGGCTCGTGCAAAAATCTGTAAGGAACAACCTACCTTGGGTCAACATTTTTTTCCGAAAATGCATATATTTTTAAATTATCATTATTCTACAATTAAAATTCTCTTTAAAGTATAGTAGTACATTTACATATACATTTCAAGGGGGGGGGGATACAGTACTGTGAAATCTGTTATAAGAATCTGTGCATGACAAGACCCCTATGCAGGAATTTCTGAAAATTTTTTGCAGATCTACACCCCTAGAACCCCAAACCACCCTCAGTAATATAACTATATACATATATATAACTTTCTTCTGGACACGATAACTTCCATAATTCTGCACAAATCTCTTTCAAACTAATACAAAAATCAAGGGGCATAAAATCTCGGTCAGTTCGTTAATTGGCAAAATCGGGCCAAGGGGATGGAAATGGGGAGGGGTTTTGTGAAAATCGAAAAACCCCCATAATTTTTTAATGTTTGTAAATATCAAATCAGTTTTAAGTTTTTATTACTTCTAAAAATTGGGCCAAAAATTTATGCATCACAGATTTTTGATAAAATTAAAAATGGGCTCAAGGGGCGCAAAAAATAGGGTTATAGGGAGAAAAAAATTCATAACTTCGCCAGTCCTTAAGATATCAAATCCAATTAAATTTATTATCTTCTTAATATTATCTACAACTTTTATATTGACAAGTTTTCATAGAACTAATTCGCACCGCAAAAAAAAAAAAAAAAAAATTAAAAACGAAAACAAAAAGGGGGAGTTGAAGAAATAATCCATAACTTCGTCAATTCGCAAAATATAAAATTCGTATGAATTTATTATATATCTTCTTAATATTGTCTACAACATTTATATTGACAAGTTTTTGATAGGACGAATTCTTACAGCAAAAACAAATTAAAAATACATAGCGGTTGAAGAAAAAAAATCATCGAATTAACGCTGTATTCAAATCCAAACTGCTTGTTTTCTGACTCGTTTTTAAATTAATTTTTGCTCTCAAACGGATCCAATTTGTTGATTCTCTTATTCAGAAACTAATATATAATGTACCGTAATGGTCGATTTTTTGATAGAAGCAGAATGTATTTAAAAAAATGATGTCAAAGTGGGCATTTTGAACCGAATTTCCCGAAGCGATTGTGTTAGAAACGAAAAATATTGTCTACTGAGAAAATAAATGTTTATAAATCAAGTTTTAATTAATTGAACGAAAAATAAAAACACAGGTCGCTTTTAAATCTCTTCAAATAATCACGTCAGTAAGTTTCATATTTTTTCAATTAAAAATGAATCTGAAAATATGCCTGAAAATTTCGAGTTGTTGAGCATGGAAAAGTATTTTTTTTTTTTTTTTTTTTTTTTTTTTTTTTTTTTGTAATACCGCCTTAGCATGATTCTGATGAAACCAGCTCTTATATAAAAATTAAATAAAAACTCGTCAAAAGCGACCAGATAAAATTGTTAAAGTGAGTTTATCTCTAATCATGATTTAGTTTTTGTTGGTGTAATTAGTATTATTAACTTCGAAATCTACCTCCGCCTCTAGGCCGGACCGGCAGGGATTTTTTTTAGTACATAGTCATGCCGGGACGAAATTGGTCTTAATCGTTCTCAGAATGTATAGGGCAGGCATTATGTTTTGTAAAAGTACTAAGAGGATAATGAATTTCTGTTAACAGTGCTTTTGGAAAAGTTACATGGTACCTTAAGATGGTCCTCAAATTCACTGCTCAACAATGCGAAACTTTCCGATATATTTTCTGCCTCATTTTTAACTGTAAAGGTATAAATTGAAAGGCCTGACATTGAAGGGATTTGGAATCGAATAGCGTTTTTCATTTTCGATAAATTACTTAGAGATATAAGAGATTCTTGTCACGAGATTTTATGTTTTTAGCCTTTCCTGTGCTGCCGCTTCCGAAAATTCGATTCAAAACGCTAACTTTGGCAGTATTTTCTCAAAGATATATTGCGTTTATATTAAAAATAAATAAAAAATTATGCATTTACATAGTTTCTGAATAAGAGTACCTGCCAATCTTACGTTTTTCCGAAAAGAAATTAATTCAGAAATGTGTCAGAATATAGCTCCTTTGTATTTGAGAAAAGCCTTAAAATGACAGAGAAATATTTTTACAAATCTACTTGTCATTATGTAGCTTCAAAAATTACCATGTTTTTAACCCTTTATTCTAAATTACATTAATTTTTTAATGAATTATTGTTTGAATTTCGAAACGTCTAAGACCGTAAGTAATCATTAATGTTACAATTGTATGTTTTCTGTTTTGCGAACACATAGTAATCTAAAATATACTGTAAAATGTCCCCTCTCCCCATAAATACGCATGTAGTATATTCATTAAAAGAATATTAATTGTATGTCGAGAAAAAAGGGATTTTTTGTAGAAATTGAGTCGGGCCGAGCCGGGCCTGTTTTCACTGATTTTTGTACGGGCCAGCCGAGCCAAGAACTGTAAAAATGTAAACGGGCCGGCCGGGCTCGGGTCGAACTTTTAATTTTTACAGCGGGCCGGCCAAGATAGCTTTCGTTCGGGCCAGGCCCGGGCCTGGAATTGCGGCCCGTGCAGACCTCTAAGTTACTTTTAAGAGACTAAAAAAATCGAAATTAAAAGGATGAAACGAGCAAAAAACGTTCTAAAATCGTTCTAAATACGATTTCTATGGAATTGTTAAGGACAGAAATTTGAAATGTAAGCTAAAATGTTCGAAAATATGCGATGCACGGGCAGAATAGTCTTTTTTTTTTATCGACATTTAAAACGGTGTAGCAAAAAAAAAAAAAAAAAAAAAAAAAAATATATATCTGAATTGCGAATTTTGTGATACTAAAGGGAATAGAAATTAAAAATTTCTAATGGGGGTTACTTTTAAGATAAAAATGCTCTCTACGAATGATTTCTAAAAAATTCAAAATTTAAAAGCGTGAAATGAGTAGAAAATGTTCTAAAGATTTTTTAAATTACGGTTTTTATATGAAATCGTTAAGGGTAGAAACTTGAAATTTTACATGGCTACTACATTTCTGATGCAATTGCAGGCACAGAACAGTTTTTAAAAAAATTCAAAAGAGCGCAGTAGAAAAAACGTTCTAAACTTACCATTTTCGTGATACTGAACTGACCAAAAACTCGAAATTTGGCATATGCCGGCTACTTTTAAGGGTGTTCTCAAATCCAAAAGGGCAAATTTCTGACATAAGTTTTAATTTATTTTTGTTCGAAAATGCATGAAACGAGCTGGTGTTGTTCCGAAACTATGTCATTGAGCTGTTTTTTTTCTTTTCATTTTTTTGCAAACGCAATAGATCTTTCAGAAAAGAGTGTCAAAGCGGGCGTTTTGATCCGAATTTCCGCGCGAAGGAAGAAAGAGCACTCAAGAGCGGGCGAAAAACGTGTTTGTCACGTGATCGAATTCGCTTATAACTCAATAGGTAATGGATGAATCCAAAAATGGAAAAAACAGTTCCATTCCAAATCGCTTCCATGGCCAGGCTTTCCAATTTTATATCTTTCCGTTAAAAAATGAATATGTAAGTATGTCAAAACGTTTTGCGCTTGTTGAGCAGAGCAGTTAAGAACAGCCTTAAGATACAAATGTTCTCTAAAAATGGTTTCTAAAAAAAAATCAAAATTAAAATGATGAAGTGAGCAGAAAACGTTTTAAAAACGTTCTAAATTACGATTTCTATGAAATTTTACATAAAATTTATTAATTAACTAATTTTACATTAATTTCAAATGCAAAAATATTACTTGGCATATTTCAACAACTACGCGTGCAAAGCCAAGGTTTTGCTAGTTAATGATAACTAAAGATCCATCGCATTTATAGGGAAGGGGAATGTTTCTTAATTATTTAACAACTGGTTGAAATTAGCCGTTTTTGCTGGTAAATTTATTGGGTCATAGACATTGAGATTGTCAAGCGGATAAAATGTAAAATTTCAGAATACCCTGGAGTAAATCATTTCATGACAAAATTCGATCAAAGTTTAATAACCACCTTTTAAATTAAACCTGTTTGTAAAGCTGAATCTGATTCAATTAAAGGAAGTGGCGTTGGTTCAAAGAAACTACAATAAACGTTATGTTCTTAAATCTAAAAAAATGACTGATTCGATTATGCAGCGATTCGAATAAGAGGCGGATTTCCCTACTTTTTCCTTGTAGGGGACCAAACCCAAAAAATCCAGTGACCACATTGTGAAACAAATGAAAAATAATAATAATAAAAAAATAGTATTTATAAGGGGGGGGGGGACTAAAAAAAAACCCTCAGGAGTTCAAAGTGAAAAATTTGAAATTGGATGTATGACATGTATGTACATGGGTAATGATATTAAATGAGACAAAGGATTACTAGTTTTTGAATATTTAGCATCATGTAATGAGCTGACCGCCTATGAAAAAAAACATGTAATTTTTTTCTTTTTGATCTTAGTTCAGTTTATATATGTTTTTGCACTAAACATGTAACAATTCGTTCGCGTGACCTTAATTGATTTATGTACTTGAAACTATAGTATATAATTTATTTAATAAATATTTCAACATTAAAACAAAAATTCAATATTTTAATTTTTAATATTTGATATAAAAAGGTTAAATCTAAATTAGAATCTAAAGTGTGTAATATGACTGAATGAATTTATTATTGCTGTTGCGATTCATTACTATGAATTTTCAAATTAATAAACAATAGTGCCAATTTTGAGTAATATTTCAAATGAAAATATGACTATTTCGATAAGTGCAAAAGTTATTTTTAAAAAATATATATCAAAATTGGTGTTTTGAAGCAATTTTTCAACACAGACAAAGCGAAAAAAAGGTCCCCATGAGACATTAATCACACATGACATAAACCAAAATGAAATTGCAATGCATTTATCGAA
Source organism: Maratus speciosus (assembly GCA_963932465.1). NCBI lineage: Eukaryota > Metazoa > Arthropoda > Arachnida > Araneae > Salticidae > Maratus > Maratus speciosus. The sequence goes on from OZ010787.1 coordinate 94,181,966, forward strand.
CAATAAAAAACGACATTCCATTCCAAAGTACAATCTGCTAATTTCATGCTTTATGTTTAAGAATGAGTTTGCAAATGTCAGAAAATTTGTCACTGTTAAACGAATATTTTTAGGAAAGGGGGAGGGTATGTTTGGTTGGGTTGATTTTTGACGGCCGATTTATCTACTCGAGGGATAGGCCCGAGGGAGAGTGCCCTGTGTGGGAATCTTTCTAAGGGAGCCTAACCCGTATTTACGCTTGGAAATCCAAGGTTCGATGAAAACCACGAAAACTCCGAACGATTAGGCCGACGGGCGCGACTGAGTTCGAACCCAGCATCCCCCGTCTACTAGCTTCGAGAGCAGAACCTCTCGGCCACTGGTGGGGCGGGGGGTGGAGATTAAGTATAATCTACTTTTAAGTATACTGTTGTACAGGGCTTGCCTTCACCTTAAAGTTAAAATAAAACGGAATTTAGATCTCGTTAGGTGCAGGGCATAGTGCAAACCTTTTTAAGACCCAATTTATTTAATTCTTTATTATGTTTTTCATGTAGAAAAAAACGTTTTTTAGTCTCATCGGAGGTCCCTATAATTGCGGGGCCAGGCTGCATTACACCTGCCACATCCCTTTGCTGGTGTCCTTTTTTTGTATTACAGAATATGTGAAAATATACCCATAACAGTATGTGTTTACCTAAAAGTGCGAATTACATGAAAAATATTTTTATATATTAAATACTCGTAAGAATCGTTAAAACATTTGCAATTCTAGACTTCAGGTCACCTTTTTCAAAAAAGCAATGAACACATTAATTTCCAAATTTTTATGCCTCCTGAAAATTCATCATAAAAGAATAATAAGCATCAAATACATATTAAAAATAAAGTAAAATATATATTGTGGCGAATTTTGAAAATCATTGAAATATTTTTACGATTTATCTTCGCAATTTTTATGCTGTTCTAAAAAGATTTTTCATGTGTAAAGAAACAAAATAAACTTAATAAGCATTAAAATTTTCAATCGGGAAAAGAATAAATAAAAGAAAATTTTCAAAATCCATACGATACAATACAGTGTTCACATATTCAAGATTAAAAAGATGACGTGACATTAGCAGCAATAGTAAAAGGCAAGTTCTGAGATATTTACTCATTGTTAATTTAAAATGCCTTATCACATATGAACAGCTACTTTGAAATTTTCATTTAAGGATGTTCTCAAATCCAAATTTGTCTACTTTCTGACGCATTTTTTAATTCATTTTGCTCACAAACGCATGAAATTGGCAGTTGCTCTTAGTCAAAAACTATGCAATCAAATAGTTTTTTTCCTTTTTTAAAATCTATTTTTGATCATTTCCTAGCATGTCCAATTTCTATTTTTTCTATTTCATTGCATTTTTCATTATTATTTAATTATTTATTTTTCAGCCTGGAACAAAATTTATTTTACCAATGACCATCTGTTTTCGTTCTCTGACTGACACCCAGAAATCCCAAATGACTGAAATGTTTTGCTCCATGTTTAACTTTTTGCCTTTTCAATTTGTAGTTATATTCATAGTATGATGAAATTATAAATATTAGTGTCTTTATTTGGAAAAACGCGCGAAAGTATAATTTGATAAAATTACAACTTTATTAAAACGCGGTAACTTGACTTTGATTTGTCATCTTTCACAATTTGTCCACCCGTCAAAGAAAAACAAACTGGCCGTGCCATTTTACTAAAATCGTTTTGAGCCCACTCAATATTTTTGAAAATTTGGAGTCACAGTTATGTGTGATTCATGTCTCATGGGGACCTTTTTTTCGCTTTGTCTGTGCTGAAAAATTGCTTCAAAACACCAATTTTGATATATATATATTTTTTTTAAAATAGCTTTTGCACTTATCGAAATAGAATTCATTGAAATATTGCATTTGAAATATTGCTCAAAATTCGCACTATTGTTTATTAATTTGAAAATTCATAGTAATGAATCGCAACAGCACTTTAGATTTTAATTTAGAATTAACTTTTTTATATCAAATGTTAAAAATTAAAATATTGAATTTTTGTTTTAATGTTGAAATATTTATTAAATTATATACTATAGTTTCAAGTACATAAATGAATTAAGGTCACGCGAAAAAATTGTTACATGTTTAGTGCAAAAACATATATAAACTGAACTAAGATCAAAAAGAAAACAATTACATGTTTTTTTTCATAGGCGGTCAGCTCATTACATGTTGCTAAATATTCAAAAACTAGTAATCCTTCGTCTCATTTAATATCATTACCCATGTACATACATGTCATACATCCAATTTCAAATTTTTCACTTTGAACTCCTGAGGGTTTTTTTAGCCCCCCCCCCCTCCCCCCCCTTATAAACACTATTTTTTTTTTATTCATTTGTTTCACAATGTGGTCACTGGATTTTTTGGGTTTAGAAGCCACTGGGCCCTTCGAGATTTTGGGAATCTGCACCTTTATTGTAAGACCGGAATCTGTCTAAAACGGAATTCGTTTGGTCCAATGTGATTCCGTCTAAGCAGATTTCATTGTATTAGAATTGCGCTACCTGTTATGGCAAAAACCTGCTTAAAACAAAAATTCCCCTGTCTTTTTCAATTTTGTCTTAGTAAGTTTTTCGTTATATCACCCCCCCCCCCCCCCCCTCCCTTCATTGAACTGATAAGCCTAGATTACTGCTTTCTCCACTGCTTTCTGTAGCAGTTTTATGAGTTGATCACAAAACATTGGAAAACGAGTCAAACAAGCATTTGGAGTTCCTGCGTAGTTTGGCCATCTTATTCTGACCTCTGAGCTTGCCGATCTTACTCTGGTGGGGTTCACAGCAGGCAAAGAGATCCCTGATTGGTTGGGTGGACGTTAGATTTTAACAACCAGTGTTCTTACGTGAACATGATTTTTATCGTCGTACTTCATCTCCCCTCTAAGATTTTATTTGGAAATTTGATGTCTTGAAACACCATGTGTAAGAATAAATATCTTCATTTCAAGATAGCCATTTTTATAATATTTGAACATTTGTATTTTAAGCATAAAGTGAACTTTAATTAACCAACAATAGTAAAATAAGACTGCAATATCTGTAGCACAAAAATAGCATAATACTTACCTTCTATATCTAGAAGAAGTTTATTTGGCTGTGTTCTTGAGCCCATTATATTATTTGCCTAAAAATAATAAAATTTTTAAATTAGTGAATTCATAATATAAGTTAATGCATGTATGAAAAGCAATATTTTTCGTTAAATGTTTTTTACTGACACAGTTACAGATTTTCTTAATGGTATTTACCAATAAATAACCACAAGATGTGTCTTTATAAAAAAAAGGCTTACAATCATATATAAAAAAATAATGACAAGGCATTTATTTTAATAGTCACACTATAGAAAAACACAGAGGGTGTTGGGGACATTGATACACCCATAATAATTTCAGACAAGAAGGAGTAATTAAAAAGTTCCGTTTCTCACGCATAGACGCCGCTGCTATCGTTGAAGTAAATAAACGTTAGTCTAATAAAAAAAAAAATATTAGTTTCAGTCAATTGTTGTTTTTATGAGTAATGCAAGCGTGTTTCCTTTCTTATTAAGTCATTTCTAATATGTTTGTCTCAATGCGAATTTCTTAAAAAGGCAGCATTTTCTGTTAATATTATCTACACAACAGGTAAGCAAAAACCTTTTGTTTTACTTATTTCTTATAAATTTCAGACTATACTACTATGAATTTGTTAATTTCGGTAATAACGTTTTCTTTTCTTTTCTTTTTTTTTTTTAAATGACGGTTTAGGGTAGATTCGAACAGCCAACTGCGAGGAACATTAATACCAGTGGCGTGGCGTCCGGTCATCGCTGGATGCGGCGATGACCAAGCAATATTTTAAAACTCTTAATAAGCTTTTAAAACTCTACGATCCAGTTTTAGAAGAACATTTGGAGTTCATGTATAAGTGAAGGTAAGATTTAAAGTTTCTTTTTTGAACATTCAACCATTGAATTTTAGAGTTAATAATTTTTCACCACAAACTTAAATAATTGCGATGACCACCGAAAATTTTCACGCCACGCCACTGATTAATACGTATCGATGAGCTCCATTTATTTTAATGAAAGAGGATGAGCTGAATATGCTGTGGTTTATATCCATTTTACTTGTACAAGTAGGTATTTGGAGTCAAAAATGTAAACTAAATAATAAGTTGATTCAAAAGTTAGCAAATTAATTTTAGGTAGCTTTCTTTACAAAAAAGCTACCTATTGCAGCCGTTCGGAGGAAAGCGATTTCAAAAAATTTTGGTATATTTTCATCGATCATGACCCCCAGACCCCGAAACCACCCTCCGTTCAAAATTTATATATATATATATATATATATATATATATATATATATGACCTATGTCACACTGTAACTCCCGTAATTATGAACCGATTTCGATGTAATTCAGTGTGTACATAGTAAATACCAATGTCTCGACCGAGTTCGTTGGCCAGCTTCATCCGCCATTTTGTTTCAAAATGGCAGCCATTTAAAATGTTTTTAAAAATTTAAAATTTGAAATGTGGTACCAAAAAATTGAAAATGGAAAAATATTTTTTTCTTATGTATTTGACCTTTATACAAAGATTTCGGAGCAGTTTTTGTTTCGTCTATATCTTAAAAAATGGCTGAGTTATAGCATTTTGAATTTCTAGCGTGGCGGACATTTTGAAACGTCCTGAATTTTGTCACGCGATAAAAGGCGTATTTATGAACCGATTTGGATGTAACTTCGTTTATACATAGTACATACCAATGTCTCGACCGGGTTCGTTGGCCAGCTTCAACCGCCATCTTGTTTAAAAATGGCGGCCATTTAAATTTTTAAGAAAAATTTAAATTTGAAATGTGGTACCAAAAATTGAAAATTGAAAAAATATTTTCTTCTTATGTGTTTGACCTTGATAAAAAGATTCGGGAGCAGTTTTTGTTTCGTCTATATCTTAAGAAATGGCTGAGTTATAGAATTTTGAATTTCTAGCGTGGCTGACATTTTGAAACGTCCTGATTTTTCTCACGTAATAACAGGCGTATTTATGAACCGACTTGGATGTACCTTGGTGTGTACATAGTACATACAAATATCTCGACCGAGTTCGTTGGCCAGCTTCATCCGCCATCTTGTTTCAAAATGGCGGCCATTTAAAAAAATTGAAAAATAAAAAAATTTAAATGAGATACCAAAAAATTAGAAAATGAAAAAGATTTTTTTATATGTGTTTGACCTTAATACAAAGATTCCGGAACAGTTTTTCTTTCGTCTATATCTAAAAAAAATGGCTGAGTAATAGCATTTTGAATTTCTCTTGTGGCTGACATTTCAAAACGACCTGATTTTTGTCACGTGATAACAGGCGTATTTATGAAGCTATTTAGATGTAACTTGGTCTAAACATAGTACATACCAATGTCTCGACCGAGTTCGTTGGCCAGCTTCATTCGCCATCTTGTTACAAAAGGGTTGCCATTTAAAAAAAATTAAATTTAAAATTCAAAATGAGGTATTAAAAAATTGGAAAATGAAAAAGATTTTTTTTATGTGTTTGGCCTTGATACAAAGATTCCGGAGCAGTTTTTGTTTCTGAAAATTTGTTCTTTTGTTTATATCTTAAAAAGTGGTTGATTTATAGCACTTTGAATTTCTAGCATGGCTAACATTTTGAAACGATCTTGTATTTGTCACGCGATAACACACGTATTCGCCTATTTCGATGTAAGAAGGCATGTGGATAGTATACATCAACACCTCGACCAAGTTCGCTGGCCAGATTTATCAGCCATCTTGTTTCAAAATGGCGGCCATTAAATTAAAAAAAATATATATATTTAAAGTGAGGTGCAAAAAAATTAGAAATTGAAAAAGGTTTCTTTCTTAAGTATTTGATCTTGATATAAGGATTCAGGAGCATTTTTTGTTTGTCTTTACCTTAAAAAATGGCTCAGATATAGCAGTTTCAATTTCTATTGTGGGTGACATTTTGAAAAATCTGATTTTTTGCATGCGACAGCACTCCTATATATTAACCGATTCCGATGTGAGTGAGCATGTGCACAGCAATTACTAAGGTCTCAACCAAGTTCACTGCTTAGCCTCATCCACCATGTTGTCTTAAAATGACAGGCACTTTAAGAAATTGCCGAATTTGGCAGCCAAATATAAGTTACTTTAAAGAAAAACAGCTTGGATAAAGCTGACTAATTTCGCGAAATTCTCATTCATTATATTGATAAAAATTAGTATTGAATCTCTTATATTCGGTTTCCTCTAAATTGAGCTTCGTGTGTTTGCATGATATAAGTTTGCTTTTTTTAAATAAGGATTATGAAAGCTACCTCTTCCTCCCGGCACTGGCCGGAAGGACTTTTTAAAAATATATTTTGGACCTTTTTTCTATTTACAATACTGCGTTGACCAGGTAGCCGAAGCTGAGTGTAAAAGATATAAAAATCACAATTAAAGGGGGGAAAATTAAGTAGCAACAAAATCCCATTATTACTAAAGTATGGTATGGGGTTAGGAATACACATGATACAATGTAATTGCTGTTATTAAAATAATGTTAATTATTAATTAGTAAACATAATAAAAAATGCATGAAACAGTATTTTGTTAGGTTTTTTTAGTTGAAAATGGTGAAGTCATACAAGAAGAAGACTGACCGAGCCAATATTGATGAAAATGCCATGAGCTCGTCGATTCAGATGTTCTTGAGGGAGAATTGAATTATCCATTAGAAAAACAGCGGAAAAATACAACATAAAAGCTTGTACTTTACAGCATAGAATAGAAAGAAAGAGATACCAAGAAACCGAAGGTCTGACATTTTATCAAAATATTGTTCACAACAGGTTTTTGGTGGAAAGCAAGAAAAACAAATTAATGAATATGTAGTAAAATGCAGCAAAATGCATTATGGTTTAATTCTTAACTAAGTACGAAAATTGAATACGAATTTGCTAAAATAACAGGAGGTCAATATCCTTCTTTCTGGGACGTAAATAAACGTGCTGGTCTAAAATATACTATTGGCTTTCAAGCCAAAAATAAAAACTTCAGTTTAAAGAAACCAGAGAGCACTAGTATCGCCTGATCTTTTTCATTCAACAACACCACTGATTCAGAATTTTAGAATAGTCTAGTAGATGTGTTGAAAAGCTACAACTTTACTCCTGTCTGTATACTAAATTTAGACGAGACAGGCATCACAGCTATTCTAAACACGCCTAAGGTATTGAATTGGCCGATAAAACCGAGCGAAAAGTTGTTCAAATTGTATGTCTGCAGAGAGAGGAGAACTCGTTAGTTTTGGAGGAAACAGAACTGGGATCGGAAATACGGTTTCGCCCATTTTTTGTGCTTCCTCGTGCCCATTATAAAGACTACTTTGTGGCAGGAGCTCCATAAGGAAGTTTAGGGCTAGCTGATAGGTCAGAATGGCCGAACAGAAACCAAAGATTCATCATCGGATTTATCAGCGTTTTGTTCGTCCAGCCGTTAGAGGTTATGATGACATTTCCTCCGAAGCCAGAAAACCTTAAAGGTGATTTTGTTGTAGTAAAGTTTGAGAAAAAGAAGAGAGTTAAGCATTTGGTTGAGAAAATTCTCTCCAGATATGATGATGGGGACGGGACTACCAAATTTTATAATTAAATAATAAAACTTTGTATGTCACCATAAAAATATTTAAAAAACAAAAACAGAATGCGTTTCAACCAGTAAATTTTGACAGCCCGTCATCAGCTGAAGTAAACACGTGTCAGTAAGGGCAAGGGGACACGGTCACAAATGAACTGAAAGGTAAAGAATACAGCTTACAAAGAATGCGACTGGTGGCACTAGCTGAAAGGTAAACACCAATCACAAAGGAGAACGTGCAGAAAAGAAAAGTGTTGTCAAAACGATAGAAAAAAGGGAAATAAAAGAAATAAAAGAAAAGTAAATTAAAAAATAAAGTAAAACAAGAAAAAATTCCAAGCTGAAGAGAGAAAATGAGATGATGAGATATCATTGAAGAGTTTATAAGAATTTTTAAAAATAAAATTTACTTCGTGGAAATTCCAGTGAGTGAGAGAGACGGAGAAGAAATAATTCAAATTTCATACTTAAGGAATTTTTGTTTTTCTGGACATTAGATGACGCATAGATTCCTTTATTAGATATTATATTAAAGTTGCACTTCCAACAGCCAATAAAGGAACCAGCAGAACGTCGTTAACTTTTAATTTTAAAATTGACCTTTCTACTTATAATTTGTAGAAATAAAACTCAATTATTTTTTGATAATTATAATTAACTTTTATTATGTTTAGTGTTCGTGAAATACAAGAATCCCGCTTTTTTTGTTTTAAAAGATGAAAGTTTATTTGTTATGTCAGCTGTCAAAACTGATTAAATGCAGATTATTCTGCTTTTATTTGGAAATGTCTGTTTTATACTTGTTTTTGATAAATTAAGTTTTATGAAAGGTAAATTGTTTTTATTTTATATCCGTTAAACTACAATATTTTGAAAGAAAATCTAAATGTTTCAAAATGCCCTAAGTGTGAATTGTTGCACCCGGTGCAAGGGGAAGATTGATACAAAATCACTTTTGTCGAAAGTGCTTTTAGTACTTGTGCCTTTCACTTTATCACGAAAAATTAAAGTAAACACAAAACTTGAAATACCACATCTACACATTTCGCCAATAACTTTTACGATAAAGCAATTTCAAATTAATTTTACAAGCTTACAAAAGAATCTTATCAATGTCCCCCAACTCCCCCTATTCTTTGTTAATTATTTTTATTTTGTTACGTTTTAAAATGGGTAATTTGCAAACAAAACAAATTCCCCAGAAAGGAAAATTTTTGCAAGACTTTAAGAAGTTATTATTACTATGGTTCCAATTTGAGTAAATGAATTTCATCTTTTGTAATAAAATGTTATTCTTCAGAAAAGCACATTTCACAAAAAGAACTTTTACTATTAACAAAACTGGCTTGAAGAAAAAAACTGCATAGACCCCTGGTAGCCCTGTACATCAATGTATACCCTACAAACATATCTTAATATACACTAAATATAGGTCAACAACTCATAAAAAAAACACCCTTAAGGGGACTCTTCATTCACTTGAAAACATCCTCTCGGTAATGTTAAACCTATCGACAGGTTGTTTTCGAATTTCTCGTTTAAATTTGAATATCTTTAAACAATTTTTAGGGTTCCGTACTTAAAAAGTAAAAACGTAACCATTATAAGATCACTCCTGTGTCTGTCTGCCTGTCTGTCACAGCCATTTTACTCGTAAACCATGGAACGTGGAAATTTCAAAATCGGGGAAGTAATAAAGACCATTGACTCACATATTTTCATATTAATAAACATTCATAAATATATTTAGTAAAAATGTAGAGGGGCTAATTATGGTACTTGAAAAAAAAAATCTTTTCTTTGTATATCGTGTGAAAGCTTTCGTAACTCTGAACTCAAAAATACATTCCTTTTAATTTTAGGTATTATATTTTCAAAGATATTGTGGAAAATGTAGCGGTAAAATATGTCCCCCCCCCCCCCATCTACTTCCGAATCTACAGAAACTAAAATTATGAAAAAATTAGAGGTAGTAGAATTAATTTAAACCTTGCCGGAAAATTATAGCGATCACCATAGGCCACATAGTTTTTGAAAAAATCGCATTTTTCTGTTACACACAAATTTCGATTTACGGGCATTCAGAAAAATTGTTGACCATCGCTGGATGTATCTATCGTTGCAGAAGTATAAAAGCATAGTTGATAATGAATTTAGAAAAAAATCATCTATAATTAGCTGATATATTAACCCTTAAAGATACGGCCAGTTTGGACATACACAATGACAGGGGCGGCGTACTCTATGCCTAGTTAACAACTTTTAATGATATATATGCGTAATGTAATGTCCAGTAACAGTATAAAAGCAATAAATGTCAAATTGTTAAAAACATACTAATTTCAGGGGTCTCAGGACTCTAAAATTTGGAAAAATAAAAAAAAAGACCATTTTCAACATTTAATATCTTAAAATGTATATAATTAATAATGTATATAATGTATTTTAAAACATAATTTTAATTGGGATGAAAGATATAAGTATGTTCTTTCATTTCATGGATTTAAAAAATTGCAAGATGCAGAATTCGTATTTATAGATAGGAGGCACAAAACTGTTAGACATTTGTAGAAGAGAAAATTGGCATAACAGTTTGCAGGATTACAAAATAAATATTGAAACTAGAACGAAAATTTTAGTGCTTACTTATACTTCAGATTGCAATAATTACCCTGAACTTAAATAAATTTGTATTTCAAGCATTTTTATATTTTTAATGCAATGTTGCATTTAGCTAATAAAAAATTTTGAAAATTTCAACAGTATAATCACCTAAAAAAATAATTTTTTGAACAATAAAAAGGAAATTTTAGGTTCAGTTTATACAGACTCACATGAAATATATGTTTTGAAAATTTCACAAAAAAATATTCAGAAGTTTCTGAGGTATCCTGCGCGTTATGCCCAAAAAACGACATTTGGATAAAAAATGACTTAGTTTCGGAAACGCCGCTTCAGCTATTGAGCGGGTATAATTATAAAAGCTATAACTTCGGTTCTAATGGGAATTTCAAGGAAACAATCATATCAAAATGTTCAGAAAAGATAGGAGTTTAACATCTAAAAAAATTAAAATTTCTAAAATTTTGAAGCTTTAAGAGTCTTGCGACCACTCAACCCTTTCCGGCGCGGAGTAATTCTGTTTATAAACTTATGAAATAATGGACTGACACCAGAATTTATAAACGAATTTATTAGAAAATACGAACTTGCTTATTTTCACTTACATGATAAAAGGAAAATTCTAATTAAATATTCTTGGTGCCGTTTGTGTGCTTTGGAATTAAAATTAGGTGTTCTTTTTTTAAGGACACCGCCCTCGAAAGGTTTAATTAGAATAAATCACATAAATACTGTGGGATTCGGAAAAAAATTTCTGAAATTCACATTACATTTTCTGAAAGGTTACAACAGAGGGGGGGGGGGGGGGCAATCCACTACCGGCACTAACTATTTGTTTTTCTTCGTGCCCTTTTGATAAAATCTCCGTTTTCTCGCGATCTTTTGACGAAATTAGCCGTTTTTCGCAATCTTTTGACGAAATTTGCCGTTTTTTCGCGATCTTTTGACGAAATTTTTGCGCAATCTTTTGACGAAATCTGCTTTTTTTTGCGATCTTTTGACGAAATCTGCTATTTTTTGCGATCTTATGAGGAAATTTCTCGTTTTTTTCGCGATCTTTTGACAAAATTTGCCTTTATTTAGCAATCCTTTGACGAAAATGAGCTTTTTTTTTCGCGATCCTTTACGAAATTTGCGTTTCCCCTTCATTCTTTGGCGAATTTCGCATTATTTTTTCGTGATCCTTGGACGAAATTCGCTTTTTTCGAGATCCTTCGACAAAATTTGCATTTTTTTCGCGATCCCTCTGACAAAAGTCGCGTTTTCCCCACGATCCTTTGACGAAATTGGCGACTTTTCTTCGAACGATTGACGGAATTGATTTTTTTCGGCTGCCATTTGTCGAAATTCGCGATATATTTTTTGTCCGAATTTTCGGATTTATCACCGATTTTTTTTTTTTTAATTTTCCGAAATTACTACCTCAATTTTTCGGAAAATTCGGAACATGATCACCCCTGATTAATACTGTAAATAAATAGAACTATATTCCAACTATAATATTAACCTAAATAAGTAAATAGCAAAAATTAATTATTTTATGAAGTATTAGATAATAATGAATATGTAACATGGTTAATACACTCGTGAACAAATAAAATTCCAGCACTATTCCACACACTTTTAGATACATCCATAAAAAAGGCATAGAATAACACATAAGGAAGATAGTGACCACATTGATTATCTATTGCACAGAAATCTTATCAGATCTTTTCATTTTTCATAAAAGGTATCTTTTAAGACATTATGTTATTAGAGAATTTTTGAAGAATAATGTGTTTTAACTTAGTAAGGTACCATGAAAAGAAATTTCATATGTAATAAAAAGTTAAGAGAACAGAGCTTGATTTTTTTTAAGTGCAAAAAAATAAAATAAAGATACGGTATCATTGACGAAATCTTTTGACGAAATTCGAGTTTTTACCGCGATCCTTTGACAGAAATTTGCGTTTTTGATCTTATGACGAAATTCCGCGTATTTCCCGCAATCCTTTAAGAGAAATTTGTGTTTTTTCACGATCCTTTGACAGAAATTTGCGTTTTTTCGCGATCGTTTGACTAAATTTGCGTTTTTTCCGCGATCGTTTGACTAAATTCGTGTCTTTTCCTCGATCCGTTGACGAACTTCATGTTTTTTCCGCGATTCTGTGACAAATTTGCGTTTTTTCGGTACCGCTGGGACAAAATTCACGTTTTTCTCGGGATCTTTTGACGAAATTCGCATTTTTACAGCGATACTTTGGCAGAAATTTGCGTTTTTCGCGATCTTTTGACGAAATTCCGCAAACTTTTGACATAAATTTTCTTTATTTCGTGATCCTTTGACAGAAATCTACGTTTTTCGCGATCCTTAGATAGAAATTTGCGTTTTGCGCGATCCTTTGACAGAAATTTGCGTTTTTTTGCGATCGTTTGACAGAAATTTGTATTTTTCCCCCGGTTGTCTGACTAAATTCGTGTTTTTTCCTCGAACCTTTGATGTTTCTTCCGCGATTTTGTGACAGAAATTTGCGTTTCTTTCGCACCCTTGGAACGAAATTCACGTTTTTTTTTTTTATTTATTATTTTTTTTTCAGGATTTTTGGATAAAATTCAAGTTTGTACAGCGATATTTTGTCAGAAATTTACGTTTTTCGAGATCTTTTGACAAAATTCCGCAATCCTTTGACATAAATTTGCGTTTTTTCGCGATCCTTTGAAATAAATTCGCGCTTTTCGCGATCGTTTGACTAAATTTGCGTTTTCCCCACAATCGTTTGACTGAATTTGCGTTCTTTCCACGATCCTTTTACTAAATTCGCATTCTTTTGACGAAATTCGTGTTTTTTCCGCGATCCTGTGACAGAAATTTGCCTTTTTTCCACAACCCTGGGATGAAATTCGTGTTTTTTTCCGGTCTCTTTTGACGAAATTCGCGTTTTTATAGCGACCCTTTGGCTATAAATTACCCATTTTTTTTGCGAACGATTATCGAAATTGATATTTTTCGGCGACCATTTGTCGAATTCGCGATATTTTTTGTCAGAATTTTTGTAATTTTTTTTTAAGGATTTTTTTTTTTATATTTCAAGTTGGCAAATTTAACTGCAAGGTCCAAAATAAATCTGCGACGCACGTCACGCGTCATGCACTTTCTGCTACCGGGAATATCCATTTACACTTTTCTAATATATACTGTTATACCCAACCCTACGCTGTATAGATTTTTACAAAGTCTTAGTATTATTTTAGAAACGGTTTTTTTTATAATACAATTAGAAATTCATATATTTATTCTACGGAACCCTCTGTGCGCGAGTAATACTCGCACTTGACCGTTTGCATAGTATAGCTGACGATATCTCGATCTTTAGACCAATGTCAGACGGGAGTCTTTTTTGCTGCTTTTTTGCTTAAGTATTATCCATTCACAATGCTATAGCATAGTCAATGGATAATACTTAAGCAAAAAAGCAGCAAAAAAGACGTCCGTCCAACATTGGTCTTAAGTAAAAAAGCAGCAAGAAAGACGCTCGTCTGACATTAGTCTTAATATGACTATTTTTTACTTCTTCTATTTCGGTTACAGATTTTTTTAATAAAGGTACGTTCTGAAAGTAAAAGTTGCTTTATCAAAAAAAAAAAAAAAAAAAAAAAAAAATCTGCTACCGAAATCGAAAAATTACAAAATGCCATATTAGAGATCGAGCTCAGCTATCCTATGCAAAAACATTATTCAAAGATATTCAAATTTAAACGAAAAATTCAAAAATAATTTGCCCATAGGTTTAATATTATGTAGCGGGTGTTTTTAAGTGAGTGAAGGCCCCCACCAGTGGCCGAGAGGATCTGCTCTCAAAACTGGTAGACGGGAGGTGTTGAGTTCGAACCCAATCGCGCCCGTCAGCAGGGTTGCAAAAAAGCCGGCTAAAATTAAAAAAAAGCCAGGCCGGTGGCTTTTATTGGTTTTAACCGGCTTTTTTTGGCCAAAATTGGCCTTTTTTTTGCCATAGTTGGCTTTTATACAATGAAGCATTGTAATTATAAACTACACATTTTAAAGTGTTTTTAATTAGTTTTAATGACATTTGATTGATTTAGAGTTCAATAAGTAACCCAATTTTTCAATAATGAGGACATTAATACAGGAATAAAACTTAGATGGTTTTGCTAGTAATTTGTAGTCAGAATTGCAGATATGTCAGCTAAATTTTAAAAGGACCATGCCAACTGCCAATTTTTTCATTTTTACTGCTTTATAAAATTAAAGAGGAATATGGTTACTTGGTTACACATTTTATTACTTAACTTTAAAAGATATTAATATACAAGTCTTATTTTATTTCTAGTAAACATTTAAAATTATACATAGTCATATTAATAAAAACACCATTTCTCACTATTAAAAACATTGCGAATAGCATATGCATGAATAATGCTGAGCAACAAGCTTTTCAAAATTTTATTTAGAGAATTTTGTTTTCTTGTTTAAATGCTCTATTTTTTATATACTTATGTATCACTCTCCTCAAATATTATATCCTTTCTAATTTCTCTTTTAACATTTATAACTTAATCTCTCCATATGGACACACAAGAATGTTTCCATTTTGATGTACTACATTTTGTCATTAATTAAATATAATCTTTAAAATGCGTAGTATATGTAGAGCTATGTAATTTAGAATTTCAAAATATCAGTTTGGAGCCTAACTTATATTATATTCAATGTTTATAATTTTTTTTTTCAGACATAATATGCCTTCACAGTTGCCTTCTAGAAGTTATAGACTTATTTATTTGACAAAATTTAATAGAAATCCATATTTTTTTTAGTAGAAAATATTTATAAGTGTATTAAAAATTAATTGATCCAAATTTAAAACAAATTAATTGTAAACCAACTTTAAAAAATAAAAGCCGGCTTTTTTAAGTGGTTAAAACAAACAAAAAAAAAAAGGCCGGCCGGCAACCCTGGTTTTATTACTTAACAAATTTTAACCCCTTGGGGACGAGCGACACGTATACGTGCCGGAAATAGGCCTAAGGATCCTCGTTTATCCTCACCAGTAAAATTTTACTGTAAAATTTGCCTTATTTAATCTGAGCATTTTCCCGATTTGAATAGGCACAAACTTCTGTTTTTTAAAACCGGTAGCAAAGTAATAAACATTTCGTAAAAGGCTCCCGTCGCGAACGGGTTAAGAGCTATTAAAATACAAATCTTATTTTATTTCTCATTAATAATCATGTAATAAAAATTCAATATTATGAACAGCATATGCATGAATATGCACTCTTTGAAATAGCAACAAACTTTTCAAAATTTTATTTCAATTTTACTTACAGAATGTATTTTATTTATTTAATTTGCATAATTGCTAGATTTATTTTTGTACACTTATGTACCAAACTCTCCTTAAATGTATACCCTTTTCTAATTTCTCGTTTTATGATTGTAACGTAATCTCTCCATATTGACTCGTAAGAATTAAGAATATTTCCATTTTGATATGCTGCATTTTTTGATTATTTAATGAAATATAATCTTTAAAATGTGTAGTATATACACGGCTATGTAATATAGAATTATAAAACACCAGCTTAAAGTCTAACTTATATTCTTTTCAATATTTATAATTTTTTTTAGATATAATGCTTTGACTGTTGCATTCTATCGATCAAGACATATTTATTTGACAAAATTTAATAAAAAAATTATTATTCTTTTAGCAGAAAATATTTATAAGTGTATAAAAAAATAATTAACTTAAATTTAATGTGAATTAGCTGTAAACCAACTTTTAATAATAAAAACCGGCCTATTTTAAGCGGTTAAAACCAAAAAAAGCCGGCAACCCTGCCCGTCAGCCTAATCGTTTGGAGTTTTTCATGGTTTTCTTCGAACCTTGGATTTCCTTGCATAAATACGGGTTAGGTTCCCTTAGAAAGACCTCCACGGAGGGCACCCTTCCCTCTTCGGGTCCATAATCCCGCGTGCAGATAATTGGCCGTCATAACAACAACACAAGAACATCAAGTGAGTGTAGAGTCACTTTAAGCAATTCATGCTCAAGCACAGTAATGCTTACGAGTTATTTTGCGTAACCCCCTAGCCATTTTAAATTTACACGCAAATTTCATGTCCTTAAAATGAAGAATCTTTCTCTTGGATAGTAGACGTTTTTGACTGTCCCAAGGTGGAATTTTATTGAAATATATTTTTTATTTAGTACTATAACATTCTCACGTGTAAGCATTTTATTATAATAACAGATACTATTAAAAATAAAATATTAGATAAATTAAATTCTTCAACTCCATGTGTTGTTATATTTTTTCGCTAAAAAGTGGATATCCCTGGTTTTTTACTCCAGTTACCAGATATAATTTATTTCTTTTCTTGTCAAAAGAGTGTATCACAGGACACAAATAAAATTTATAAGTGAGCAAGTTGTCATAATAGTCATTTTGCAATATTTGTTATGAATATCACATACAGTAGACTGGTTTGCATTTTTCTCTGGAGGATGCATTTTTTTCTCTGTAACCCCTGAACTCCAAAAACCTGAAAGAACCCCCCCTCCCCTTTCCAAAAAAAAAAAAAACCCACACGGGTTGGGTTTTCCAGCCCTGGTGCTCACGCAATCGATGATACCGTATGAACTGATAATCGTAGCCCAAAATGTGAACCGTCAAGTGCATACTGCTGGCGCGTGCGCGTATAATGGAAACTTCTACCACTTTTTTTTTATGTTATCACATTTACAACAAAAGTGAGCATGTCTATTAAAAGCTTTATTATAACGTACTTAAGTTTTCAGAAAGTTATTATCGGCAACCCAAATTGAGTTAGGGTAGAACACCCTGCAGTTTTGATTAAATAGGTGGTTTGCGACACCACGTTCCATTGCATTTTTTGTTCTTCTTGATGCCTACTGTCACCCCTTTGAATTTGTCGGTTGAATTCGGAAACACCCCATATATACGTATATATTTTTTTATAAAGTTGCTACTAGTATTCCCAAACTATTATCTTCGGGATGGATATCTTTAATATGTGCAATAGGAAGCTTCCACAACGGTTATATTTTGGAAATAGTCGGGCCGAATATATACAGTGTCTCACATTTGTTTTTGGACATTTGTGTTTTTGAAACTTATTTATAAAAAATAGGGTGTAAAAAAATCATGATTTTTTTTTTTTAAATAAAAAAAATCGGATTTTTTTAAATTTAAATCAGATTTTTTTTATTTAAATCGGATTTTTTTCCCCGCCCAGCGTTCAAATACTGAATAGCTACCAAGAGTTTTAGGTTTGCAAAACAATTAAAACACTAATTGCTAACATAATCTATGATTTTACACTTTAATTAATAAAATTATAATTATTAGTTAGTAATTACAGAAATTATAAAAACTGCAAATTAGTAGTTTCATTAGGTAGTATCATACAATAATGTTATATACATTCATATTGTAATAATTATGTAGAACTTTATTAAATACTAGTGATATTTAACATTTACTAAAATTATTAATAACTGCAGTTAATATTAAATAGTTAACACTACTTCAAATTGATAATTATTAAATAACTAACTCTCTAATTAGGAACATATTATACATTTTTAATCTTTAATTATTAAAATAATTAATAATGTAGCATTCATTTTAGAAAAAAAATGGGGCCGGATACTAGTTCAAAAAAGGGACACAATTTCATGAGGAATATATTAGTAATGTATTTAGTAATTGTGCGACAAATCTCCCCAGAATTTATAAGGAAAAAAACGAGAGAATAATTTAAAGTATGATAAATAAAGTGTCCTTAATTTTTAATAATTTTATGAATCACAAATTGAAAAATACAATTAAATAACATGTTCTGATAATATCCTGTTTTTATAAAGAAATAAAGTTCTATTATTTTTACATAATCTTGGGCACATGAATCTAGAAATACTGTTGAATGGGGAAGTTTTTTACAAGAAATCTCTGGCTACAACTGCAGGTGAATTTAACTATTTTTAAGGCAAGGTACATTTTGTGCAGTAATCCCAGAATTAATAAACTGCAAATACGTAATTTCATTAGTTAGTAACATAAATAACAAAACTAACAAATATTATTTGCAGCTCGTTTTGCATTTGTACTTAGAAAAATTACTGTTAATCACCAAAATCTAAACTTACACACATGTATGTGTATGCTAACCAAAAAAATTAGGAAAATAAGTTAAACCTATCCATATATACATACAGAATAAATATAAGGATAGCCAGTTATATTTGAAATCCTCAAAATATTTAGATAAAAGCATTATTACTTCTCAGTGAGGATTATTAGCTTTTAATGGTTCAATTTTTTACGTTTTGCTGCCTTTTCAATACCTAATTAATTTTTTTTTAAATTTAGTGTATATGAGTTACAAAGTAAAAAATATATATTCAACCAATATCAAAGAAGCTCTTACTGTGTTTAACATTTTTATATCAATTAGTTCTTTTTCTCTTATGCATTCATTTACAATTTAGCTGTTGAGCAGGTGTCACTCTTTCATTCTTCTTTAACTCGAGATTGCTATTAATTTATTATTACAAAAGTAGAACAAGAAACTAAGACACTGACTATTTATTCTTTTACTTGCAGAAATTTATTACACTTGCTGTGTTTATTTTATATAAATTGATTTCCTAAAGGAAATTATGACATTACAAATTACATTAGATTTAAATATCATTTTTAAATGAAACTTTTATATTGGATAAAAACAATGCTTTTCACAAACTTAACTGTTTTTAATTTTTTACAATATTCAGGAATTAAGCTTAAAAACAATTATTTAAAGCTCTTTTTGTTTATTCATAAGTCAAAAACTTTCAAATTATGTTCATGTTAGATTTTAATATTTTTTTTTTACATTTTAAACATTTAGAAAATTTTTGATTTCAATCAATGATTTTTTTTTTAAATCGTTTGATTAAAATCACGATTTAATCGCTGATTCAAATCAACTGATTAAAATCGTTGACACCCTAATAAAAAACATCATCTAAATGTTAAAGGATCTACTTAAAAAATTTTGATATAAACTTTCTTTTCTCTGTAATAAAACCGACATATTGTAATGAAAATAAATTCAAAACTTTTTTTTCAAAAAATTAATTTACTAAGAAAATGTTAAAAACAATCTCACATAAGTAATTGGACACTTTGAACATTAAACAAATGTAAACAAAAATACGCAAATAATCAAATTTTTTAATACTTTGTTGGGTATCCTTTAGCTGAAATTACACTTAATACGTTTTGGCGTGTCTGCAACTGTTTTCCCAAAACGATACATCTTTGTCTACCATGGATTTTGCAAAATCCAGACGTAACTTCCTTGCTCTTTCATTAACGAAAAAAATTCTTTTGTCAACTTTACTGTTGTATCCATATGATCTGAAAACGCGTCTAACAGTTTCAGGGTTTACTTTTATTGCAAATCTGTTTTCTAATTCTATTGTAAGTTTCACTGCTCTAATTCTTGGATTTTTCTTGATTTTATGCATAACAAATACTTGAATTCCTGGGAGTTAGGTTGTGAGGAGCTCCTTATTTTAATTCTTTTTCAATAGTTCACGTAATTTCCATCATTTTATAATAGCAAAAACAGTTGAATGATTTACTTTAACAAGTTTTGCAATAGTTCTGATGCTTTTACCATCTTTTAAATGTTCGATGATTAAATTTTTAATTTGTTGTAACTTTGTAGCGTCCGGGCAGGTTCATTTCAAATATGGAGATGTAAACAAATTTACATGAACTAGTAGTAATTTTAAAGTGCGGAAGATAATATTTGACATATATTTCCATTTATAACAAAAATAAATAATAAAAAATATCGTCTATCAAGAAAATTAGTAAAGCTTTCAAGTGTCCAATTACTTATGCGAGATTGTTTTTAACACTTTCTCGGTAAATTAATTTTTTTTTAAAGTTTTGAATTTATTTTCATTACAATATATATGGGTTTTATTATAGGGAAAATAAAGTTTATATGAAAATTCTTTAAAGTAGATCCTTTAACATTTATATCATGTTTTTTATAAGTAAGTTTCAAAAACACAAGTGTCCAAAAACAAATATGAGCCACTGTAAAAAATATTGGATGCTGCTAAACTACCTCTGCCTAAAATGAAATTAACCACTTCGCAACAAACGCAAGCTCCTTTTAATATTCAGGCACCGTGTTTTCCTAATATTAATATTAGCTTTATTTAATCGCTGAAAATCGAAAGATGAAAATTACTGTACAAAAATAGTGGTGTTCAAATTCAAGAATTTTATGCATCCTATAAGAACATTTATACGTATCGCTAATCGCAAAATGTTTAACAATGACAAATCACCTCAACGTTTCAAAGTTTATCATAAAGTACACATTTTGTCACAAATACATAGTGTCATCGAAAAATAATGACTAGATTTTAAATAACTGTCACACAAAAAAAAAAAACTATGAAAGGTAATTTATTGGTTTTAGTCTTATAATGTGCGGCAAATAATAATTTTTTTCCCCCTACTTTAGTATGTTTCAATGTGAGCACCGTTCGGTGTGCACCAGGAGCAAATGTGTACAATGTGAGCACCAGAAGAAGTTTGACCTGGATAAGTTTTCCGAAAAAGCCGCTGTACACTGACTATTGACTTTGACTCCACATACCAAATCATGCACTGTGCTTTTTGTTGAACGGTCAACATCGTACTGTGTTTTTTGTTGCACGATCTACATCGTACTGAGCAGCTGCAGTCTGGCTCGTCGGCTGACCTTGACGACTGCGCAACTAATCCAAGCATAACGCAGACACGCAAACGAATTCTGGTGAACTAAAACCAAACTTGCGTTCACCAGTTATCGTGTAGTGAAAGAATTACCTATTTAACATAAAAGGTTTCGATGTTATGAATTTTTTAAATCTAGGCATTATTTTTCGATGACCCTGTATATTTTAAACATAATTCTATAAATTTAAAGAAGCAATATATCTTCACCTGCATATGTAGATGAGTTTTGTTGTTCTTTGCCAACTCCCCTCAGTAGAAAACAAGTGTTGTATGACCTGCAGTTTCATTTCCACAAATTTTTTCTCGAAGAAATTTTCACATTTGGAATTAACTTTGATAGCATTGATGCTAATTTTACAACTGATTTTAGTATCTTATTACGAACACGTGAAATACTTTTGGAATACCAAGATTTCTCTATGAATAACACAATACACAAAAAGCATTTATGAATTAGATTTAAAATACAGTAATTACCAGAAAAATTACAAAGAATTTTTAAATATGATTTAAGGTGGCTAACTTTTCTTTTAAAAGTTTACTTATAACTTTTCCGGTAACAGTTGTATTTTGGATCTTTGAATAAAACAATTTAAAAATAATGAATAAAAGCATACTTTTCGTTTTATTTTTGAAATTTCCTTTCACAATTTTTATTAAAATCTACCAAATGACTTTTCCGAAAAAAAAAAAAAAAAAAAACAACTAGCAACAAATGGGTTAATACCTAATTTGAAAATGACCCCTACCGTCTTAAAAATCAAATTGCTCCTCTTGCAAGGTAGGATTTCAAGTCATTACACTTGGATCCAAACCAATGAAAACAAGGAAGAAAAATCATACGTCAAGCATAGATTATGAAATATTTTCCAAAACTTCCAGAATACTGTAACGGAACTTCACCGTTTAAAAAGGTGAAAGAAGGTATCTAAGTAAGCAATCTAGAAAACGCACAATACATCTGAAAAAAAAAAAAATATATTTCAAAAATTTCCATGCATAGACGGGAAGGTACTCGAAATATTTTATTCATGTCTGTATGTTATCTATAGATATACTATAGCTTTAGCACATTATGTATAAACACTAGGGGAACCCGGGGCAGAACAGGGAACCAAGTTGAAATTATGCTTTAAAAATATAAAAGGGTTAATTAGAAGAGCTGCAAATTTTTCTATGAACACATTATAATGTAATAATCACAAAAATTTAATAATATTGTAAGAAAACAAAAGAACAATATATTTTTTTCAGAAACAGAACATTATGCCATTTGCCCCGTGTATGGGACAGAACGGGGTGGTAAGGACAAGTAATTATAAAAATGTATAAAACTAATGGACATGGGTGCAAGAAGTCCATCTAAGCCAAGACTGAAAACTTTTCTGAGTATTAGGGAAAACCAAATGAGAATAGACTAGAGGATTTCTATGTCTTGCATTATGGCTAAAAATTGATTTCTTGCAATAAAAGAAAGTGTTTAATAGTAAAATTGTCATAATTTAAGTGTATAAAGTAGAATTTACTATCAGTCAAAAATATGTCCAAGACTGAAATCAGTCCTGAGACTGAAGGTCTTGCACCCTATCATAGTATTCTTAGACTTTTCATTGAAGATCGGCTTTTCATCATATTTCAAAGGTCTTTTCAAAATTGTAGTGTTGTCTTTTGAACACATACTGAAACGATATTATTAACACTTCTTATTTGCATCCGAATTCTCAATTTAATTTTTGTTGCGTTCCTCACACTGAAGGCTTTCACACAGTTCACTGAATGTAAGTGGAAAGATTGCCGCAAATTGTAGCATGTTGCATGATATAGGATAAAGTTTGCTACGTTTCTTCGAATGAAATCTATGGTATCTCCTAAATCCACGATTTTACAACGAGAACTTAAGAAACTTTTAAATAATTTCCATTCTGACAATATCTCGTATAAGGTTAAAAATTTATTCAATTTCATTTATAAATTTATTCAATTTTATTTATAGTTTTTTAAATTGGCCTTATCGCTTACTAATTGGAGATTTTGCGGACAAAACACACTAAACATCTCTATTTTGACAGAATTAGAGGCCTGCACGGGTCAGGGCTAATTTTCATTCACGAGACTCGGACCAGGCCTTACATTTTTCTACATACTCGGGCGGGGCTGGATCAGACTTTTTTCCGGTGTGAGCCGGGCCTAGAATTTCTCAGAGATCTCCTACAGAATTACTAGAAGCACGAAACGAAATTCCCAAGCCCGATCCCAACAAAGTTCCGTCAGAAAATAGTATTGGCCCGGTCCGTGCAACAGTCATTAAAATGAGGCTTAGGTCAAAAAAAAAAAATGCATACATTTTTTAATTGCCATCAACAATTAAAATTATTTTTTTTTTAAGAATAGTGCATATATTTAAAAAAACATTAAAGTACAGTAAAACCTGTGAGACAAAATCTTGTCTTAAATGAAAAAATGTCTTGATCCATACAAATTGAATATCATAATCTTTTCAAAAAGAATATAATACACTTACAATAGACGATGAACCTGTTAAGAAAATAACCTGTCTATAACGGATTTTTCTTCTTTCCTATGCGATTTCGCCTTAAAAGGTTTTATTGTACAACATTTTTGCGATTTTTAAGTCTCCAAGCCATGGAATATGGATTAACGATATTAATGATAGCTCTGACATTTACATACAAATAGAGATTCATTAAAAAATCAATATATTTTCCAAGGAGCACAGACAAAATAATAATAATAATAATAATAATAATAATAGGGAAGGGCAGTATTTTGTAACGGATGTGCCTGTACTTAGCCAACTCATTGTGCTATTTTTAAAATGAATAAAATAAATATTGAAAAAAAAAGCTAAACAAAGTATTTTTTGTCCGAATTCCTCGTACAAGAAAGTTTTTAAAGATATCAGTGTAAAAATCTATATTGAACAATTAAGAGGGCTCTGTCTTTTCAGAGAGCCTTCCCTCCTGAAGTCGCTGTTTAAAATAAATTTGAAACATATATACGTAAAAAACATAATTAAAAATTGTCTTCCACGGGGGTTCAGGCGCAGAGCCCAATTTCGAAAATCTCTTAGTTCTTGTTTCTCTTAGTGTTTAATTTCTTTACGTCACTTACGAAGAATAAATTTTAACTTTTTTTAAAAATCACCAGAGGTTAAAGGAAATTGCCAGTTACACTTCAAAATAAAACTAGGAGCAATGACCGTATCCGTCCCCCTACCGGCGCACACGGTAGTTATATATATATATATATATATAAATAATTATAATACAGATGAATAGTTTAATAGT
Organism: Maratus speciosus; assembly: GCA_963932465.1. Taxonomy (NCBI): domain Eukaryota; kingdom Metazoa; phylum Arthropoda; class Arachnida; order Araneae; family Salticidae; genus Maratus; species Maratus speciosus. Next base: position 94,206,397 of record OZ010787.1, read on the forward strand.
TTAAGGTTTAATAGTTTAAGGTGACTTGTTATTAAAATTCTACCTTTTCTGTTTGTAGAGCTTTAAAATTATGATTTTCTTTACCAACATATTTCTTTCATTCTAAACAAAGGTTGATTCTTCTTACTTGAAGTTCATTTAAATGTAGTTGTCAAAGTCAATTTTTTTAATCAGCATTTATCTACGTAATTGTCTAAGTGGTCATTAATATTGTTGTTAGGCTATGCATTTCCAACATAATCCGAAAATAATATCTGTGAGCTTATATATATAATATCTATGAGAATAAGTGTGCTTTTTGAATAATTTTAATTGTAGAATAATGTTGCTTCAGAAATATCGGCATGTTTTGCAGAAATTCAGTAGGATCGGGTAGAACTTTTAACTTTTACACCGGACTGGGCTTGGGCCGAGATTTTAGCTTTTATACCGGGTGGGGCCTGGGAATTTCTCAAATATATGGTACGATGCAACTGAACATGATAAGCGATATCAATCGTTCAGAAATGGAAATGCAAGTGTCACCTTCACTAACACACAAACACAAAAGAGCGAAAATTGACCACTCACAATTTGGCGAGTCTAATCGTTCGTTTATTCGTCAAATGAAAAATTTTGTCGCGATTTGATGCAATGGCGAGCAGCAGCGAGAATCCAGCATACCAGAATTGAAAACACATTTCTAGCAATTATTCCTCACAGACAGCACTGTAACCGAATTCTTTTGTGTGTTAGGCCATAATGTAACGGGATTCTTTTGAGTGCCCCTGTAAATGAACTATAAATGCTCCAGACTTCATTTTCAATACCGAACATGCCATTCTCCCCAATAACAGATATCCATTATATGGTAATCCGAGTATATTTTCGAGAGTGCGCACGGCCAGACAGACAGAAAGCCACACGAACCGAATACATAAACACTTTTCAACAATGTTGCAGAGAGAAAGAGAAACAAAGAAATGACCCCATTACAAACGCACGGTTATCTCATTGGTAATTTTTAAGTTTTAACATCTGTATTTATGAAAGATTTATTAACATATAAGACAAGATTGTATCTGTAAAAAAAAAAAAAAAAAAAATAATAATAATAAAAACTACACAGTGACTATCTAAGTGAAGTAACATGAGGAAATGCACTCCGCCCAGGAAATGCACATGAGGAAATGCAATAATTACTGTAAGAATAGTAAATAAAATTTATGCAGTGGTATGACTGTGCATAAATATGTTACGTACAAGAGTAGCTGCTCTTATATCGCTCGTTCATATATAAATATCTTTATTTTCGTGTCTTTCGAAAAAATAAGTTGTAGTTCAATCGCTTTTTTACTTTCCTTCAGTGTAAGGGAAGTATTGATATATTTTTGCATTTGAGGGGCTCTGAATCGGTTTTAGCAATTTTTGCAATGATTCCAAATGTATGTGTGGTTGCATGTGTAAATATTAAAATTTCCTCAAGTTTTCAGGTCTCTGGAGCTCCCCTTTGTAAAATTAGGATCTAAGTTTTTAATTATTACCCGACTGAAAAGAAGGGTTGTGTGTTTCACGCGTATCTGTGTATGTGGATTTCTTTATACCCTCGAAACATCCCAACGGTTGGATGGATTTTAATGAATGAGGTCTCTATCAATTCGTCTTAACGGCCCGATGGTTATAGGCTAGGTTTTGTTTTTATAAATTCAAAATGGCGGCCGTAAAATACAAAATGGCGGTAGTGACGAAGAAAAAAAAATACACAACATATTGAGTGGCATATCATTGGATAGGTCTTTCAAAAAGAAGACGATGTTTCATTAACTATTTTACAGTCAGAAACTTCGTTAAAATATTATACAACCTGGAAGTTATGTATGTAGGATATCTAGCTTTACTGAAACTCAAACCATCATAGACATCTATAGACCTCATCAAAACAGTGTTTATAGATAGGAACTAACAATTAAACACAACTTAATAGTCATCAATACAAGTAAATAAAAAAAAAAATAGGTAAGTAATATAAACAAGTAATATAAAAAAAATATTTTAAATCAATTCCTACTTAAGTCAATAAGATAATTTTTTTTTCTCCCATTCTTTTTTCCTCTTGAGTGGCGCTTAAAATGCCTTGATCAAGAAGAGGGCTCTCTCGGTCTTAAAATATCTTGATCAAGAGGAGTGCTCTCTCGATTATTGAAAATTAATTAATTAAATTTAATTTATGAATTAATATTTGAAAAAAACTGGATTAACATCAAGTGTCATCCACTACAAGTTTATAAAAATTTATTTGAGCTTGATTGGAAGAATAATAAGTATTTTATTAACCATTGAAAATTTGAACAAGATATGTATAGCGAGAGTGTGAGTTAATAGTAGGAATTGAAAAAAAAATAGTTTCACATTGATGAGAAATAATTAATTAGTTCGCTTTTTATGCAGTGGGGTTTTTTGATTTTTTAAATTTAATTGTTTATTGTTATATTACTATTTATATATATGAATCCCGAGTATTCTATAAAGAGTTCGAAAAGTCGAGTAGAATCATTCCAGGTTATTTTTTAAATAATTGTATTTAAATATTGATTGTATTATGTATCTCCTTTATTTCGCTAAGAAATTTGTGATATGTGTATAAATTTGGAAACAAAACTTTTTCTTACATGTTATTACCCGACTGAAAAGAAGTAGTAGGAGAGCTGTTGAACATTTTTGAGTAGGTATTTGAGGCACCCTGAAAATTTGTGCAACACTTCTTTTGTAATGCCTGAATACAAAATCGAATGTCTGGCTGAAGTATCGCGGCCCAAAAACTGTGCCAGACACGTGTCAAGTGCCATTTGGCACTTGACACGTGTCTGGCACAGTTTTTGTGTCGACTAAAGTGTGTGTCATTTTCAAAATATTTTTTTCTAAGCATAAATATTATTCTGCCTCAATCTCAGCGTGCCTCAAATACCTTTTTTGGGTAGTCAAAAAATGGCACTTGACACGTGTCTGGCACAGTTTTTGGGCCGACTAAAGTGTCTGTCGTTTTCAAAATATTTTTTTTCTAAGTATAAATATTATTCTGTCTCAATCTCAGCGTGCCTCAAATACCTTTTTTTGGGGGGGGGGGGGTAGTCAAAAAATGGCACTTGACACGTGTCTGGCACAGTTTTTGGGCCACGATCCTTCAGCCAGACATTCGATTTTGTATTCAGCCATTACAAAAGAAGTGTTGCACAAATTTTCAGGGTGCCTCAAATCCCTTCCCTAAAATGTTTAACAGCTCTTGGACTAAGGGGTTATGTGTTTCACGCGTATCTGTGTATGTGGATTTTTTTATACCCTCGAAACATCGCAACGGCTGGATGGATTTTAATGAATGAGGTCTCTATCAATTCGTCTTAACGGCCCGATGGTTATAGGCTAGGTTTTGTTTTTATAAATTCAAAATGGCGGGCGTAAAATACAAAATGGCGGTACAGACGAAAAAAAAATACACAACATATTGAGTGGCATATCATTGGATAGGTCTTTCAAAAAGAAGACGATGTTTCATTAACTATTTTACAGTCAGAAACTTCGTTAAAATATTATACAACCTGGAAGTTATGTATGTAGGATCTCTAGCTTTACTGAAACTCAAACCATCATAGACATCTATAGACCTCATCAAAACAGTGTTTATAGATAGGAACTAACAATTAAACACAACTTAAAAGTCATCAATACAAGTAAATAAAAAAAATAGGTAAGAAATATAAACAAGTAATATAAAAAAAATATTTTAAATCAATTCTTACTTAAGTCAATAAGATAATTTTTTTTCTCCCATTCTTTTTTCCTCTTGAGTGGCGCTTAAAATGCCTTGATCAAGAAAAGGGCTCTCTCGGTCTTAAAATATCTTGATCAAGAGGAGAGCTCTCTCGATTATTGAAAATTAATTAATTAAATTTAATTTATGAATTAATATTTGAAAAAAAAACTGGATTAACATCAAGTGTCATCCACTACAAGTTTAAAAAAATTTATTTGAGCTTGATTGGATGAATAATAAGTATTTTATTAACGATTAAAAATTTGAACAAGATATATATAGCGAGAGTGTGAGCTAATAGTAGGAACTGAAAAAAAAAATAGTTTCACATAGATGAGAAATAATTAATTACATCGCTTTTTACGCAGTCGGGTTTTTTGATTTTTTTAATTTAATTGTTTATCTTTCTTAATTTTTTAATGCCCTCCGTTATATCGCACTTATGTAATTGTATTCAGGCAGTCGTGGTATAACGAGGGGTCACCGTATTATTTAATCTGTATCTTCAGTTTCGAGTGTAAATTGAATTCTTTGAAATATATGAAACTAGCGATGTAGTGACTACTTTTGAAAAACTTTGTAGTCACTAGTTTTTACTTTCTTCTATTTTCAATAGAAGAGTACGAAATTTTTTTCAACTTCCGGTTTTTGATGGATTTTTACGGTTTAGGGGTCAGAGATCCCAAAAACATGTTTATACAAAATGTCTGTCTGTCTGTAGTCATTGTACCATCGAAAATTGTATAAAGTTATACATAGAATTGAACCAATTTTTTTGTGTATGTTTTTGGCTGTGGCATGCAGGTCCTCGTTCTATTTATAAATATTTCGCGGAAGAGGGCGCTGTAATAGCGAATTTTGTGTCATTTTCAATATTATATCATCGAAAAGTGTATGAAGTCATGCATAAAATTGAACCAATTTTTTCTGTATATGTTTTTGGCTGTGGCCAACAGGTCCTCCCTGAATTTGAAAAAATTACGCCTGAAGGGGGCACTATAATTGCGATGTCTGTACCGTTTTCATTATTGTACCATCAAAAAGTGAATGAAGTTTTGCATACAATTGAAGCAACTTTGATGTGCATGTTTCTGGCTATTGCATGTAGGTCCTCCCTGAATTTATAAAAAAATCTGCCCGAAGGGGGCACTGTAATAGCGATTTTTTGTGCTATTTTCATTATGGTAACATCGAAAAGTGTATAAAGTTATGCATAGAATTGAACCAGATTTTTTTCTGTATGTTTCTGGCTATGGCCAGCAGATCCTCCCTGAATTTGAAACTAGTCGGATGTACCAATCCCAAAACTTTCTTCTATCCCATACATGTCAATACTTCAAAATTCGTTATCACTTTGCCAAAATTAAATGGCAATCTATGCTCATCATAAGGATTCTAAAAAGACGAAATTCCGTGCATTAGTTCTTGAGATATGACTATCTCTGAAATCGTGTAAATGCAGCATAGCAGCGCCACGTATAAGGTGATTTACACCAGAACCTAATCATCATCCACTTATGTCAACGTCTAACTGAATATGAAATTTGGGGAAAATTCGTGCATTAGTTCTTGAGTTAGAGCTATTGCGCAAATCATGACAAATGCAGCCTAGCAGCGCCACCTGTTGAGCGATTTGCACCAACACATAATCAGCAGCAATATTAATCAACGTATACTTGAATCTGAAGTTTGATGAAAATTCGGGCATTAGTTCTTGAGATAGAGCTATTGAGGGAATCGTTCTAAATGCAACACAGCAGCGCCACCTATAGGGAGATTTACACCAACACGTAGTCAGCATAATTTCATATCAAGGACTAACTAAATCTGAAGTTTTATAAAAATCCGTGCAGTAGTTCTTGAGATATAGCTATTGCTGAAATTCTACAAAATGCAGCATAGCAACGCCACCTGCTGGGAGATTTACACCAAAAACTAATCAGCACCAATCTATATCAGGGACTACCTGAATATAAATTTTTATTAAATTCCGTGCATTAGTTCTTGAGATAGAGCGCCCACAAAATTTGTGTCACATACAGACAGACAAACTCACAGACTCATAGACAGACATTTTGTAAAAACATGTTTTTTGGAATCTCTGACCCTTAAAACGTGTAAATCCGTCAAAACCGGAAGTCGAAATTTTTCATGAATCCAATACTTTCTTCTTGTAAAGATAGAAGAAAGTAAAAATCGTGCCGGAAGAGGCACTCCAATAACGATGACTGCGCCATTTTCATTATTGTACCATCGAAAGGTGTAAGTTATGCATAGAATTGAACCAAATTTTCTCTGTATGTTTTTGGGTACAGCCAGCAGTTTTTCCTTAAATTTGAAAATATTCCGCCGGAAGTGGTCGCTGCAATAGCGATTTTTGTACAATTTTCTTTACTGTACCATCAAAATGTGCATAATGTTACGCATAGAATTGAACCAAATTTTTTGTGCATGTTTTTGGCTATGGCCAGCAGGTCCTCCTTGAATTTGGAAAAGGGCGCTGTGATAGCAAATCTTGTATAATTTTCTCGATTTTTTGTAGTTTTATTGTCCATCGGCTTCTCGTGCAGTGACGTGAACTCGCGTCTAGCTAAGCCGGCTATTCGCAAACAGCTGATGACAACAGAATAAGGAGAAACTATTGATTTTAATAAATATCATGTTCTAGATCCACGGTCGGCAACAGGCGGACCACCGAAATTTTTCAACTTGAATGAATAATTTATATTAACATATAATAGATATGCTATATAATATTTACATATACGTTTGAGCAATAGCCTTATCAATCTTTCTTATATTTTATGAGTAATACCGCAATTAATTTGGTTTTTTAATAGTGATGCATAGTTGCTATCATGTGAAAATGTGGCAAATAAAAGTAAAAGTAACCCCCTTCTCAGTCAACTTGGATACACAGGGCAAGGAGCACTTGGAGTTCCTAGCTGTGGCTTTCCTGAAAGATATTTTAAAGTATTTAAATGTGCTCAACACCGAGTTACAAGGAAATGGGAAATTAATATGTGATCCGATAACAAAATTGTCTGCTTTTCATCGGAAATTGAATATCTTTGGAAAAGGTTTGCAAATGAAGAATTTATTCATTTTCCAACAATTCTTGAATATAAAAAGAATAATTCCGAAATACACACTGCAGTATTCCTATGTTTTACGTCAGATCTTGCGAAGGAATTTGAAGCAAGATTCCAAGACTTTGCACAGTTAGGCAAGTTGCCTCAATTCATTAAATCGTCTTACGAAGTTGCTCCAGATGCAGAAGAGACTGATGTGGCTGCGAAGTTGTTCAGTCTTTAAAAACCTTTACTTGAAATGGAGAAAATTGACTCACAATAAGATATTTCCTTGCAAATGTATAAAGCTGCATCCCCTAAAGAATTTTGGGGTAAACATGTCTCAGAAAAGTGTGAAAGTTGCAAAAACTAGCTATTAACCTGGCTTTTATGTTTGACTCCGTATGTGAAGCAACTTTCACCAAAATGAATTTTTTGAAGAAAAAATGTCGGTTGAGATTAACGGACGCCCACCTTGAAGACACTCTTCGCATTAGCTGTTCACCACGTGAATCATACTATAAAAAACTGGCTAGAGACCGCAAGTGCAATTTTTCGCATTAATCTTTCAAGGAATGCTTGTCTTTTTTATTTTATTCTATGCATGTAAAAATTTTCACAACGTATACCTGTGTATGTAGTAATTTTTCAGAACGAATACCTGACTTTTTTTTATTATTTGTATGTGTATGTAAAAAAATAAAATTTTTAACCCTTAAATGCCTGATTTTTTAAAAATCATTAAAATAATGTTTTTCGGCTTTCATTTTTTAAATAAATCATGGGAAAAATACTTAAAAAAATCATATTTTGTTTTAAGTAGGGTTTACGGCTAAAAAACTGTTTGTTACTCATCGGCAATACTGGTCTTTAATTGAAAAAATAATTTTCCTCCATGAAATTTTATAATATTAAACACACCAGAATTTTAGGAACTTTGATAAAAAATAAATTTTACTGGCTCACGGCAGAACAAAATAGGGTAATTCGCAAGCTTCCAAACAAAACAAAAAGAACATGTAGCAACCATTGAAAAAATAAATCTATCTTTATTCTTAAACAGCACAAGTGTTGCCATCTACATGTTGGAAATCGATTGAATACTATTTTCAGAATGTATTTTATTGGCAACATGAGACATTATAGCTTCAAAATTATTCCATAGTATTTTAGAAGCCTAAATTGGGTATGTTTCCGAAAAGCAACAACCGGCATTTAAGGGTTAATTAATAAGTACTTATATTACTTTTGTGTTTTTTCTCTGGACCTCGATAAAAATTTCCAAAAGTGTTCAGACCCTACTTAAAATTACTTGCCGACACCTGATCTAGATTAACTCGTTTTTACTCTGATTAATTGACTGAAGCAGAAATTTAAGATGAAAATCAAAGTTGGTACAGTATTGAACTGATAATTTTGAAGTATTAACATGAGTAACTACTATTTGAAATATTAGGATGTGTGACATAGAAGAAAGTTTTGGGACTGCCACATCCAACTTGTTAAAACTCCATAAGGTAGTTATAGTTGTAGTTCGCTAAAATAAAAAGACAGTTTTCCGACCCCTGGTCAAGCATTTGGATAATGTTTATTCACATTTTGTGAATAGCTGCTTGAATGAGTATTTGAAAGAAGAACCTGTTTTACAAATTTTAAATTTCTAAAAATGAGGAAAAAAACTATTAATGTCATCGATTAGCCATGTCCTCAGCACCTTAGTACATAATAGGCCCTTCTTCCGATCTCTATTACCCTCCCCCTTTATCTTCATGCTAAGCATAGACGAGTAATAAAAAACTAGTTTGGTGGGTAAGAAAAGTAATAATATTATTTTTAGCTTATTGTTTTAATTTTTTTAAAAAAATAAACAAACTTGTATATTATGAAATTGCAATTTTTCTAACGGAAAACCCAAATTTCCAAAATTTGTAACATAGGCCCTTCTTTTAGAGACACCTACTCATTTCTTGAATTGTCTTTTCTTTTGATAAACATAAAGTTTCGAAGAGTTTGACATCGTTCAAGTATAGGATAAAGTGCCCATATTTCGTCCCCCTTAACTTCTCTGCTTCTGCGAAAGTGACGCCACTTATGACGCAAGGCACAGGGGACGGGAGGTAAAATTGGTCAGTGTTGAAAGTTTCGTTCGCCAAGACGCATACATAAGTTAAAGACGCCGAATTTCCTATTTTTAGAAGACCTGAGTTCTTATTACGTCATTTGTAGAACGTTATTTACTGTACTGTAAGTATTTATTTCTTATTCCTTGCATGCATTTTACGTTGGTAAGATGCTGACAGTAGCATACAGTGAGTTTTAGGACGCTCAGTTCATCTTACGGGAACTGAAGCTCCGTCATATTGGGAAGTAGCGTGGTCACAATTTCGTCCCCCTTGCAGTTCTTATTTTCGTCCCGGGGACGAAATTAGGAATGCTTTTTCATGACTTTTTTTTTTTCAATTTTTTCCTCATGTTTGGATGGCTAATGTTTCGTTATGTTATTCTTCCACTGATAATTAGTACATTTCTTTGTGCCTTATTTTAATGTAAATTAAATTACTTACTCATTTAGAAATAAATTTTGATTTAGTTATAAATTAAGCCTCGGCGTATTGGATTTTTGGGGGGAACGAAATTGGGACCATTTTTTTTCTTTTGCATTTTTTCAGATACTTTTGAAAAAACAATTTTTCACATTGTTAAATTTTTTTTACGATATTTGCCTATGTTTCTATGTGCGTGGGTAGTTAGTCTATGTAAAATCCAAATTTGATAGATTTTCACTGAAAATTACAACTTCCAAGGGCCTAAAAGGACTGGGGGACGATAATAGGGCACCTCTATACTATCTCAAGTAAATGCTTTTAAAATGATTGAAACTCAAAATGTAATACTTTCTACATGCTCTATCAAGTAAAACAGTAAAAATTCCATTCTTATACAAGCAAAACTTTGAGTTATGATACTTTGAATATTATTAATTTTCAGCATTTTTTAGCACTAAAAACGCAGTGTCACAAGATGCTTAAACTTCATAAAATTCAAAGCATCAAAAATTCAGTAACTTTTGGTCGTAGAAGAATGGAATTTAAAATTTTCATTCTTCTACGACCAAACTTTTTTTTTTTATTTCTATGATCAAAACTGTTTTACTTGTTACAGCATGAGGAAGTTTTTGCTAAATATAACTTACATCACACAGGACCATATATACAAATTTAAATTTCGTAACTTAAAAATAAATAACTATTTTGATATATATGGACTTAAGAACATATGAAATATTTTTGTATGTACATGCAGTGGCGGCTCATAACTGACTATTTTGGGGGCACTAAATACATGGCTGAAAATTTTATTCTATTCTTATCATTATTTTTTAAAAGAAATCTTTTACTTCTTTAATGGCTGAACTTTCTGCCAATAAAAAATACAAAGATTTCGCTTTAAAAATAGTGGTAAGAAAAGAATAAATTGGGCATCCACGCATCTAGTGCCCCAAATATATCCACTCATGAGCCACCACTGTGTACATGTGTAAGGGCAGTTGGGGTTTATTTCCAATCATGAGGTATATACGACCATCTTAACTATCAACTAACTTTTGTAAGATTAATATACAGTGTGATTCATAAAGATCGAAACAATAGCCTATTTCCTCAAAAACTAGATTTTTATATGGTCCCGGTAGAGTACATTTTCTAATTAGGAAAAATTTCCTTATCCATTCCTGAATGAAACACAAAAAAAATCCATCTTGATCCCTGCAAAGCTCACTGAGATGTGGCCGTTTAAATAATTTGTCAGGTTTTAAGGGATTAAACATAAATTGAAATGCGTGTAATTCAAGAAATAATGTTAATTTAAAGGGTAAGGGAAACAATTAATTTTTTTTTATTTATTGATTTATAATTTTGAATTTTTTTGTGATCATTAACCATATTATTTGTAAACAAAATTACATCCTAATAATTCCTCTCATAAAATTTAAGAAAATTATTATTATTATTTTAAAGTGGGGTAATCGTTATAACTCGAAATATTATTTGTCAAATTTCAAAATTTTTTCATTTAATTAAAGAGAAAAATATAAGTTTCAATTTTAGCCGTTCTTTAAACATTAATTAAACTATATATATATATAAAAGAAAATAAATAATGTAACTTATTTAAAAATCCTATTTTCAGAAGTAAATATTTTTTTTTTCAAATTTATGGACACAAAATTAATGTAAAATAATCGAAAAAAAAAAAAAAAAAAACATGTTCCAAGTTTAAATCATTTATTTTTCAACGATTCCTGACTTATAACAATTTAAAGACGAAAAATAGTGGGAAAACCCATCATGCAGAAAAACGCATTTAAAGTTTTAAAAAAGCTTGCATATGAGTAAATAACTCCTTCCTCTAGCTTAAGCCTCTGATTCAGTTTAACTTTTGCCATTTCCACTTTCTTTCTGTACTTTTAAAATGTCTCAGTTGATTTAAACAAGGTTTTTTCTAACATGCCGATTTCGAACTTTTCATAAGTTTACCTTTCACAATTTCAGATTTTTTTATAGACTCGGCCCGATAAAAAAATATCTTCATTCTGACGGCCCGGCCCGTTTGAAAGTTTACCTTCATTTTGCTGGGCCAGCTGGTTATAGGGCCGGATATGAGGCCTATTTTCATTCAAGACACTCGGGGACTGCTCTTCACTCTTTTCCGGCCCTTCTTTTTTCTTAAGACTCGGGCAGAGCCGTGCCCAGACATTACTCTTTCCAGGCCGGGCTGGGATCCGGCCTTAATTTTTAGGATTCCGAACTTAAAAAGTAAAGACGGAATCATTATAAGATCACTCATGTGTCTGTCTCTCCGTCTGTTACAACCATTTTACTCGTAAACTATTGAACGTGGATAGTTCAAATTGGCTAAAGTAATAAAGGCTATTGACCCACATATTTATACATTATTAACCATTCACAAATAAATTAAGGAAAAATGTAGAGGGGTAATTAAGTTACTTGAAAAATTAAAACTTTTCCTCGTATATCTTGTGAAAGCTTACGTACCACCGAACTAAAAATACATTTCTTTTAATTTTAGGTATTATATTTACAGAGATATCGCCGAAAATGTCATGCAAAAATATGTCCCCCGCCCCCTGTATTTCCGAATCTACTGAAACTAAAATTATGAAAAAATTATGGGTAGTAGAAGTTAATTTAAATCTTGCAGGAAAACTACAGCGAATATTCTAAGTCACATAGTTTTTGAGAAAATTTGATTTTTCCGTTACACACACATTTCGATTTGCGGGCGTTTAGCAAATGCGTTGGGGAGCGCTGGAGGTACCTATCGCCGCAGATGTATAAAAGAATTTGCGATAATGATTTTGGAAAAAAATCGTCGGTAATTAGCCGAGATATTAACCCTAAAGACACGGACGGTTTGGATATACATAAAGACATGGGCGGCGTACTCTATCTGCCATCGGCTTTTAAAGCCTAGATAACAACTTTTAATGATATAATTGTGTAATGCAATGCCCAGTAGTAGTATAAAAGCAATAAACGTCAAACTATTAAAAACAGATTAATATAATTAGAATTAATAACATAATTACTATGCTATTCACAACTAGTTTGCATTGAGTGGCTCACTCAAAATGCCACCCATGACTTTAAATATTAATTAAAAATCTATCTGGGAAAACGCGATACAGGCCAAGGCGGCGTTGCAACTTTGCGATTCCCTTTTGAAACGCGCTTAGCGCAATGCCAAGTTTAAACTTTGAAAAAAGGTTTTGTTTTAGGTACATTGTAAAAAGTAAAGATTATTACTACGCTGAATTTGGGTTTATGAAATGCCAAATGAAGTTTAAATATGCACTACGTTTATTGTCAGCACCGAATTAAGTTCGTCATAAACAGATTAGGATAAGATAAAAAAAAAAAAGAGTTATAATAAATAGCAATATTTGATACTATTTAGGCTTCATATCTCTCTGAAAATTCATGGTATATGAATTTACACTTTTCTAGTATATACAGGTATATCCAACACTACGTTGTATATTTTTTACTAAGTCTTATTATTAATCGTTTAGCAACGATTTTTTATTTTATTTTATTTATTTATTTATTTTTTTTTTTTTTTTGTAATAACACAGTTACTAATTAATATACGGAACTATCTGTGCGAGAGTAATACTTGCACTTGACTGTTTATTTTATGAAGAATCGGGCCGGGCCGAGCTGGCCTAACATATTTTTCCCATAAAGATCCATGACTTGCTTCATTACTCCTAGTTCTGCATTGGCCGAAATTTTCAGTACCGGTCTCTACCCAGCCCGTAAGAAAATCATTGTCTCGGTGTGGCTTGGTCCGTGCAAAAATATGTAAAATTAGGCCCGGCACAGAAGTTTTTGCAAAAAATGCATATATTTATACATTGCCATTATTCTACTAAATTGCCATTATTCTACAATAAGCTTTAAACTTTATCCTTTTTAAAGAATATTAGATCTCTAGGAAATAAAATTAAAATACAGTAAAACCTGTGAAAAAGAAACTGCCTATTACGGAATCCTGTATTAAACGGAAAATGTGTTGATCCATGCAAAATTAATATAATAATTTGTGAGAAAAGAATAGAATACACTTATACCTGATAAGAAGGGAACTTGTCTATAACGCTTTTTTCTGCATTTTGATCTCGCCTTAGAAGATTTTACTGTATAACATTTTTTAGTCTTCAATACATGAAATATGGATTAACAATATTGATGATAATTGAGACATTTACATACAAATAGAGATTCATTTAAAAAAATTATATCGCAGCCTAGGACGCGTCTTTAAAAATGAAGATTATAAACATGAAAAAAAAAACTAAAATAAATATTTATTGGCAGAACTTCTCGCACGAAATAATTTTTAACCATATTGACGTAAAAATCCATGTTTTGTAGAAATTCAGTCTTTCCGAGATTTGACCTTTTTTTCCGTGCCGGGCCGAACTTTTAGCTTTTATATCGGACCGGGTCGAACTTTTTTCTATGGGTCGGGTCGGGATCGGGCCTGAAAATTTTGGCCCGTTCAGACATCTACTGTAGACCTCCAGTCGATTTCGAAAGCACATTTAACGTAAAATCTATACGCTGATACTGTTATGTCAAAAAGGAGAGGACAGTTTTAAATCGACTTTTAATAACGTATAATTTGTGGATGATCCCTATTTTTCATTCCAAATGCATCAATATCACGTCGTTCAAAGATATGCTTAAGTGACGTAAGTCACGAATTTTGAATTTTAATATTTTGTGAGTTTTGCAGATATCGAGATGGATTTTTTTGTGTTTATAATTCAGAAATGGATAACGAAAATTTTCCTAATTGGAAATTTTGTCCTACGGGCGGCGGTATAAAAATTTAGTTTTTGTATTTTCTCAAATAGTCCTCCCATGGAGTTGCAACTTATGTCATGAAATTTTGCACCTTTTTTTTTATATAAAACTTTGCAATTGGAAGTATGTGTCTAGGGGCAATATTTAAGAAATTAGGCTATTGTTTCGATCACCATGAATCACACTGTATATACGTTTTCTAATTCTCATTACATGTTTTATATTTTAGGAGTCTTGGCCATCAGCAGCATCATATCAAGTACTGTATGAGATAACGCTTATAATTTTACCCCCTGCAAGGTTACAAATTTTTTTAAACAATTTTATTTCCTAACACTCAAAAGCGAAATACTGCTAAAAGTAATTTATTTAAGGTAAGAATTTTTGTGGGAAATAGGTTTGTTGAATTCATTTTTTTTTTTTTTTAATGTACATTTGTATGAGATTAGAATTGATATTAAATTTTATTCTGCAGTCGTTATTACCGTAAAATTTTGTGAAATATGGGGTAAGTCCGACAACTCTACTAAATGTTTTATAGAAACTTTTATGGTATTTTTCTTGGAAAATACCTTATTGAATTGTTGAATTAATTTTTTTAACGTGTATTTGTAAGAAATTAAAATTGATATTAAATTTTATTCTGCAGTCGTTATTACCGTAAAATTTTGTGAAATATGGGGTAAGTCCGACAGTTGTACTAAATGTTTTATAGAAACTATATTAGAAAATATCCCAGTCCAAATTATACATTAAAGGACTTGGAGAAAGCTGTTCAAGAAGTGAAAGAAAATAGACGATCACAGAGAGCAGCTGTAATTAAGTATGAGACTCCAAAAATGGTTAATGACAAAAGAGGGCGAGAACAATCTACATCTCTGAACATCAAGGAAAATCAAGAAATCGAAGATTGACTTCTCGCTCATACCAGCTTTGGCTATCCCGTGACTGCCAGAAACTTCTTCAATTATTTGGTGAATATGTCCAAAACAACAATTTAAAAACTCAATTTAGAAATGGCATGCCTGGTGAAGATTTGGTATCTTCAATTTATGGGAAGACATCCCCATTTGTCTTTCATAAAAGCAAAACACATGCAAAAATTAAACGCAGATATTTTTTTTCTTTTTTGATAGATTGAAAATTTTGAGAATCAAACACATATTGATCGTTGGTTTTGTAAAAATTAATAGATGAAAGCTATCTAATTTGAATATAAGCAGTTTTGTATGGCTTTACATAGAGAAAATAGACGATGGCCGGTGTTACCATGTGATTGGTTGGAATTAACCCCACACTTAAAAAAA
The DNA here is from genome assembly GCA_963932465.1 of Maratus speciosus. NCBI lineage: Eukaryota > Metazoa > Arthropoda > Arachnida > Araneae > Salticidae > Maratus > Maratus speciosus. Next base: position 94,221,953 of record OZ010787.1, read on the forward strand.
AGTACTAGGGTAATTTCGACCGCCCTCTTACATATTTACTTATAAAAATGAAGTTAAACCGGATTTTACTTTTTTATGCTATTCACAAGAGGCAAATTAAATTACCTTAAAAAAGGGAAACAACTCTATGACTGAAAGCTGGTATTTAATAATTAAAAATCAATTTGCTGAAAGTGGTCAGAATTATCCCACTTCACCCTATATGTAAAATAAAACAGTGATTACAAAAAACAGTTGTACTATATATAGTGTGTTCAAGATAAAGAGTAGTAAATATAAATAAAAATGCTGTCAATTTCAATTTACACCAAGTAGTTCTAGTTTTTGTGCTTTGCTTTGTTCACTAAAATGATGACCTTACTACAAAAATAAATGCAGTCGAACGAGCACAGTTAAAACGGGAATACGGTTAAAGTGAGCAACTTGCATTTAAGAATGGTGGTTCATCATTTGAACTATATTCAAATTTTCACACTTTTTATGAGCTACAAAAGCAGGATTACAGCTAATATTCGCAAAAAGATGTTCATTCCAAAGTGATTTCCCGTCGAAAAATAGCGTAGATTTAGGAAAGAAATTTCTGTTTTACGAAACACCAGGGTCGAAACTATGATCTTTTTTTCCACCCAGGGTAAGCATGAATTTTGGCGCCTCCCAGCTCTCTCCTTTTTCAAAATAAATTTACAAAGAGAAGTTTTCAATCTATTCATTTAATTTTATCTTAAATACGGAATAATTGTTAGGATGTATATTAATTAATCTTAAGACTTTTAGGTAGAATTTTTTAGATATTGACCTATTGCAATCACCTCGTTCATATATGTATCAATTATCTATATTAGTATTTATCAATCTATATACAATACAAATATTATCACTACGATAACGTCCAAAATACTGAACCAATTCGAACCTAATTGGGACAGGGTATTGATCTTGCAAGAGTTCGTTAATCAAGTATCTTATAGTTTGCTTACGGAGACACGCAAAAGCAAACTATGCAAACTTGTCATCACTATAATGTTCGAAATATTGAACCAATTCAAACCTAATGGAACAGTGTGTATTGATTTTTCAAGTATTTTGGTTGTATTCGTTAATTAAATGTTGTTCTGGCGCCTCTAGATGGTCGCCTAATGGAAAACATGGCCCTGTTCAAAGCAAAGAGTATACGTAAAATTAACAAATACATCTTTACACTAGATTAATTTTCACACAATTATTCTAATTGGTAAACTTTTTGTATCGAACCAAATCATTTTTTGACGCGCCCTACTATTCTGGAGCCCCAGGCATATGCTCCCCATCCCCTAATTTCATCCCTGTCGAACATTGTTCTCTCTCAGCGATATTTCTACATTATAACTATCTGTTAAGATGTCAGGAATTTATCAGTTTTACCAAACAGAATTTCAAACTTCAAGGAGACCATTCACACAAGAAAATGCAAAGGAATATCCCGAGGTTCTTTAAACAACGAAAGGAGAGATGAGTTTTTCAAATTAGAGATGTGTCATTTGTTGAGGAACGATTCCAAAGGAACGATTCCGGCAGTGAAACTGAAGGAACGATTCCAGTCTGTAAAAAGGAATCGGTCCTTTTCCGAACGATTCCTCGGAATCGGTCCGAAATGTACCGACTCCGAAAAGGAACGATTCCGTGGAGTCGTTCTGAAAAGGACCGATTCCTCGGAGTCGTTCCGAAATGTACCGACTCCGAAAAGGACCGATTCCTCGGAGTCGTTGCGAAAAGGACCGGGTGGGAGTCGGTCCGAAAAGGAAAGATTCCGAGGAATCGGTTCTTGTTCTTGTAGACCGGCCAGTTTTAATAAATTAAAATACGCTATTTTATTTCAAAATAACAGATTTTGATTCTATTAAAGCTGACTTTATTGCCAAAATATCCTTCTAATGTGTATGCCCCCCCCCCCAAAAAAAAAAAGAAAAGAAAAGAAAGAAAGAAAAAAGAAAATGAAGTGCGGGGCGGAGGAGAGCGTTTAATAAACTACAACTGCGTATTATATTCTCTAAAATTTTATGTTTAGATGAATAGAAGTATATTATTTTACTCCAATTACAATATTGACTATTATAAATTATTTACTTATCATCTTACTTAATTATATTACTAATGGATCTTCTTGTGCTGAATTAATCTGAAAGAAATAATAAAAAAAAAAATATTTTATACGAATTGGATTTTTTCCACCTGAGTGAAAAGTGCCCGAGATGGGATTTGAACACAGAACCTTTACGTGCTTTACTGACTGAGTACCTGGACCCCGAAGGTAATGGAACACCATGTGTACTTAAATACACTAATATTTTTTGTAATTGGTAAATGTATCTTACGAAATGAATTTTTTCTAAATGAATTCTTTAGGTTATTCTCAAATCCAAAAGAGTAACTTTTGTGACAAAAGTTTTAACTTATTTTTATTCGGAAATGCATGAAACGACCAGGTGTGTTCAGAAACTATGTAATCGAGCTGTTTTTTTCGTTTTTTTTTTTTTTTTTTTTTTTTTTTTGCAAACGCAATAGATCTTTCAGAAAGTAGTGTCAAAGTGGCCGTTTTGAACCTATTTCCGCGCGAAAGAGGCATAATCGCTCAAAAATGGGTGAAAAACGTGTTTGTCACTTGATCAAAATCACTTATAACCCAATAGGTAATTTACTGATGAAAAAATGGAAAACACAGTTCGATTCCAAATCTCTTCCATGGTCAAACTTTCCAATTTTATATCGTTCCGTTAAAAAATGAATTTGTAAATGTGTCAAAACGTTTTGCGCTCGTTGAGCAGATCACTTAAGAACAGACTTAAGAAAAACAACGGAAATGCTTGTTTAAATAATAGCGAAAAATATTTTTTTAAATCTAATTAGAAACAGTTTTGAATAATATAAGAAATACATCACTATCCCATAAAAATTGTATTTTAATAGGATAATAATAACTGATTTTCAATTATTTTAATAATTGTAGAGTTACGCACTTTCATGTATATTTCACTGTTTCATTGTCAAAAGAAAAATATGACCAGCTACGAACGCTCGAATATCACTTTATTTCCACAGTTTGGGGTCTTGTTTTTTTCTCCTGAAGAAGATGATTCAAAAAATCTCGAAACTCTCGAAAATTGTTGTTTTAATCAACTTACACTGAGGTTTATTACATAGAGTAAAATCTGTTCGAACAAGGAATTTTTGTAAAACGTTTCTTTCTTTCTTACAATAATGAATATTTCAGAAAACATAATGTGTAACAATAATAATAATATAACAGTAACAATGGTGGGTGGGATTCAAGTAATTTAACCGCAGTTCGCTCTCTTAATGGCTGTTTTGAGTATAAAAATGGTAAAGAAAAATCACGTGCTACATATAGATTATCGGACTTTCTTCAACACTGCGACATATATGTAAAGCTGCATATTTTATGATTGTTTCGGTTTAATAGATTTGTGTTAACCCTCCGTCTACCAGAGGGGTTCAATGGCCCCGACAGGTACATTTATAATGATATTTCTCATTTCTTCTTTTTTTTTTTTTTTTTTTTTTTTTTTACTGAAATTTCTGTAAATATGGGATTTTTTTCTGGGATGTTCTATTCTTTTGAGTAGAACATTCCAGAAAAAGTCACATATTTACAAAATTTTCATTTTTTTTAATGTGAAAAATCAATTTGAATGTACCTATCGGGTCTGTTGCACCGGTCTGGTATGCGGAAGGTTAATATTGCATTAAAAAAGTTTTACAATATACGAATTTAATTATTGGTTTCCAAAGAATGCAAGTTGTGATTTTGTACAGTTTTTCATTTGTCATTTTATTTCTATTTCTTGCTAAAGAATTAAAATTTAAATAACTGTGACTTTGTTTTAATTCAACGTAAAATAAAAGCAAAAAAAAAAAAAAAAAAAAAAAAAAAATCGTTTATCGTAATAATTTCTTATAATAATTCAGATTTCTCGATCGGGATTGATACACGCAAATCCCGAAATCAATACCACGATTAATGTCTTTTACTGTGGTGATGGATAATACATATCTGAGTTGAATTTCGATTCGAGCCAGGTTCCCTTCGTGGCAAACTAAACTTAGTGTTTCAAGCCGAATACCAAACTTCCGTTTTGATTGAGGTAAAACTTACTGCAAATACGATACTAAATTTTATGTATTTACCTTTCTTATTGTTATTCTTTTCACTTAGAACATTTATTTATTTATTTTCATTTTTTTTTAAATTACATAAAGTTTTCTGAAAAGTTCGAATTTAACAAAATGTTTTATCTGTTATAAATAGTTTTGACAATAAAAAGTTTAACTCCGAATAAAAAATAGTCAAATTTCAAAAATTAAGGTTGGTATTATCTATAACACGTTTTACAACAGATGTCTTTCATTCAATGGCCGAAACATCGTCAAAAGGATGTTAACAAAAGGATATTTCTTTATATAATACTACACTCTGTAATAATAATGGGCATACTTTTAATTTGTTTAATTTAATTAAACCAATCAACCGTTTTCAGTTAAAAATTTAGCAAATTTCAAATTTAAAGAAATAGAACTTTGAAATTTAGTGAATCACTAAAATAGAACTTTGAAATTTAGTGAATCACTATATCTTTTGGCGGAGATAATATGTAGTATATATGTATAAAATCATATATTTTACTATATTGATATATTATAATATTAATATAATAATATTATTTTATATATATCACTAGCCATGCTGCTAATGAATCTGTTTACAAATCATCTGAAGGAACTTTTACCCTTTCGTGTAACACAAGTGTTCCATGACTTCATGAGTTACAACATTCCAAGGATTCCAATCCAAACAAACACATTAGCATCGCAATTCACTCACACCGAACTGAGGTTCAGTATGATATAAGTGGAGAGAGGGTGACGGCAGGTGAGGGTGTGAAATTAGAGAAACTCCTGTAGGTTCTCGTGAAATTGGAGATTCAAAAAAGAGTTGTAAGTTTATTGAAATTCTACGTAGTTAATAGCAGTTCACAGATAGCGATGTTAGGGTATGGGTCATTCTTAAAAAAAAAAAAGGCATATTTCATTATTATTTTTTTAATTTAAAAATTTATTTTATTTTATTTTTTTTTTCCTGGATTTTATAACGAACTGAAGAACACTAATAAAGATATGGTTCTGTTCAATTCATTTTATTTATTTAATAAAAAAATATTATAAAAATTTACTGGTAACGGAGGTGAGTCTTTGGTAGCGGAGTGGAGATCTATGTTTAATAAACGTATATATTTATTAAAAGTAACCAACAATTCCTAAAATCAACAAAGAAATCTTTTTTACAGTAATATATATGCTACAGTTATATTTGTCTAGTGAAACAAAGTGTAAAAAAACTTTAATTAAAGGAGAAATGCTGAATAATAATACATAAAGTATTTATTAGAAATGAATACAAAAAATGAACATTTTATGCTTATAAAGTAAAATTAAACAAAAAAAATATGAGAAAAAAAATTCTTAAACAAGATTATATAATGAGAAAAATTATTTAAAATGCAATTTAGAATCTTAACAGTACAGTTAATTTTTAACATAAATTTTTGTATACAGTACTCAGACTTACATCAGCAATACGTTTCAAGACTAACGACATAAGTCGAAAACGAAGTAAGTCGAGGTACATTTGGATGATTAAAAAAGTATAAGTAATAAAATTCCCTCAAAATCTAATGAACATATTCTATTGAAAATCATTTAACATTAGTAAAAAATATGTTTGCGATACAAGAATTTGGGATAAATCAATAAGTTGTTAACTTACAATTTATTGTCCTTCTACATTGTTCCGTTTGAGTCTTTTAGCATGTGAAAAAAATCTTGCAGTGAAGTTTGAATCGACATTTTTTTCTTTTTTCTCTTAGAAGTTCTTTGTAACATCAGAGTGAGTTTTCTAAACTTTTTCTAGTCCTTGCTACACTTTTTTCGTCTGAATCAATATTTTCAAGAACCATCATTCCAGCTTCAATAAGGTTTAGTCCTTCGGTTAATTTTGCAATCATCATAATTCTCTCCCTTCCCTCTAAGCTCAAAATATTTATCTCTTTTCCAACAGTAATTTGTTTTTTTTATTCGATAAATTTGCCTATGATTAATTTCGGATCAAGGGAATTTATGAGTTCAATAACATTTTCAGCATCCATTGTCTAAGTTCAGTTTACTTCAATTTTCAACGATTTCATCAATTAAGAGAGATACAGAATCTCAATTTTAAGATATTTTCTTAGTCTCTATGAAGGAAAAGAGGAACAATCCTTTTAAGGCTGTTCTCAACTGCTCTGCTCAACAAGCTCAAAACGTTTTGACACATTTACAAATTCATTTTTTAACGGTAAGATATAAATTTAAAAGGCCTGACTATGGAACCGATTTGGAATCGAATTGTTTTCCATATTTTGACAAAAAAAAAATTACCTATCAAGTTATAAGCGATTTTGATCATGTGACAAATGCATTTTTCACCATTTCTTGAGTTGATATTCTTCTTTCGAGCGGAAATTTGGTTCAAAACGCTCACTTTGACACTATTTTCTGAAAGATGTATTGCATTTGCAAAAAAACAGAAAAATGGCTTGATGACATAGTTTCTGAACAACAACACCTGCTAGTTTCACGCATTTCTGAACAAAAATGAATTAAAACTTATGTCATAAAGTTGCCCTTTTGGATTTGAGAACAGCCTTAAGCACTTTATGTTCGATGCTTCGAAGTGCGGCCCATCCCATCCTTAAGCATCTCTCTCTTTTTTTTTTTTTTTTTTTTTTTTGCTGAACTTCATCTCATGAATTCCTTATGATTGTGACTGCATTTGAGATGTTAAATTTCTTCCAAAACTCTTCAAAAAAGTTCTAACTGCATCTTAATCAGGGAAATGTTTTTTGCAGTCTAGCGGCGTAAATGCGGGGTGACGTAAGTCGAGGGGATGCGGTCATTTTAAATCTCATCACGTAGTCTATGCATGCCCTCTTTTTTTTTTTTTTTTTTTTTTTGATTGTTAATTAATACATTATTTTTGCCCTTTTACACTATTATGCTCTTCTTTGTCATGATACTATAAAAAAAAATTGCAGGATTTATAGAATCAAAGTAACAGCTTACTAACTGTGATTGCTACCCGATGTTTTATTTTGCCAAATTCACAGAATATTAAGACATAAAAGTATTTAAAACACTTGAATTATGCCAGTCATTTATTACCCATTATTAGAATATCAAAACAGCAAATTATTTAAAAACATTTGAATTATAATAATCATTTTGCCCACAGATGAATCCTAAAACTATAATAAATTATTTAAAAATTTTTGAATTATAATAGTCATTATTTCTACTTACACTTTTTTGCTTGGTTTGAGTTAAGAATTTTTAAGGATTAAAGCAATAGACGTAAATTATTAAAATATAGCTAGTGAAAGCCGTTCAAATGTTTGATACCAACTAAAATAAATCCTAGGCTACACTTAAACAATCTCATAACAGAAATCATCTATATCAACATTTATTATACAATTTTACTTGAATAATTGTTAAGTAAACAACTTTCATTTTTATTAATTTTAAGCACGTATATTTAATTTAATCTCACCTCCATTTCACTTTCTCACCTCCGTGATTAGTATAGGTAACGGAGGTGAGAATATTTCATATAACGGTGCACTGTTTGTAAATATTTGAATTGAAATTAATATCATTTACACAGGATTGTATGTGTTGCAATACCTTTTAAATTCAAATGTAAAATAAATAAATATAATACATTGCTTACCTCTCACTGGCTGTAATGGAGTGGAGTATCCCAAATGACAAAATAAAGAATTGTTATTTATTTGAATAAAATAAACTTAAAATGAGAGCAAATGGCAGTTCTTCCCCACAAAACTAACAAAGAGGCTTCTTTTCCTTTGTTCTAATACAAATCATTGACCAGTACTGCCCTCAGTGAATGAATGTTTAAAGCAAAACATGATAGTAATGGAGTTGAGAATTTCCTTTGGGACAAACAATTTGATAACTTAAAAATGCATTTGCAAAAATTATTTAATTTATTGAAACCCATTTTTAGATTAGCCAAGATTCATTTAAAAAGAAATTCACAATAAAAATTATTTAACATTTAATTTATTCCACTTTGTAATAGAAGAATTAAAAAAAAAATGTGAATGGGGACAGCCACGGAGGTGAGGTTTCACATGTATTACTTAATATTAAGACACAAAATTAAATAGCTATAAAATAGTAAATTGTATAAAAAGATTCTCCATTCTTTAAGTATTCATAAAAAAAATACAAATAAATGAAGCAAAACTTTTAAAATAATGCTGGGACTGAAATAGACCCTTTTTTGGAGAATGACCCGTATAGGACAAGACATATATCAGTCACTCGGGAAGGATAGTGTGCAAAAACGTGCTTTACTTTTTAACACTTTCCAACAAAGTTAGTGTTTATGAATGCGGTTTGTCTGTCCGTCAGTCCATCTGTTGACGCTCTAAGGCAAGGCATACACTAAGGCGACACATAAGACATGTCGCTGGAATTCGCTAGAAAAACTGGTTTAAAACAAGTTTGAAACAACTTTTCGACCGGTTTTTGCACATCATGTTGCGCTTCATGTCGCTCTGTCGTCTCAGTGTGTGATATACCTAACTCCCTTAAATATACTCGGATTCTCATGCAATTGATATAAGTTAATGATGTTTACCATGGGATGTTTGGTATTCAATATGAAGAGTGTAGCATTATTAGTTCATTTACAGGGGCACTCAAAAGTATTCCGTTACATTATGGTCAACGGGGAAAAATCGTTTGCAGTGTAGTTTAATGACATTAAGCTATTTCAAATGCATTAAAATTGATATATATATATCACTGAATTGCACTACAAGATGATTGCTATAGAATAGGGTGTTCCACTTCTGAACCAGATCCTGAAGGCAGTGATAATAATGTTGATGAATTATGCGAAATATCCTCTGTGCGTAAAGTTAGGGGACTGAGGAGAAATACGATAAAGAGGATAAAGTTATTGAGAATACGGACACTGGAACAAAACGAACAAAAATGCAATCTACTTTAACAAGTTACATATCCAAACCAGTAGGACCATCCAAATGAAAAATGAGATTTAGAATGAAAAATGAAATTAAGATTACCTAGAGGTAGATTTTGAAAAGTAATCTATGAGACTAAAAATTCCTAGACCTTGGTGACAAATATCAGAACAATAATAAAATTTCCTATACAGGATGTCCACTTTCAACGATGCCCAATGGCTAATTTCTAAACCGTTAGTCATAGCCATATAGTTCCAATTACAAAAATGTCTTAAATGGGGTAAAGAAGTATTTTAAAAGTGATTTGGGTCAAAAAAATCATTTCTTGAAAAATTACGAAATTTAATTTTTTATACGGTCCCCCGATCCTTCAAGTTATATTTAGTAAAATTTCCCTATTACACTTACAAGTAAGACAAAAAAAAAGTCCTATTATTCTACGATTAAAACTGACGAAATAATGGCTGTTTAAAATTGGAGCATATATTTTGCTGCGAAATAATGGTCATTTACAAATTTATTAGAATTACAAATAATCATCAGATATATAAAAAAAATAGTTGATAGTAAAATTAACATTGCATTATAAATTTGAAATCTATAATCATTCTGAAATATTAATGCAAAATATACAGCTTGTACTAAACATATAACAGAAAAAAATAATAGAATTTTCGTTAAATAAAATGTTGAAAAGCAACAGCCTCGATTCTTTACAAAATGACACATATTTTGAAATGTTATTAGATTACACTAGGGTGCAAATTTATATTGTGTCATGTGTTTTAGCTTTTGATAATTAGTTCTTATGTATTTTGTAGCACTGAATCCAAAAATGGCCTTCATTTTTTATCACAAAGTACGGATATTTTGCAAATCGTAAATTTGAAAGCTAAAAAGTGAAAAATTAACGAAAATCTGATAGTATAAAAAAGATGTGATTGTTATTTCTTTAACTTTCGATAATTGATTTTTATGTATTTTTTACTATTGAATCCGAAAATGACCTTCATTTTTAACCATCACGTCAGGATTTTTCGCAAATTGTAAATTTCAAAGTTTAAAAGTTCAAAGTTTTAATTGAACCTCTTCACCTACGACAAAATCGGATCCCCGAGCTGTTTAGCAGTAAGAATCCCAGTATAAGCCAAAAATTGAATAAATTGTTAAATTAAATAAAATTAAATTGAATAAAAGAAGTTTTACATCCATTTTATAGTATCAGATTTTCGCTATTTTTTAACTTTGAAATTTACCATTTGCAAAAAAGTCTAACATGATGGTTAAATATGAAGGTAATTTTCACATTCAGTGCTAAAAAGCACATACAAATCAATCGTAAAAGTTAAAAAATACAACCATCGACTCTATTTTATAGTAACAGCTATTTTTTCAATTTTGAAATTTACTATTTGCGAAAAATCCTGACATGATGTTTAAAAATGAAGATAATTTTCGGATTCAGCGCTAAAACATACATAAAAATCAAATTTAAAAATAAAAAAAACACAACCATCACAGTCTTGTGTTATCTAATCTAAAACTTTTTCATAAACTTGTTGGCAGTAATCCATCCGAAATTTTCTGTGTTACCCTGTAAAATAAGTACAAATGGTAAGCACTGAAAATCATAATAATACATTGTCATCGAATTTACATCAATATGTAAAATTTAACCTCGATCGGATATTTTAAAGTGAGTTGAATTTCGAGTACAAATTTTGAACTGGAAAGACCTACATACGATCATTTCAAGTTAATCCATTACCAGGTAGTGTTGCGTTCACGCAACGGTCAAAATAATTGCTCATGCTTAAATTAATTACTTTGTCACCACTATTTTAGAATAAAAAAAAATGCTTTATTTATTGGTAGAAATCTGATATTTTAATAAAGCGAAAATTACCCTTCTGAATTTGTGGTGAGAAGCGAATTTCAACAAGAAATTTGAAAATTCCTACTTTAAAGTTTTGGCGGTTAATGGGTTAAATAAAAGCTTATAAAAATAGCATAATTTTTGTTAAAAAAATCATGAAAAGAAACAGCTTCAAATCCTTACAAAAATTTGTCGTAATACGATTTCTTTCAAAGCGCAGATACACATGAAATAAATCCTTCTTTAAGCACTTTGTTTACGACTCCTAGAAGCATGGCTAAACTCATGTGTATCCAGATGCAGAAAAATAGCATAAATCTTGCATTTCAAAGTTTCGTATAACTTCGTCAATTTTAGTGTTAGATGTATGGGACTTTTTTTGTCTTTCTTTCAAGGGAACAGGAAATTTTTACTAAATATCACCTATAGGGCCGGGGGACCGTATAAAAAATTAAATTTCGTAACTTTTTTAGAAATATTTTTATTGATCCAAACGACTTTCAGAATAATTTTTTACCTTATTTAAAACATTTTTGTAATTGGAAATATAGGTCTATGACTAACGGTTTAGGATTTAGCCATTGGACATCGTTGAGAGTAAAGACACACTGAATAAAATAATAATATAAATGGATGGTTGTTTGACGACATATTTTCAAGAGAAACCAATGATTACACTGAAAATCAAATAGTCCGCCGCGCCGCCCTTATCGCCAAAACCGAAGCTACAGTAAAATTTCCTTGATAAAGTACAGCGGTAAATGAAAGGTCAACCAGGAACCAGGGGTAAATTTTCAAGAGGAATTATGCTTAATGCCATAAATCATAAAGTTATAAATAACTGCAAATTAATTGCACACACTGATCAATGAAATGAACTCTTAAAAACAAAATCATCTGTCCAAAACATTGCAAAATTAAGGCGACTGGATGCATAAGAAAGTGGATGGATACATAAGAAAATAAATTAGTAATAAATATTACGGATTGCATGTGGTTCTCTTTATCTCGGAAGTATTTTTTTCCCTTGGTATCCTTTATTTTTCAAGATAATTCCTTTTTTCTCGGAATCGTTCCTTTTTTCTCGGAATCGTTCCCCTTTTCTCGGAATCGTTCCCCTTTTCTCGGAATCGTTCCCCTTTTCTCGGAATCGTTCTTTTTTCTCGGAACGATTCCGACAGGAACGACTCCAAAGAACTCGTTCCTTTAGGTGAACGATTCCTTAAAAGGAACGATGTTGCCCATCTCCATTTCAAGTACAGCCCGTTTTGTAAGATTTACAACTGAGTCGCGGAAAGCAAGAACAACCCTCATAGCATGCATGTTCACAGTGACGTCACTGTAAGTCACTGTGGTCACGTCACAACTGTGACCAAAATGCCACCAATCAGTGATGTCACATTGTGACTGAGATGTGAACGTCTTAGAAAACTCTTCAAAACATGTACTGTAAAACTGGTAATAAAAAAAATAATTTGTGACGTCACTGTCATGTCACTGCATGTAACATACGTCACGTCACATATGTGGCGAAAAACCCACCATATTGTAAACTCACAGTGTGACAAAAATATTAATTTCAGAAAGCTTTGAAAATGAAGAGAAATATTTTAAACAGGCCGTCTTAATGCATTTTGGAGCTTGGATCGGATTGATTTTGTAGTATACTTTATTACAATAAATGAAGTCACTTTTATACTTTCAATAATATTTTCCTTTTCTGTTAATGTTTAACTAGTTTAAATCACTATTTAAAAATAAATGTTGCTATTTGTTTCTGACTTTTTTAACAAATTTAACATTTTGTGAATATATATTAAAATATACAAAATATATGCAAAACGCGGGACATATTTATTCATATTTATTTTTTCCCCAGAAATTTCTTTAAAAAATAGTTATTGTACACGCTGCTTTATTCTACAGGAAATTAATATAGAAAAAAAATAAAAGATTATAAAGAAAATAACTTTCTTTCCCCAATAATATATATATATTTTTTTAGAAACATATTTTGTATTTATTACATGCGATACAAACTTTAACTTTTTTCTTTCAAAAGGCTTTTCTTTATTGTCCATTAAATTGGTTTTATATACACTAGAAATTTTAATAATGTTTTATTTTATATACCCTAATTATGACTAATACAAATTTTATACTTTACAAAAAAGAAACTTGACAATTCATTTTTACTTGAATTGTTTTGAAATTGATTGAAAGCAAAAGTGAAATGCACAAAAAAATATTCAAACAGGACATTTTAACTATACACTCTCTCATAACAGCATTACGCATTTAACTTACAAATCTACAATAACAAATAAAAGGCATAAACCACCTGTCCACGAATTTTGTTTACTGCACACGATAACAAGAGGAAACAGTGTATTTATTCTTTCGAACAGTGGCAACAGCTGAAAAAAAAAAACAGTAGCTGTATTATGAATTTGTGTAGTTGGCACGGGTTTTTTTAAATTTTACAAAAGTTATAGAGGAATACGGTCAATAAATATTTAACATAAAATATCAGTCCGGAAAAAGTACAAAGTGCAGTGACCGGTTAATCTAAGCTGGCCAATGTCATTGTACTGTATTCGGACATAATTCTTCTAAAGAATCGCTTCTCGCTGTTTGGATTACAATAATTGAATTACAGAGGACTATGTCAACAAGAAATAGGTAAGAAAAAATTATTTTTCCTACTTTCTTTTATGAAGATTTCGGTTAATTTCACACAAAAACATGTTATAAAAGTAATAAATGCCATTAATTTAACTTTTATCTATTCAATAAAATTTAATGTTTATTTTGAATAATTGAAATAAAAAATAGTGTGTCAAAGATTTTAATCAGATGGTTAAAATCATTCATTTAAATTGCACTTTAAACATTTTTATTTTCCTTTTTAAAACTATCTGGTTAAAATCACATTTTCGTAAATTAAAAAAAAAATATATAATCAATAATTCACATAATTAATAAACATTTAAAGCTAATTAAATTACTGAATAAAAAAGCTTTTATAAAATAAAAGTGTTTGGAAACTTAATTTTTTAATTTTGCGTTAAGTAATGTTCTGAAATAATTTGCATTGCATGTTTTTATATAATAAAAAATGGATATCTGCTCAGCGATACGGAATCTTCCACATCAAAGTTTTATTTATCATTTGAGCAGTTTCACATAGTTATTGCTAAAAGCAACTTCTTAAATATTATAAAATTAAAAAGACTGGTGATGCCCAAAAATATATTTTTTAAAAGGTAAATTCGTATTCTTTACAATTTTGTGTTAGAAAATTGAGTGTATTATGAGAAGTATGGTAATTTTCTGTTTATTGCTAATATAAAAAAAGATACTTTTTCGCCAATAATTTTTTATTCTTAATTTTTGGTTTTTTATATGCTTAAAATGATTTATTCTAACATCCCAGTAATTTCAACTTTAAATAGCTCTTTGATTGAAAACAATTTAAAATTTACGTGCATAACATTTTATGATGTATATGATGAAATTTTAGTCATATGACATATACTATATGGCCAAAGGTGACAGGTCACTTGTTTTGTTAAATATCTAGAAAAATACATGAGGAATTAACCTGAAACTGCAGGTGTGTAACCAGTATAGTATAGTTATATATTTCCGCGAATATTTTTTCCCGAAACCTCATAGGGGACCGTCAACAAATTGAAAAAAAACAAATATCTTTTGGATAACCCTGTAAAAACTAATGTAGCAAAAGCGTACAAACTCGAGATTATTAAAATACATGGCTTATTGTAATATACTGTGTTCATTTTTATGAGGATAGCACGTATACTCGTAGAGAAATTAAGGTTTTTATAAAAACAGTCCCAAATTTCGCCAAGTTTTCTGCTTATAATTTGTAGAGTTCTTTATATATAAAAAAAAGTTATTTTCAGAAAATATGACGGAATCACATAGGAAAGAAAAAAAATGCATAATAGACAAGGTCCCTTCTTAGCAGGTGCAAATGTATTCTATTCTTTTTGAGGTATTATTATATTAATTTTGCATGTATCAACATTTTCCCGTTTAAGACAGGATTCCGTCATAGGCAGGGGTTTTTTTCACGGGTTTTACTGTACTTTAATTTTACTGACTAGAAATCTACTATCATTAAAAAAAATTAATTTTAAAGTTCAATTGTAAAATAATGACGATTTAAAAATATATGTAGTTTTTGCAAAGATGTTTGGCTGAGCCAAATCTTACTGATTTTTGCACGGGTCAGATCACTCAGATACAATGATTTTAATACGGGTTGGTTCGAAACCGGGACTGAAAATTTCGCCTCGTGTAGACCTAGGAAGAGGCAAGCCAGTCCCGGTGCGGTATGAAGAAAATACGTTAGGCCAGGCCCGGTAAAAGTAAGGTCCGGGACCGGACCGAAAAGAGTGAAGACTAGGACCGGTCCAGCCGGGCCCGAGTGTCTTGAAAGAAAATAAGCCCAAGCCCGACCCGTGGACTGGGCCAGCAAAATGAAGCCAAACTTTCAAACGAGATGAGCCGGCAGAATAGATTTTTTTAACGGCCTCGCCGGGACGATATAAAATCTGAAGTTGTGAGGGCTGAAATTATGAAAAAAACTCGAAATCGGCATTTTAGAAAAAGCCTTGTTTTAAATCAACTAACGGACATTTAAATAGTACAGAAAGAAGGTGGAAAGGGCAAAAGTTAAACTGAATCGGAAGTTTAAGCTACAGGAAGGAGTTACTTACTCACCTGCAATTTTTTTTTAAAGGCATTTAAACATTTTATTAGGTTGGTTGGCTGTGTTTATGGCGGCCAATTATCAGCACGAGGGATATAGGCCCTAAGGGGGGGGGGGGGGAGTACCCTCCGTGGAGGGTCTTTCTAAGGGAACCTAACCTGTATTGGAAAACCAAGGTTCGAAGAAAACCATGAAAACGCCGAACGATTAGGCCGACGTACGCGATTTGTATCGAACCCAGCACCTCCCGTCTACCAGCTTCGAGAGCAGAAACTCTCAGCCACTGGTGGGGCTACATTTTATTAGGAGCCAATCTTTGTTTAAAACTATAAATGCGTTTTTTCTGCATGATGTTTTTCCATCATTTCGCGTCTTTAAACTATTATAATTTAAGAATTGTTAAAGAAAAATGGTGCAAACTTCGAACATGTCTTTTTTGATTATTTTACATTAATTTTGTTTCGGCAAACTTGAAAAAATATTTAATTTTGAAAATATGAATTTTTTAAAAATAGTTGTATCATTTTTCAAATTTATATTTTTAAAATTAATATTTAAAAAAATCCGGAAACAAAATTAAAATCATATTTTCCTCTTTAATTAAAGACAAAAAAATTGAAATTCGACAAATAGTATTTCGAGTTATAACGATATTAAATTACCTTACTTAAAAAAAAAAAAAAAAAAAAAAAAAAAAAAAAATCATAATAATTAAAAAAAAAATTAACTTTATGCGAAATTTTAGAATGTGATTTTGTTTGCAAATTATATGATTAACCATCACAGAAAAAAAATCCAAATTCTAATTCAATAAATATATTTTTTACATGTTTTCCGGATCACTTAAAGTAACATTTTTTTCGTGAATTACACACACTTCTATTTGTGACTAATCCGTTAAAACCTGACGAATTATTTAAACGGTCATATCGCTGTGAATTTTACAGATAAAGATGTATTTTTTTGTGTTTAATTCAAGAATGGATAAGGAAAATTTTCCTAATTGGAATTTTTATCTTAGGGGGGCCGTATAAAAATTTAATGCTCGTATTTTTTCAAATAGGCCTCCCATGGAGTTGCAACTTATGTCATCATATTTTGCACCTTTTTTTTAGGAAACTTTTCAATTGGTTGTATGGCTCTATGAGCAATATTTAAGGAAATAGCCTATTGTTTCGATCTTTATCAGTTGCGCAGCCAGAATTTGGCTCTAGGGGAGGGGGGGGGGGTTGAATTGTTGATAACGGTGGTCACCGGTTAATCGAATCAGTCTATTGCATGAAGGAAATTATAAAGCTTTTTTTCTGGGTTATTAGAATCGGCAAATACGCTGGTTATGATTCATTTAAACAGCGTTTACAATATTAGAGTTACAAAACTTAAAATGCATCAATGAAATAACGCAAAACTATGTTAGATTTATAAGTGCTTAAAAAAATCATAGACAAATTTTAAAAGATGCAATAACACAATACAACAAACATTTTTTGTATCGAAAATCATCGGGTCATTCATCGGAAAATATCAGGTGATTGCAATTCAATTTTTCAGTCAAAAATTGTCATTCATTTATTTCAACATTTTAGGAATGAAAATGCTTTGTCCCTGAAAGGGTTAATAATAAAGCAATTTCAGCAAAATTTTCAGTAGACTTACCTTGCTTTGTGTCAATGCAATAATATCACGAGAATTGTTGAGATTTATATAGTTATCCACGTCCAGGCAGTGCTGAATTAGGTATTCTATATTTTGGAATGTAGTTAACATGTTAAGAATGGTATAGTTGACTGAATTACTGGTACACTACCAGCACTTTAAAAGACATCGAATTTCGCATAAAGGGAAAGCAATGTAAATTTATTGAACATTTCATTAAAATATCTTCATTATCGTTACAGATCCGAAAATAATATCGGGGTTTTGTTTGAAGTCTCATCTATACTATAAAGAAGCAACATTTGTTTGTTAGTTTGTGTGTTTGTAGGGAGTAATTTCTGGAACTATCGAATCAGTTTCAAAAGTAATGGTGGCAAATTGATCGTGACAGTCCTTGTTTCAACATAAGCTATATTTTATGCCAGTGGCACTACCCCCAAGGGGGTGCAGGAGCAAATCACGTTCTAAAAATGCGATATTTGTTACTGAAGGTCGTAAAAACTTGAAATTTGTCATGGTAGTTACTTATAAGATGTAAATGCTCTCTAAGAACTGTTTGTAAAAAAAATCGAAATTTAAAAAGGGTTAAAAATGCGGGAAAGGAGTTCTAAAAACACTCTCAATTACGATTTCTATGGAATTGCTAAAAATAGAAACTTGAAATTTGGCGTGGTAGGTACGAATAAGATAGAAATGATCTTTACGGTGAGTTCCTAAAATTTCAAATTTAAAAATCCCTGCCGGCCCGGCATACAGCGGAGGTAGATTTCGAAGTTAAGTACACTAATTTCACAAACAAAAACCAAATCATGATTAGAGATAAACCCACTTTAACAATTTTATCTGGCCACTTTTGACGAGTTTTTATTTCATTTTTATATAATAACTGGTTTTATCAGAATCATGTTAGGGCGGTATTCAAAAAAATACTTTTACATGATCAACAACTCGAAATTTTCTGCCATAACTCCAGATTCATTTTTAATAGGAAAAACATGAAACTTGTTGACGTGATTTTTGAAGAGATTTATAACCGACCTGTGTTTTTAATTTCCGTTTAATTAATTAAAACTTGATACATAAACAATTGTTTTCTCAGTAAGACAATATTTTTCGTTTCTAACACAATCGCTTCGGGAAATTCCGTTCAAAATGCCCATTTTGACATCATTTTTTGAAATATATTCTGCCTCTGTCAAAGAATCGATCATTACGGTACATTATATAGTTTCTGAATAAGCGAATCTACCAATTGGATGCGTTTGAGAGCAAAAATGAATTTAAAAATTAGTCAGAAAATAAGCAGTTTGGATTTGAATACTTCCTTTTCCAACACAATCCGCTTCGGGAAATTCGGTTCAAAAGGCCCACTTTGACAGCATGTTTTAAAATATATTCTGCCTCTATCAAAAAATTGAGCATTACGGTACATTATATAGTTTCTGAGTAAGAAAAGGTACCAATTGGAAGCCTTTGAGAGTAAAAATGAATTGTAAAATGAGTCAGAAAATAAGCAGTTTGGATTTGAATACACCCTTACTAAGATGATTTTTTTCTTCAACCGCTATGTATTTTTAATTTGTTTTTGCTGCAAGAATTGGTCCTATCCAAAACTTGTCTATATAGATGTTGTAGACAATATTAAGAAGATATATGATAAATTCATGGGGATTTTATATCTTTTGAATTGACGGAGTTATGGAATTTTTTCTTCTTCAAACGCCCTTTTTGTTTTCGTTTTTAATTTTTTTTGCGGTACGAATCGGTCCTATCAAAAATTTGTGAATATAAAAGTTGTTGATAATGTTAAGGAGATTCATGATAAAATTAATTGGATTTGACATCTTGAGAATTGACGAAGTTATGAATTTTTTTCTCCCAAAAACCCTATTTTTTGCGCCCCTTGAGCCCATTTTTAACTTTATCAAAAATCTGTGATACATAAATTTTTGGCCCTATTTTTAGAAGTAATAAAAACTTTAAACTGATTCGATATGTACAAAATTTAAGAAGTTATAGGGGTTTTTCGGTTTTCACAAAACCCCTCCCTATTTCCATCCCCTTGGTCCGATTTTGCCCATTAACGAACTCGACCGAGATTTTATGCCCCTTGATTTTATGTATCAGTTTGGAAGAGATTGGTGCAGAATTATGGAAGTTATCGTGTCTAGAAGAAAGTGATATATATAGATAGATACATACATACATACATAGATAGATAGATAGATATATAAAGTTTTTTACTGAGGGTGGTTTTGGGCTCTAGGGGTCATGATCGGTGTAGATCTGCAAAATTTTTTCAGAAATTTCAACATAGGAATGACGCCAATAGGTAGTATTTCATACGAAATCTACCTAAAAGGGTGAAATGAACAAAAAGCTTTCTAAAAATATTCTAAATTACGTTTCTATTAAATCTCAGGAAATACCAAACCAATTTCAAACATAATGATTGCAAATTGATGGTAACAGTCCCAGTTCGAATATAGGCTATATTTTATGTCGGTGCTACTGCCACCAGGGGGTTGCAAGAGCAAAAAATGCGCTAAAATTGCGATACTGAAGGGGTTAGAAACTGTAAATTTGGCATGGTAGTTACTTATAAGATGTAAATGCTCTGTAAGTATAGTTTTTAAGAAAATCGAAATTTAAATGAGTGAAATGAGTGAAAAGCTACCTGAATTTCGATTTCCATTGATTTGTTAAAGATAGAAAGTTAAAATTTGGTATAGTAGATATTTATAAGATGTAAATGCTCCCTAAGAACAGTTTCTGAAATATTCAACATTTAAAAGGCTAAAATGATCGAAAGCATTCTAATAACTTTCTAAATTATGATTTTTATAGGATCTCAGAAACTACAAAACCGATTTCAAAAATAAAGTTGGCAAATTGATAGTGACAGTTCCTGTTCCAACATAGGATATATTTTATGTTGGGGGTGGTAAACCATTAGATTTGAAACTTGGAATATATCATGATGGTTACTTTTAAGATGTAAATGCTTGCTAAGAATGGTTTCTAAAAAATTCAAAACTTGAAATGAAAACTGAAATGAGCGAAGAAGCTTCCAATTGCATTCTAAATTATTATTTATTTAGAATTAGTTTTAATTCTCATTAAATTACGTCACATTTTCGCCTAATGTTGTGTAATGGATTAAGTTTGCGTGTAAGATATAGATAGTAATTTTTATTAATTCGAAAAAAGGTTAGACGTCTAG
This sequence comes from Maratus speciosus, assembly GCA_963932465.1. NCBI lineage: Eukaryota > Metazoa > Arthropoda > Arachnida > Araneae > Salticidae > Maratus > Maratus speciosus. The sequence continues at coordinate 94,242,556 of OZ010787.1, forward strand.
AAAATGTGACAGCTGCCGTTTTTCAAAACAAATGACCAGTTTTCACAAAACTGATGCATGTAATGTGCGTTTTCATAGTTTTAAATACAATATTCGCCGTTTACTTGAATCACTTTTGTTGAGTAGAATCAGGGGTGATTCTGAGTAAAAAAAAAAAATTCCAAAATTCACAGCAAATTTTCTGAAAAGTTACATCAGATGGGGGGGGGGGGGGGGATTCCATTCCCGGTCCTAACTACAGGGTGACAATTATTGAACTATATGAAATTAAACTGTCATAACTTCTGAACGGTTTGCATGATGAAGTTCAAACTTTGTGGATGGCCGCAGAGCATGATGGGAATTAGTACGCGCATGCGCACGCAACTTCGTCAATAAGCAAAATTGGCGCATTTGGGGGACTGAGAATTTGCATTTTTCGAACGAAAGGCCTCTCCATCCTCAACGGCTGACTGTGTGGTGTGCAATGTCCAGCCACGGAATAAGCGGTCCGATATTCATTGACGGCACTGTGATTACTGAACGATACGTGAAGGTTTCGGAAAATGGTTTGATCTCCATTATCCAAAGTGACCTTGATTTCGACAAGATGTGGTTCATGCAAGACAGAGCTCGACCCCATCGAACCACGAAAACGTTTGTTATCCTGTAGGAGCACTTTGGAGAATGCATTCTGTTTCTGGGGTACCCGGAATCCACGGGAATGGGGCTCGCTTGGCCGCCATATTCTCCGGATCTCAACACATGTGACTCATTTTTGAGGAGTTACATTAAGGACAATGTGTACAGAAATAACCCCAAAACCATATCTGAGCTGAAAACTGCCATTCAGGCGGTTATCGATAGCATCAAAGTTCCGACACTTCAGCGGCTCATGCAGAATTTTGGTATTCGTCTGCGCCACATTATAGCCAATGATTGCAGCCATATCGGACATGTCATAACCTAAATCCGAATATCAGTATTGACGTTTACATGCTGAATAAAGTTTGTGTACTCAGTAGTTTTTAAATAATTTACGTTTTATTTCATATAGTTCAATAATTGTCACCCTGTATGTATTTTTTCCGCGCCTTTTGACGAAATTTGCAGTTTTTTCGCGATCTTTTGACGAAATATGTGTTATTTTCGCAATCTTTTGAAGCAATTTGCGGGTTTTTTCGAAATCTTTTGACAAATTTTCGGGGGTTTTTCGCAATCTTTTGGTGAAATTTGTGGTTTTTCGCGATCTTTTGACGAAATTTGCGGGTTTTTTTGCGATCTTTTGACGAAATTTGCGGTGTTTCGCGATCGTTTGACGAAATTTATGGGGTTTTTTTGCGATCTTTTGACGAAATTTGTGCTTTTTTCGCGATTCTTCGACAAAAACTGCATTTTTTACGCGTTTTTTGGCGAAATTTGCGTTTTTTTTACGATTCTTGGGCGAAATTTGCGTTTTTTCTGCTATTCTTTGACGAAATTTGCGTTTTCCCGCTTTGTTTGACGAACCGATTGACAAAATTTATCATTTACGGCAACCATTTGTCAAAATTCGCGATATTTTTCATGTCCGAATTTTCGGATTGATGACCGATTTTTTTAAATTTTCAGAAAATCTGAGACAGAATCACCCCCTGAGTAGAATTTTATTCAACAAAGCCCCGGATTCCGAATAAGCTTAAAAGTTTTAATATTAAATTGTTTTTGATTCATTAAAGCGGCTAATTTTCTCAACTAGTGATTCATATAAGCGGCAATCATACTAATTATTTTAGCTCTGGGAGGGGTTTTAACCCCCAAAACCCCGCCCTTCGCTGCGCCAGTGTCTTTATGAATCACACTGTATATGCTAGTGTATATTTATATTGCTATGAAAGGAATTCAATAGGAAATGGCAATGATTATGTTTTCTATCGATATATAGATGATATTATTATTTATTATTTTAATGACTTCAATATCACATGTTTACTTACTCAATATCCTAATCAGCGTAGATTAAGCCATAATAATATGAACAATGATGTAATCAACTTTCTTTACTTAAAAATTATGCTTAATAAAAATAAATTAACATTTGACATTTATGATAAAAGATCTGATTTTCCTTTCAATGTAAATATTTTTACAAGTCATACTCATGCTTACATAAATCTGTTTATAAAAATATTTTACTGAATTATCTACACAAAATTAAATATTTATGTTCAGATAAGGATAAAACTAAAAATATTAAATTAATCAGTAATCAAGCAAAACTTAATGGATATCCTAATTACATAGTAAACTCAATCATTAATTCATTTAAATACTTTGGTGTTTAAATACAAAAAAGATTAGTGGAGGATGGGATTGTGAATGTAGGCTTATACATCATATATATATTAATTAATTATATATAAAAAACAATGGTCATTGCTCTGTTATTACTTTAAATATGTTATGAATTATTAATATAAATTTACATTATTGAATATATCGTTTTATGGTTGATCAATAATACTAAAATCAGATTTAAATACAAAATTAAAATAATTCAATTTTCTTTCTACTGTGCATATTTATGATAATTAGATAATGAATAACAATTATATGATTTAATTTAATTATAATAAAGAAAATTGGTATATATATGAAATTAAAATATGAATATAAGACAGTGATATAGTAGATTTTGAATTAAATGATTATTTATTATGTAGATTGAAGCTCTTCAAACTGTATATATTAATCAGATTTAATATTAAGTTTATTTCTTATGAACTTTATAATAAATATTTGATAATTCAGACTGCCAACACATTTAATTTTATCTATCCATAAATAACAAGCATAAGTTGTTTTCCTCCTTTGTGCAAGGATTGTTTATAATTTCATTAGATTATAAGCACTTTGTAACTAATTTATTATATGCATTTAATTTTTATGCCCTGTTGTAATCATAGCAATCTATTGATTTATTGCCTAAATGTAAATGTATTATCCATTTGATTACATCTCAAAAGCTTCTTATACATTTGGAGATATAATTACTTTGTTAACTGTCATTGATTGTTTCATTACTCAATCATATAAACGTTAATATAGTCTCCTAATAATATATTGATTTATTCCCTAGAGTAATTTCTCATATAAAAAGCTTCTTCAGCAAGATAGATTAGATCAGTTCCCCTGATTGCAGAAGCTTAAAGTCTTGCACATTTAGTGTTCTATAAAATGTTTTTTGTGGAATGTGAGTCTGGTTTTCATGTTTATCCTCATATTTTATTATTCCAATGTATTATATCGACAGAGATAGACTATTCTTGGCAAATTTGGCAGTTTATCGTATGAAATAATGCATTTATTAGCGACATGTGGTGTCCTGCCTACTGACAATTAGACAGACATCCACCTATGGCTTTCGTTTCTTAAATTCCTTTCACCATTTGATATCTAAATTCCATTTGTTATTAAAATTCATAATTTTGACAATTATGTCTGTGGATTATTATTTGCCATCTCTAAATTTGGAGTTTCGATTACTTTATTGTTCGAATATGTTAGTTTTTTAATTTCATATTAGGTATTCTATATATAAATGAAACATATGTCATCTTAAAAATAGAGATTTTGTGAGGTTTTGTTGTCTTTCGTCTTTCAAAGATATTCCTGCGTGGGCCGGATTATAACCGATAATATTTACCGAGGACATTTAAATTTCTGATGATGATATTTTAAATCATAAATATAGAAAAAATAGCTTCATTTCCTTTCTAAATGAAAGTAACACTAAACTGGCTTGCATGCATTGAAACAAGGAAATAATCATGTTGCCAATATAGCATGTGCTTTTGTTAACTTTACTTATCTTTTTTTCTTGAAAAGAGTACAGATATATATACAATTATTTGTCTCTGAAAAATTTTATTTTTCAAAAGATAAATTAGCAAAATTGCTATTTTTTCCCTTCCAGAAAACAGTGAATTTAGGGGGAGGGGGAATGTACCATATACTATAATTTCTTTATGTTAATATTTAAAGCTTTAACCTTTTTCATTCTTTTTTAAATCAGCTTTTTACCAATGAGCAATAATTGTATAGGAATGTATATCAACTATTCTATAAATGTGCTCTGCAGCAACAGTGTTTGTACACTTATGTGAAAAACAAATATACATATATATATAGTGGTGAGTACAAAAATAAAAACATATGAGCTAAAAAAACAATTATAGCCCCCCCCCCCCCCCCCCCCCCGCAAACCCCTCCTAACATTATTAAAACTGAATAATAAACACGGACCTATCCTAAATAATTCTAAAAGTTAATAAAATAGGAACCGAAAATGTTAAAAATCAAACTTCCTTGCTTGAAAGTCATCAATAATTCACATTTAAATTTAAAGCACTTAAACCCAAAACAGATTCTAAATCTGAAAGTAAAGTAAGTACTAAAGTTTAATTTTTGTAGCCTGATAATTTGTGTTGATAGATAAGGTTTTTCTTTTTTTTTTTAATGGCATATGTTGGAACAATTATTATAACAACATAAAAATGACAACAATATTTACATTTATGGGGAGGGGGGAGGGTAGATTTGAAGATGCTTTTATAAAATTTACAGAAGTATGCATTGTGCACATAATAACAAACCAACCTCAATAAATAAATTGATACTTATGATTATCTTCTAAATATTCGGGCAAGAAATTTTATTTAATCAAGATAAAACTTATTTAATAACAAAGAAAAATTGCACGATGATGAAGAAATAAAATTTAATAATACTTTAAAATTTGATTTGCAAAAACAATGTCATTTGATGCATCACACAAAAGAGAGAAAATTTTGTATGAATTAAAGAAGCATTCAAATAAAAAATGAAGTAGTAAATTAAATTAAAATTAACAATTTAAGAACTCGTTCAATTTTTATGTTATTATTTCACTAGATGCATGAAGAAAGTAATATAATATTTTAAATAATTTTTTGAAAGCCGCTTTTTTCCACTTCTTTTATTTATTTTGCGATTGGCATTAAACCATATCTGTATTACTTGTCATTTGAATGAGAAAACTTTTCCTACCACTAGATGGCACTAGCATGCAGAGCAGAATAATGTGAATTGGATACTGCAAAGTAAAATTTAATGTGAATTTTCTTATATGTATATTTTTCTTTAGTTGGCTTACTTTTTTTTCTTATATTTTGCTCTATATTGGATGAATAGTATACAACATAATAATAATAAAATTTTGTACAATTGAAAAGAGTTTTTATGACAATCATCACAATTAAAACACATGATACTATGGCATGTATTTTTATTTTATTAAATTGAATATTAATCCGTATTTAACAATAATAGCAATCTTACTCAATGATAATCTTCACAACTGAATAATTTAAAAAAAAGAAAGAAAGAAGTCATCTTATGATTTAAATTCCAATCTTGGTTTTATTCAATTATATCATTTACTTATATCATTTCTATTTAAACCATTGAATAAAATTCTAATTTCTAAATTATTATTAATAATAATACATGCAATACAGAAAAGTTTAATATTTTGTGTTTCTGATTAGATATACAGTTTTAAAAGTTAATCAGGTGAATGAGAGTTAAAAAAAAAGTAAAAATCGAAAAGTGGGAAATGCAGAGCAAGACCTCAACACAGGAATTAAAACATTAAGTATCATATCTTAAATTTATAAATCATAAGGGCATTCAGTACATTTGAAACAAGATATGAATAGGAAATGAATTATAAATGAATACGCAATCTTCTTTCAACTGTAAACAGAAAAACTTTTAAAAGATAACTTTCAAAGGAATTATTTAAAAAATTTTATTAATAAGATCAATTTGAATTTACTGGTAAATTTAAATAATAAATTAATTAATTTAAAAAAGGTGGCTTTGAGTTATGAAAGGCCGAGCAGAAATTTAAAATTTTTTTCACCGATTCAGATGAAGTTTTTATCTCTATGTTTCTTTAAAACTGTATGCAGGGTTTATAAGAATTATTCAATTATTATTATTGTTGTTATTTTTATATTTATTTATTTATTATTTTTTGCCACATTATATATGGAAAACAGGAACAAAAATATTTGAGACTAAATTACAGACAACATAAAATAATCAAATGTTATGAAACTGAAAATGAAATTGTGATTTTACAGTTGTGACATTGGTTTGAAAATGCATTTTGTAATTGGAAAAATCTACGTATAATTATAATGGGTTATAATTTAAAAGAGTTAATAAGGAAAATAAAATAACTTATAAATAATGTCACACTAAAAACTTTTGAGTATAACAACTATAATGATTATTTCACCCATTACTAATATAACAACTAATAATTATTATTTCATTGAACTTCAGAATTTTTGAAATTTTTTACTTCATAGTAGGAAAAGAGAATGAGTATCAAAAATAACTCTTGTGTTAAATGCTAATTTTTATGAAAACATAATGTAATGAATAATAATAATAAAGAAATATATGCATAATAAGTAATCTAGGATGGTGCGAGTATGAAAATTAATAGCTTAAATAATTTCATACCAACTTTTTAATTCATTATATCTAGATCTAAATATGACGGCTATATTTTACTTTACAATATTTAATGCGCGTAGTGAAGCTTCTTCTAGGTGGTCACACAAAATTCCTTTGAGCTAAACATTTTTTTTTTTTTTTCAGAATTGGAGTGCTATTTATTCTTTAAATGTAAAGAAAAAATAATAAGTTGGGAAACATCCAGCATTAACTAAAGCAATTTTTTAAATAAAGGAATTATTTAAACTTCATAAAACTCGCATATTGAAGTAAATCTTTCTCAGACAATGTAATAATACTAAGGCGCTGCCAATTTTAATTTATATGAGCATGATTAATTCATGTCTGTAACGATATTTCCACTCCTTAAAACTACACCCGAGATATGCAGGCACATTTCATAATTGCAATGGCTCATTTAAAACATGTTTAAACTACATCCATTTTCAAGCAATACATTATGAAATCGAAACAGAAACATTTGGCTATGAATGAACACATTTGGGATCTCGAGTTAAAAAAGAAAAGAAAAACAAAATGCTTGCTGTATTATACTTACGTAATATTATTCCATTCCTTTATCATCAACAAGGAGAAAACTGAGCTTAAAATAATGAAATCCACCACAGAATTATATCAATCTTTAAAAATCAGGCTGTTGAAAAAAAAAATCTGCATTTGAAAATTTAGTAAATATACACATCCTTGAGCAAAACATAATCGAGACCAGATATGTACAAATATAGTTTCTTTGCGCAGGTAACCAATAATATTGAAACAAGTAGAGATGTTCTAAAATTAATTGCAATTCGATATCACAAAAGAGAAACTTTTAAAGAAGAGGGAAAAAAATCAACAATTCATTCGGCGGACAATTTTTTTTTTTTTTGAGAAACAACAGCGATCCACAGTACCATCCACCACCAACCTCGGTTACGCATCTACTGCTGGCGCTGGGATTTGGGCAAAAAGCGAAAGCACAACAAATGCGAAAATGGTGGTTGCAGTTAACTGTACTGAGTGAAAGACCCAGCCTTTTCGATGGGATTCTACGGAAGGTTCGCACTTTCAAAAGACTTTTTGCAAGAAGGCTCACTTCGGATAAAAAACAAAATAGGAAGAATTGGTCTATGTTCAAACTCAATTACAGTCGCAAATAAAAAGAAAATATAAAACACAGATAAATAAATAAAACAGATAAATAAATAAAGAATAAAAAAAAAAAAAAAAAAAAAAAAAACGAAAGGGAGATTTGTGTTTAATTTCTGTTTCAGAATAATGACTAATAATAAATGAGTCTTCACGATGAATGAATGCTGTGTCAATGTATTTAATTGCGAAATATTTTAATAAGAGTTGCTATCTTTGACTTGAGTAATGCTAGGCGCAATGAAGATATTTGATTTACACGTCCCAAAAGTATAACAAAGAAACAGTAATATATATCAAACACGAAAGAAAAAGTATGCATCAAACATAAACATAGATTATGAAACACTTTCCAACGCTTTCCAGAATACTAGAAACTTCATCGTTTATTGAGGTGAAAGAAGATGTGTATCTAAACAATTTGGAAAGCACAAAACACATTTGAAAACCAGATTTCAACAATTACTGTGCATAGGCGGAAATGTATTCGAATTATTTTTCGGAGCCACGTATATGATCCACAGATCTGTATGTCTTATACTAATGAAAGAAACTTTCGCTCTGCCTGTGTGTGTCTGTCTGTCGTCGATGGCTAGCGAAATCTACCGCACGTACAGGTCTGAAAATTTGGATGAGGGTAGTCGATGGCAGGTTCTGATCCACCTTAAGCTCAGATTTGTAATTTTTTTATAATTAGCCGAGATATAGTTGAAATTTGAACCCCCCCCCCCCCCTCCTGAACACAGTTCAGTTTGCGCTGCTTAACCACTCCCAACGATTCAGATTTGAGCTCAAAATTTAAGTTTAAGTCTAAGCTTTTGAATGCATTTAATGAGATACAAAAAATAACGGTAAAAATAGTTGTTCGTTACTCCAAAGTCTTAAGCGCCCTCTATCGGCATTTTTTGAACTTTATTTTTAAAATTTATTTTCAAAAAAGTACTGACATAAATAATAGTTTTAGTGAAAAACGCAAACGAATCGACCAATTTTTCCATTTTTTATAATCACTTGATATGTTGGATCCTAAACTTTAATGGCGCCTATCTCCTTCGGACAACGTTTGGGACCCTTAGTTTCTCATTTAATATTGTTTGTCTTGATGTGTACTATCACCCATTAAAGTTTGCCCGAAAGTTTAGATACACCCTGTATATATAATATTTGAATGGGGAGTGGTTTTGGGGTCTGTTCTGGGGGTTTTGATAGGTGGAAATACACAGAAATTTTCCGAAATTACTTTCCTCCAGATGATTGCAATATAGGTAGCTTCTTACTTTTTGTAATAGAGCTACCTAAAAGAGGGATCCATGAAAATATAGTATAATCAGTTTTCTCTAATACATATGCTCTGAATGCATATATAAAATATGATTAACTTTTAAAACGATGAAAACAGCAACATGTGGATTAAACAGTTTATTTTTAAAGTTTGAATGCATTTTCTATTTTACGGTAAAGACTTGCAGATATTATTGAACTGCCTTATATTTATTGAACTGCATAGATAAATTTGAAAATTTCATAAAATTACAATTCTATTTGAGTACAATACCAACAATTTCAATTATGTTCAATACTTAGTATCGATTAATGACATTTAATAATTAAATACACATTTGTTTAGATCACTGTATACAGTACACATTAATTTAAATAAAGGAAATTATAAAATAATAAAAATTAATTTTTCTAGAATAAATAATACTTTTCTGGGGCAAATAGTGAAAATTACAAAATGTTAAAAATTATCTTTTTAGGCTTAGCTGCCGCAGAATCAATTATTAAGTCAGTATAATCTAAAGAAGATTCTGCGGCATTTTCAATGGAAATTATTGAAAGATTAGACAGTTTTTCTTGTGACATATTTGATCTGAAATATGATTTAATTAGTTTAAGCTAGCTAAATGATCATTCACATGATGCAACAGATGCAGGTAAAGTTTAAAAAAATTGTAAAGCTGTTGCAAGAGAGTTTCTAAGCCCATTGAGAAAAAAGTATTCTACTAAACCTTTTGGTGCATAATCAAGTACAGTAGCCTCCTGCTTAACCGGCCTAAGCCGGATAAGAGAAAAACTGGTTACACCGGAGAAGCAAATAAACAATTAAATTTAAAAAATCAAAAAACCCGACTGCGTAAAAAGCGAACTAATTAATTATTTCTCATCAATCTGAAACTATTTTTTTTTTCAATTCCTAAGATTAGCTCACACTCTCGCTATATATATCTTGTTCAAATTTTCAATCGGTAATAAAATACTTATTATTCATCCAATTGAGCTCAAATAATTTTTTTTAAACTTGTAGTGGATGGCACTTGATGTTAATCTAGTTTTTCTCAAATATTAATTCATTAATTAAATTAAATTAATTTTCAATAATCGAGAGAGCCCTCTTCTTGATCAAGGTATTTTAAGACCCAGAGAGCCCTCATCTTGATCAAGGCATTTTAAGACCCAGAGAGCCCTGTTCTTGATCAAGGCATTTTAAGACCCAGAGAGCCCTGTTCTTGATCAAGGCATTTTAAGACCCAGAGAGCCCTGTTCTTGATCAAGGCATTTTAAGCACCACTCAAGAGGAAAGAAGAATAGGAGGAAAAAAAATTCTTTTATTGTCCTAAGTAGGAATTGACTTAAAATATATTCTTTATATTACTTGTTTATATTACTTACCTATTTTTTTTATTTACTTGTATTGATGACTTTTAAGTTGTGTTTAATTGTTAGTTCCTATCTATAAACACTCTTTTGATGAGGTCTATAGATGTCAATGATGTTTACAGTTGCAGTAGAGCTAGAGATCCTATATACACAACTTCCAGGTAGTATAATATTTTAACGGAGCTTCTGACTGTAAAATAGTCAATGAAACATCATCTTCATTTTGAAAGACCTATCCACTCAATGCCACTCAATAGGTTGCGTAATTTTTTTCGTCTCTACCGCCATTTTGAATTTATAAAAACAAAATCTAGCCCATAACCATCGGGCCGTTAAGACAAATTGATAGAGACCTCGCCCATTAAAATCCATCCAGTCGTTGGGGGTGTTTCGAGGGTATATTGAAATCCACATACACGGATACGCGTGAAACACATAACCCTTCTTTTCAGTCGGGTAAAAAATTTAAATAAGTAACTGAATATCTAATTAATTAAATACGTAGGATGCATTTGGTTTTTTAATTTGTATAGTTTTAGAAAAGTACACATTTTCTATATTTTGTGAAATGAATACTAGTTGTAATTAACTGAATTGAAATAAAAAATTATCACTAATAACAAATAATGAACAATATTCAATACAAATTAAATTGTTGAAAATCTTGTATGTAAATTTGAGTTAATTAACAATAAAGAAATGAGAACGGAGATTTTCCGTTCTGAATTTTGCCTGATATTGGGGGGAAAAAAGTCGGCCGGTTAAAGCGGAGTTCCGGTTAAGAGGAGGCCGGTTAAGAGGAAGGCTACTGTATATCTATATTTTTAACACATTTCGACAAAATTTTAAAATGCTTATGAATGCGGTTTGTCTGTCTGTCCGTGCTCTAACTCGCGTAAATGTACGCGTATTTCTAGGAAATTGATGTATATTATTTAGGTTCACTATGGCATATTTGGTATTGTAAATGAAGTATGTAGCCTGAATAGTTTATTTACAGGGACACTCGAAAGTATTCCGTTATATTATACGGTCTGTGAGAAAACAATCTTTGCAGAGTATTTTAATGATGTTACACAATTTCAAAAATATTGAAATTGATATATAGTATATCACTGAAGTACACTACAAAAGGCTTACTATTGAATATGATGTGCATTGCATTCATTGTTCATTTACAAAGACACAAAAAAGAATTTCACTACATTATGACCGTTTACAGTGCATTTTAAGGATGTTATGATACTTCAAACATAAGTACAACTCTATGAGGGAAAGGATGTTGTTTTGAATTCTCTATGGTGTTAATCTAATGTAAACTTTCATGTTAACGATAAAATGTCTTTGTTGAGCAAAGATCTCTTAAAAAAAGAGACAGATACACATAAAAATATTTGGTCACAGGACTGAGTATAAACTATGTATAAATAAATTACTGGGTGTCAGTTTTCTGCTGTGGTACTCTTTTTTAAATTTAACTAATTTTTTGCCTATTACTTGGTGAGAAAAAATGCTATAAATCATATATAGGCATAAAAGATCTCGAGGTACTATTCCGTTTATGGACAGGAATTGCTGAAGGGGAATTTTCAACTGCGCTAATGTGTGTTTCCTAACAGAACTAAATTTTAGCATGCTATGTAGTACATGTACAAATCTATAGATAATATGTAGGACTATACAAAAGAATTCGGACATTTTTCCGACTATTGATGGCAATTGCTGAATTTAGGTTCTCAAATGTTTTTTACGTTTTCCTAGTTGTTTAATTAGATGTCATATTCCACCTTATTAAGTGATGAAGTTTTGTTACAGTATTCCGAATGTGTTGGAAAGTGTTTCATAATCTGTGTTTGACGCCTGATTTTACGCTCTTGCTTAGAACGCTTTTCAATTATGTTATAATATCTTTCAAGTCACTGAATTATTTTGCGCCATTTATATCACACGAATATTTTTCCGCGAACATACTACACTTGATTTTAAAGATCACACACTCTTACTTGCATTTAATAGTAACATGGCCAAGAGAATAATTTTGATTTTTTTTATTTCCACACAGCCATTTATACTGGTCCTAGCAGAAAGACTGAAAAGTCCTGTTTTCTTTTTTATACCTTTTAAGAAAGAGAAAATTTAAGTGTATATCGCCGATATTATATTATTTGGCTTTTAGCAATGCCAATTTGACGAAAAAATAGAATTTCCAATAAAGAAGAATTAATATCTTTAGTTATTGTTCCTCCAGCTAAATTTATTTTGCTCTGGTTCGCAGAAGGCCCTATTACACGGAAATATACGTATGAAATACTAAGAATAAAAAAATCAGTTTGAAGACTAATAAAGAATTATTTATTCTCAAAATATGTGAGATAATTTAGGTTTGCACTTTCTAGGAAATGGGCGCCCACTATGTAATCATTTTGTGCCTGCTTTCAGATAAGTAACATCTAAGGTACAAAGTGAGTAGAGCCATCCCTAGAAACATTTACAGAAGCTTTTTCTTTCTTCATTAATTGGATATGACAAAATATTTTACTAAAGAAAACATTCACACACACAAAAAGTAAAGAAAAAAATCAACAATATTTATTTATTGCCAATATAAGTGAAATCATTTCGGTTAAAAACACTATCAGTTTGGCGCCCCTTGGCAGCGGGGCCCGGGGCGGCCGCTCCCCCCCCGGGCGGATCAGCTAGTTTCTACTTAGCATACAAAAATTTTGTTTAATTAGAAAACGCATAACGCAGCTGAAAATTTATCTTCAGCAATTTCTATCAACAGACGGAATTCTACTAGAAATCTTTTTGTAGAGCCCTGTATTTTATCTGCAGTGTTTTACACTACATGTTAAGCTAAAATGTAGAGTTGGGCAGATTTGTAATTCCGATTATCTGCAGCGTAATTACAATTTAATTGTATGTAATTGATTATAGTTATACATATTCATAAGCACAGAAATTTCGTCAAATAATGGGATGGGTGGTGGTTCCGGCTACAATGCTGCAAGAATTTTTTACGGCATGTAATTGTAACTATAATTAATTACGTACAATTGAACTGTAATTACAATGTAAATAATTGCAATTACAAATTTGCCAAACTCAGCTAAAATGTATTTTAGGCAATAGAAAAAACCTGCAGAATACTACTGAAAACACAATTTATACGGTAACATAGACGGCAATATATCCAGTTCTTTGCGTATGAAATTATTTATATTCTACAAACATCTCTTAGTACACTATATGTTCAACTGGAAAATGCACAACTCAAAAACCACCTTTCAGAAATTCACGTCCATACACAGTAATGCTTATGAATTCTTTTGTGTAGTCCTGTATATTATCTATAGAATTAATACAAAATAAATAATGTAAAAAAAAAACTTAAAAACGCATACCATAACGAAAGGCGCACTTTTAGCAATTATTACTAATAGACGGCGAGAAAGTATATGAGTATACTTTCTGTATTGTAATATATACACTCTAAATAAAAAGGAGTGACTATTCACTCCAGAGGAGTGAATAGTCAATCTATCGCAGAGTCAAAATATGCCCAACCTCTTTAGAGTGACTATTCACTCTGAGCAAAAGTGAAATTTTTGACTCTCTGAAAGAGTGAATAGTCACTCCTGGGAAGTGAATATTCACTCTAAACAGGGGTGGATAATCACTCTTTCGGAGGAGTGACTGTTCACTCTTGCTAAAGGAATGAGGTTTTTCACCCCTGGTAGGAGTGAATAGTCACTCTTTCATAGAAGTGAATGTTCATTTTTTATGGAGTCAATTCTTTTTTTATTTTGCTTTTATGGTCATTTTAAAAGAATCACATATTTTACAGCATGCAATGAAAATAGATACAAGCGTGGTAAAGATTGGAATAAAATACTTTATCAGCAATATTTATTTAATTCATAGTTTGTAATACTAATTGAACTTTTAAAGAAAAAATCAGTTAAAGTTACATATGAATTTAATTTAGATTACTGACAGAAATAAACTAATATATTTTATTCCAATTTTATCCTTTGTGTTTGCTTTTATTGCATACCCTATAAAAATATTACTTTTAAAGTTTTATAAATAAGTTTTTAATAGGTGGATATTATATGTTTAACAATGTTTGATGTCATTTTAATTTTTGGTTTTAAATATAAATGCCTATCTTTTTACCGTACTTTTTCCGCAAATTATTGCTATTTTTGCAAAGTCCTATTGTTCTAAAATATTTTTCATTTTTTTACTTAAAAACAATGCTTATAAACTTACATATATATATATATATTAATGAGGTCTAAGTATGATTTAAATATTAAGAATGCGTATTTTTTTCCGCTGTGATTTGCTTTTGTTTTATTTAATATGATCATGTAGTCTAAATTTTAAGTTCTCTGGAATATGTATATATATGTCTTTTAAACATATTCCTTAACTTAATCATGATTTCTAATTTTGGCCCATTATTGTTGAAAACAATACTTATTAATGAAACGACACGGTAAGTCATATTTAATTTAAATTTTTTATTCCCGTAGATATTGTATTTTGGGAATATGAGTAAAATAGATTTGATATGTTTTATAGGAAAAGATTGACCTAGGAAATAGAAAAAATAAATATAAAAATAAACACATTACATTTATTTGTATCTGTATGAATTTTAATAAAAATAAAGTGAATGACTGCATATAAAAGTTCTCATTGTTTGAAAAACATTTTAATGTAAAAAAGTAGTTATTAATCTCTTAAAAAAAATATTCAGTCCTAAATCATGTAAGAAAATATGACCTTTTTAAAAAATATACTAAAGCTGTCTTATCGATAAACTTCAAAACAGGCATAAAAAACATTTTATTTCAGTGCTTAAATATCATGTTTTATTTTTTAGTGCCAAAAATTACGTGCATCAAAAACGTAGAAAATGCGTTTAAATTGAAGGAAATTTAATAACTGATGCAGAATGTCTATAATTATTATTATTTTTTTATATTATTCAGTCTCAAAATTTTAAAATCATAACCCGCAGAAAAATGTTTAGATACAATTTAAAAAAATTAATATGCAGTAAAACCTCCCTAAAACGACCACGTACTGTTCCAGTAAAAATTGTTCTCTCAAAGAGGTGGTCTTTTAATGGAGGTCATGTTTAAATCTAGATTTTAATTGTTGAAAAATGGTAACAATGTTACTTAAATTTATTTTTCACACTAGGAAAAAATATAAAAAATTAAGTATCAAAATAAAAGTTAAGTACATAAGTTAATTACTGCAGAGTTTAAAAAATGAACACATTGAGCTTTGCTTTAGTTTTACAGTTTTATATTTTATAATTTTTATTTCCAAGTCCTTTCGAAGTTCAGTTTTGTGTAGGGAACAAATAATGACGATTTCATTACTTTATCTATTTCTTTGAGAGTTTTCCGACACAGCAGGGCAAAGGAGTTTATTAACCGTCAGTCTTAATTTGTAATCAGAGTTAAATTCATTGCCTAAAAAGGCACAAAGGGGTTTAAACACTTAAAAGTTACCGGGATAAAAAAAAATCTAAACTTACTTTAGAAGTCTGGTGAATAATGCACTCTCCGGAATTATTTTTTTAATAAAACCTTCTTCAAGCGACCAGGAAAAAACGGAATTTATTTCATTTTCTTCAAAGAAATCGGTCTCTCACGGAGGAGGTTCAACTAGGATGGTCTCTGAATGGAGGTCAAATTAGTATTGAGCCTATGGGAATAAATTTCGTTCCATGAAAAAATGGTCGTTGAGGGAGGTGGTCGCCTAATAGAGTTGGTCGCACAGGGAGGTTTCACTGTACCAACCTTTTCGTAATATCATAAACATCAAATATCATATTTAACTCCGAAACAATAATAAATACTCTTAACTGTATATAATCCGAAATCAAAATTAAAAAAAAAAAAATAATAATAATCTCATAGAACGGCAAATGAGTGTTTTCGAATGACGTGTCTCCTACGATTGAGAAAATCTATCTTCTCTTATGAGTCAGTCACCCTTTCAAACGAAAGAAATAAAACTACTTTGTTTTGGTCGTTGGTAAAAGTTTTATAATTTGCAAACACAGCATTGAAAGGGAATAAAAAAATATTTTCACTCATTTTTTTTTAATTCACATTTCCCGAACTAATGAAGTTTGGATTATTTTTTTGCTAAGCAATGTGAGCTTAGAGGTCTGCACGGGCCAACATTTCCAAGGACCCGGCCCGACTTATAGAGAAAAAATTCGGCCCGGCCCGTAGAAAAAAAATTGGTCCGGCCCGGTAAAAAACTTAAAATCTCAGCCTGAATGAATTTCAACAAAACATTGATTTTTTATTTTTTTGAAGTGTTAAAAATCTGGAAAATGCTATACAGTAAGATGGAATTGTATAGAAAAGAAAAAAAAATGCGTTATAGACAAGTTCCCTTCTTAGCGAGTGTAAATGTAATATATATTTTTTCTTATGTATTAGTATATTAATTATGCATGGATCAATACGTTAGTGAGTTTAAAACTGGGTTCCGTCATACGCAGGCTCTTTTCACACGTTTTACTATGTTTTAATTTAGCTACATTTTAATAAGCGCAGAAATCTAGTGTTCTTTAAAAATAATAAATTTTAATGTTTAAGGGTAGAATAATGACAATTTAAAAATGTGTGCATTTTTTGCAAACATTTTTGGGCCAGACCTAATGACACGGTGAGACAATGATTTTTATACGGGCTGGGTCAAAATTAGGAATGAAAATTTTGGGTCGTGAAGACTCGGGACCGGCCCGAGTTCCGTGAGTGAAAATCGGCCCGAGCACGAGCCGGCCCGTGCAGATCTCTAGTGTGTATTCAATTGTTAAAAGAATTATATTTCAAACCGCTACATGAAAAAATATAACAGACAATCACTTTTGAACACTCTAACGATCAATCTTTTTTTATACAACATACAACTATTTAGTGCATAATCTTAACATATCTACACGAATAAATGGTTAAAATTAAATAAGACTTACCTTTATTTTATGTATTCCATTAAGAATAATTTTAATGATATCCTTATCTGTTAATCCTACGATGGCGGACCAGACGAAAATGTGATCATTTTTCTTATCTTACGAGGGCGCTGTCGCCTTGCTGTTCTGATTGGCTAATATGCAATGCATACGCAAGCCACTCTTTCGGGAGTGACAACTTCACTCTCGATAACGGAGTGAGATATTGCACTCCTTTCTAGAGAGTGGGAAATTCCACTCTTTAAGGAGTGTATTTTTACACAATTCACTCCAAAAAGAGTGAAAAGGCCTGTCACTCTTTCAAAGAGTGAGCTTTTCACTCCTCCCAGTTGTAGAGTGTATAGTACTGTAATCAAAATATTTGTGTGCCCCTGTAAATGTATGATAAATGTCGTGCACATTATACGCTGCAGGAAGCAACGTTTTGAGCCTCACTAACGTATATAATTTTCTTTATGTTTGAAATACATCATGAAAATACGTTGCAAACAGTTTTTCCCCGTAGACATTTATGTAGCCGAATTCTTTTGTGTGACCCTGTAAACGAACTATGAATGTTATATATTCTATACTCCTCAGCATGCGTATTGTAATCCACCTCAGTGATGCATATGAATCTCATTTCGAGTGAAATATCGTAACATCAATATAATGCACAGCAAACGATTTCCCTAATAGACCATAATGTAACGGAATTCTTTTGTGCTTGCTGCCAACGAACTATAAATGTTACACACTTCATTTTCAATACCGAACATTTGATAGTAATCCTCAATAACATAGAATATCAAATATATGTCAATCCGAGTATATACGTATACGTCCACGTATAACCTGACCGGCCTTTATTTTCGCAACTGTTGGTCTTAGATGCATACTTCCAATTACAAAAATGGTTTAAATAAGGTAAATAATTATTTTTAAAGCGATTTGGGTCAAGAAAAACATTTATTTAAAAAATACGAAATTTAAAATTTTATATGGTCCCCCGGTCCTAGAAGTGATATTTAGTAAAAATTTACCGTCACACTAACAGTAACACTAAATAACAGTAATAAAGTTCAAAACGGCAAAACTCTTTCGAATTCTCTTTGAGAATGAATGTTCTTCTGTATCCTTTATGAATGAATTACATTTAATTTTATATGAAGATAAAAAGTTCCCTAAATAATCACTTTAATAATATCCATAAATTTTTATTCTAAAATGGAGGACGGCTTTTCCTTATCTTAAAAAAGCGCGTAGATAAGACTTTCTGATTGGCTGATTATTAATACCCATACAATACTCACTCTTGCTTAGAGTGAATAGTCCCTCTTTCAGAGGAATGACTATTCACTCTCAGCGGTGTAGTCGTAAAAAAAACAGAGGGCATACGCTCTAAGCAGAGGGTATACGCTCAAGACAGAGGGTATACGCTCAAGGCAGGGGGTATACCCTACAGTGTACGTATTATAGCTCTTTTGAGAAACAGAGGGTATATGGTGTTCCTTTAAAAAATCCAGAAGGTATACGGCGTATGCCACCGTATACCCTTCACTATATCCCTGTCACTCTTAAAAAGGAGTGCGTTTTAGTACGTAATTTCCAAGGTTGTATTATGAAATGGAGTTTTTGAAAATTAAGAAGTGGTATATTTTGGTGTTTTTTCATTATCTTACCCCATATATTGGTTCAAAGTTGAACGGAAATTATTTTTAAAGTGTATAATGTCAGGCTTTCACTCTTCAGCGGAGTGATATATTTCACTCTAGACAATGACGTGAAATATCTCACTCCTTTCTAGGGAGTGGAAAATTCCACTCTTTAAGGAGTGTATTTTTTTATAAAATTCACTCCAAAAAGCGTGAACTTTTCACTCCTCCCAATTTTAGAGTGTAAGGGAAAATAGTTTGAAGTATATTTTCATTCTTTTCGTTCTTCTTTTTCATTCTTTTCGTTCTTCTTTTTCATTCTTTTCGTTCTTCATTCTTTTCATTCAAGTTAGGCTATTTCAAACATACTGAAATTGATATACATCACAAATGTTCACTACAAGATGCTTACTATAGAATATTATGTGCGTAGCATTTATCGTTCATTTACAGGGACACACAAAAGAATTCTTCTATAGAGCATATACAGAGTGGCACAACAGAACTAGAGTACATTTCCGCTTATTGACGGACATTTCTGAAGGAGAACTTTCAACTCTATTACGCGTTTCCTAAATAAACTAACTTTTTGCATACTATGTAGTATATATAGAAATCTATAGATCATATACAGGGCTGCACAGAAAATTCGGATTTTTCAGAATACATATGGTAATTGCTGAAGTTAGGCTTTCAAATGTGTTCTGTGTTTTCCAAATTGTTTACTTACAAGGAGAGAGCCAACCTTGTTAATCACAGATTTTGATTACTTTAATATATGTTGTAGGGTAGAGACCCCTTAGAGTCAGGGTGAACGGATTTTATACAACGCTCCTTAGTTCTTGAGAAACCGGGGGGTCTAATAGTAGTACACAACTTAAATACCTACTTTGCAACTAAAGTGATAGGTTGGTTGTAGCTCAGTTGGTATGGCGTTTGCGGCTGACCCGCGGGCCCGGGTTCGATACCTGAACGCGCTACATTTGTTTTTCTCACTTTTTGTTTTATAAATATACTTGTAAGTATAACTTAATAATCTCACTGTCAATTAAAATTTATAATATTGTATACCAATTATAATTTTAACCTATTTAATTTTTTACTTTTAACTAAATAGTTGTATAAAACATCTTAAAACTGTTATTTTTTTAAAATCACTTTTAAATTGTATTTCATATATTCTTTATCGATGCAATGATATTGAGCATTTGTGTCAATTCGTGATTTTAAAGAAACATCATTTGCGCATTGCTTTAACAAAGGAAGCCAATGCGATAATACTATTATTCTGTTTTTAAAATAACAAGCATAATTATATTAAAAATTAGCATCAGAATTAAATTACAACCAATTTTTTGCAGATTAAACATTTTAAAATTTGTAATACGTATGCTTGCGTTTTCAATAATTTGGCTTTCCCCTTTATCTTATTTCTGCTTTTATTTTTATTTTATTTGAATATTATTTTATTTTATCATAACTAGATGGCGCCACAACAAGTTTTGTCACGATTTTGTAATTTTTATCCTTCAATAATAGATCCAATTTCTTTTTAAACCTCTTTAAAGATGAGAAATAATAGTTTAAAAATAAAAAATGATAAATTTAAGTTTGTTAGCATTATAATTAATGTATGATAATAAAATTTTTAGTTTAAATTATTAAATTATAATTACATTTATAAAACAAAAAATGAGAAAAACAATTGTAGCGCGTTCGGGTACCGAACCCGGGCCCAAAGATCAGCAAGCAAATGCCGTACCAACTGAGTTACGACCAACCTATCCTTTTTGTTTCAAAGTAATTATTTAAGTTGTGTACAACTATTAGACCCCCCGGTTTCTCAAGAACTAAGGAGCGTTGGATAAAATCCGTTGAACCTGAGACTAAGGGGTCTCTACCCTACAACATATATTAAAATAATCAAAATCTGTGATGAACAAGGTTGGCCCTCTCCTTGTTAGACATAGGCGGGGCTGGTTGAGCTTGAGCCCTATCGGTAGGCCTCCCTCCTGGACTGAACTTGTTTACTTAGACATTATCTTTCACCTTATTAAACGCTGAAGTTTTGCTACAGTATTCTATGAATGTGTTGGAAAATGTTTCAAAATCTTTGATTGATGCATGCTTTTTCTTTCGTGTCATTAATATAATTGAAAATGCATCATTTGGACTCGCTTTTCCTTGGTGTTACATAACGTGTAGCCTTCTGCGGAACCACAGATTTGTGTGTGTGCGTGCGGGAGCGCGCACATTCAAAACACATTAATAAATGGACGAAATAAAATAAAAAATAATTTTCAGTTTAAAAAGATTGCTTTTTTTTTTTTTTTTTTAGAAACACTAGAGCATCCAACCGGTTCTTTCCGGATTACAGAATAGGAGAAAACATTTTTTTTTTAATTGAAAATTGTAACAGATATTTTACATTTAATATACACTCATTGCCATAAAAATTTGCGCACCAAGAAATAATTGTGGGATCGTAACGAAACTTGGCATGAAGATACATATCAGGCAGATATGCAAATGATTAGAAATGCAGCGTGATTGCGCATTGCGTAATACCACTAGTGGGCACTGAAATTCGTCCTCCTTGGAGTATAAAACAGGTAAGCAGAACTTGTCTGAGTTTACCTTTTCTTTTGCAAAGGAAATGCTGAGGTAGACATGCCGTTACGTAGCCATCGAAGACAATATGAGCAGCTGTCAGAGTTCGAGAGGGGAAGAATCATCGGGATGATGGAAGCTGGGTGATCAGCTCGGCGAGTAGCTCGTCAAGTAGGCCGTTCTGATTTTACTGTGAGGAGGTGTTTGGACCAGTGGACTGAAGAGATGTCATTTACACGGCGACCAGACTCGGGACGCCCTCGACAGGCCAGTCGTCGAGAAGACCGTCGCATCATACGAAACTCACGCGTAGAGCCAACTGCCTCATTGGCCGCTATCCAGACACAGGCAGCCCCTTCACTATGGACCCCCGTGTCTTCCCGAACCATCGCAAGGCGCTTGGCTGAAGGACATCTGGTATCGCGGCTCCCATTACGTGTGCTACCAATGGCACCCACCCACCGACGCCTCCGTTTGGAGTGGTGTCGCGCACGACGGGATTGGACTGCAACGGAATGGAACCAGGTCGTCTTCAGCGACGAGTCTAAATTCAATTTGAGCAGCGATGACAATCTTGTTCGTGTCTGGAGGCCCCGTGGTGAACGCCTCAATCCTGCCTTCGCTTTACAGCGACACACCGCTCTTACAGCTGGTGTGATAGTATGTGGTGCCATTGCTTACGATTCACGGTCACACCTAATATTGATCCGTGGCACAATGACAGCCCAGCGGTACGTCCAGGACATCCTTCAGCCACATGTGTTGCCATTCGTGGCAGGGCTCCCAGGAGCCATCTTTCAGCAAGACAATGCTCGGCCACACACAGTAAGGATGTCACAACCCTACCTCCGCCACATTACCACACTTCCCTGGCCTGCTCGATCCCCATATTTGTCACCAATCGAGCATATCTGGGATCATTTGGGACGGCAAGTTGGACACCCTACGAGTTTGGTTGAACTCGAGGCGCGTTTACAGCAACTGTGGAACGAGATGTCTCAGGACATCATACGGAACTTGTATGCCTCAATGCCCGCTCGTATCGCATCGTGCATTCGCGCTAGAGGAGGTCCAACATAGTACTAAAATTTCCGTTCATTTGTACTTTTCTCTGCAATAAATGATCCTTTTTCTTTGGTTTTCTAATCACTTACTTATATCACAGTCGTACTTACATGTGTAAAATTTCGTTTCATTTGGACATCTTTTTCTTGGTGCGCAAATTTTTATGGCAATGAGTGTATTTTTTTAGATTGCCCGCTAATAACACCAAGAAGGATTTTTATATGAAAAATATCAATAATATATTCAAATAAAGTTTTGAAATTTATTAAAAGCAAGACTTTTGTACTAGCCACATATAGATGTAGAGTCCTGCATTCGAGTCGGTCTATCGGGTTTGGGCCGCGTTTCGGGTTGATGAATTATTTTTTGTCGGGTTTCGTGTTGACTTTAAGCAGAATTTTCGAGTGGACTTCGTGCAGAACTCTAGTCGCTTTTGTAATCGAGCTGCATGTGATAGAGATAGATTTTTAAAAAAATATGCTTGAAAATTATTAGGTAGATTTCGTATGAAATACTACCTATTGGGATCGTTCCTATGTTGGAATTTCTAAAAAATTTTTGCAGATCTACACCAATCATGACCCCTAGAACCCAAAACCACCCTCAGTAAAAAACTTTATCTATCTATCTATCTATCTATCTATCTATCTATATATATATATATCACTTTCTTCTGGACACGATAACTTTCGTAATTCTGCACCAATCTCTTCCAAACTGATACATAAAATCAATGGGCATAAAATCTCGGTCAAGTTCGTTAATGGGTAAAATCGGACCAAGGGGAGGGAAATAGGGAGGGGTTTTGTGAAAACAGAAAACCCCCCATAACTTCTTAATTTTTGTACATATCAAATCAGTTTAAAGTTTTATTACTTCTAAAAATAGGGCCAAAAATTTATGTATCACAGATTTTTCATAAATTTAAAAATGGGCTCAAGGGACGCAAAAAATAGGGTTTTTGGGAGAAAAAAAATCATAACTTCGTCAATTCTCAAGATATCAAATTCAATTAATTTTATTATAAATCTCCTTAACATTATCTAAAACTTTTATATTCACAAGTTTTTGATAGGAGCAATTCGTACCGCAAAAAAAAAATTAAAAACGAAAACAAAAAGGGCGTTTGAAGAAGAAAAAAATCCATAACTTCGTCAATTCTCAAGATATAAAATCCAATTAATTTTATCATGAATCTCCATAACATTATCTACATCTTTTACGTTCACAAGTTTTTGATAGGACCAATTCGTACTGCAAAAAAAAAAAAAAAAAAAAATTAAAAACGAAAACAAAAAGGGGGTTTGAAGAAGAAAAAAATCCATAACTCCGTCAATTCAAAAGATATAAAATCCCCATGAATTTATCATATATCTTCTTAATATTGTCTACAACATCTATATAGACAAGGTTTGGATAGGACCAATTCTTAGAGCAAAAACAAATTAAAAATACATACCGGTTGAAGAAAAAAAATGATCTTAGTAAGGGTGTATTCAAATCCAAACTGCTTATTTTCTGACTCATTTTACAATTCATTTTTGATCTCAAAGGCTTCCAATTGGTACGTTTTCTTACTCAGAAATTGTATAATGTACCGTAATGGTCGATTTTCTGATAGGGGCAGAATATATTTTTTAAAATGCTGTTTAAAAGGGCATTTTGAACCGAATTTACCGAAGCGGATTGTGTTGGAAAAATCATTGTATTAAGGATGCGCTTAAATCCAAACTGCTTATTTTCGGACTGGTTTTTAAATTCATTTTTGCTCTCAAACGCATTTAATTGGTAGATTCGCTTATTCAGAAACTATATAATGTACCGTAATAATCGATTTTTAGATAGAGGCAGAATATATTTCAAAAAATGATGTCAAAGTGGGCATTTTGAACGGAATTTCCCGAAGCGATTGTGTTAGAAACGAAAAATATTGTCCTTCTGAGAAAATAATTGTTTATATATCAAGTTTTAATTAATTGAACAAAAAATAAAAACACCGGCCGCTTATAAATCTCTTCAAAAATCACGTCAGCATGTTTCATATTTTTTTTTTATTAAAAAGGAATCTGGAATCATGGCAGGAAATTTCGAGTTGTTGAGCATGGAAAAGTATTTTTTTTTAATGCCGCCCTAACATGATTCTGATAAAACCAGCTATTATATGAAAATGAAATAAAAACTCGCTAAGAGCGGGCAGATAAAATTGTTAAAGTGGATTTATCTCTCTAATCATGATTTAGTTTTTGTTTGTGAAATTAGTATATTTGACTTCGAAATCTACCTCTGCCTGTAGGCCGGGCCGGCAGGGATTTTTTTAAATTATAAAAAGTCTGTAATTTGAGATATACTTTTAAAAAAATTGCATTTCAAAGGAATTTTTTTCTATTCGACGGTGTAAAAATTGAAATTGCACTATTTTTAGAAGTGAGAAAATATAGCAGAAAAAGCAAAAATTATTGGTCAGGTGTTGCCACCTTCAATATGATGCCAGCGTCACTCATGGACATATTTTAGCTTTATAATGTCGATTCGAAAAGGTGTCTCTTGTTTTGATTTCCACATTTATACATCAATAAAATTATTGACTAAATTGATTCATTCTTTAACACACAAAAAATAAATTATCAATTCAACTTTTTATGCAAGGAGTTATTTATAATTCAAGTTACTGATATATTATTGAAAAAGATTGAAATTCATCTACATCAATTGATATTTTGGCTGCATATTTAATCATTTGAAGGTTAATGATTCGATCAGTTTACAACAAGGATGCATATCAAACAATACAGAAGAATTATAATGCAGCAGAAAAAGGCTGTGCTTCATGGAAAGAGAATGCTCGATTAATATTGATTATTAGGTTTTCAAATATGGAAGTATCCAAATAATACCAGAACATGGACAATAAATTAAAAACTAGAAAATTCCAATTTTTGTTCCAGGTAACCAGAAATGCCTTTGCTTCGAAACATGATATTCGGTTTAATGAAAACTTTTTTTACCTTAAGGAGGCAGTTTACTTTTTCAAGAATTTTTCTTATTTAAAAAAAAAAAATATGATTCAAATGGTGAACTCACTGCATTTCAATGTTCAAATGAAAGCACATTTTGAAAAAAAAAAAATAACTCCACATTTAATTAAATTTTTTTTTAAAAGTTTATAAAAATTTGAATTTAAAATCTCTACTACTTTTTTAAATATTGATATTTTAGCCCAATTTATTTTTAAGATTGTCAAATGTATATTATACAAGACTGCGCGTAGATTTTTAAATACATCTAATATTACATTTAATATAATTTTTTTACCGATATATAGGGTAACTCCGGGAGAGTCGCCGCATACGGGATAGATGCCGCACCCCTTGTATTTCTTGTAATTATCGATAGATGGTTGTCAAACGCACAGTATAGGTGCGCAATGAGATTTTTTTAACCAGTGTATAGCGTGAATCCCATTTCGATGTTTACTTGTAGAAATACAATCCTTAATTGGATGCAAGTGCATGATTTCACTGTCCAAACTTTTAAACACGTTATGTTTAAATATTTTTCATACACTAATTACTAAATGCATGCATGATTTCGAAGTCAAAACTAAGTATAGCGTTTGTATAGAGTACTGTGCGTATGGTTACGCCATTCCCCTTAGCGATGGCAGGTAACTATGATGGTCGATGTCTGCACCATGCAAAATGGGATGCATGCCGCACTGCAATTCCGGTATAAATGCCGCAGTTTTTTTTTTGTACGGGATAATTAAGTGTTATTAATTTTTCCTTTTCTTTTTGCACAGACTAACCATGTTAGGCATGTTATCAAGTTTACTAAAGCCAAAGGAGATGAAAGGGGAAAATAAAATGTAAGAAGGGCAAGAAAGATGCAAGTCAAGATGATAATAATGAAAAATTGGATTACGCGTAACGCAGACGTTCTTTGCAAACTATTCCAAAAAAGAGGAAGCGTAATTGGCTTCGTTGCATTATGTGTTTACATGTGTTTACATAAAGACTGTACTTTTTCGACACTTTTTCTGTAGATTGTAGTCGAAAAAAAAAAAAAAAACAGGTCTCTTAACCCATTCGGGACCATAGGTGCATATAAGAACCTTCATAAAGAGCTTACAAAATTTGTTTCTGGCACCAGTAAAAAAGAAAATTAATATTTGCTTTGTTTAATTAGAGCATTTACATGATTATTTAAGTAAAGGTAACTTCTTTTAAAAAAGTGGTACCAACCGAATAAAATTTGTGTAAAAGCCACCAGTCCCGAAAGTGTTAACAAATAAATTACGTAAACACAATTTTACTTTTTTTCTTTTCCCTTTCTAATACATTGATGTTACTTTGTTGCTGAAATAACAATTAAAATTTAATGTAAAACAAAAAATAAGTCGATAATTTTAATAGTGAAGTAGGCAACAATTATTAATTTGAATCTACTAATACGTTTCATTGTACTCATTTAGTTTCATTTTGTTATTACATCGTTAATTATAGTCCAGATATGGATATTTAAAAAAAATATTTTTATGTATAATTTCATTCTGTTCTTATTACAAGCGCGGCATAACTACCGTACAAGTGCGGCGTCTCAGCCTGAATGTACGGGTGACGCGCCGCAGTATAATGTTTTAGAAAAAAATGTTAAAACATATTAATAATTTGTTTTGAATTTTTTTGTCGCAGTACACGCGTTATATATTTACATACTTGCCAACCTCCCGCTTTTTTTTTAAACGAAAAAACTTACTTTCAACCAGAAAATTTATTAAATTAAATGCTTCTTGCTTCTATGCGGTAGTTAGTTGAAACTTACATGATTTCATTAATTAAATAAAATTTCTGGTTTAAAGTATGTTTTGTTGATTTTAAAAAAGCGGGAGGTTGGCAAGTATGTATTTAACATTAAATAGCACAGCATGATTTTTTTTTATTTTATGTTCACCATGGGACTTTATACAGAAATTAAAAAAAATGTGCGGCATATATCCCGGAATTACCCTATAGTGTAAAACGATGAAATCTAACTCTTCTTCATATACTTTTATTTAAAAAAAGTAACAAAAAACTTGAAGGCTAATTCCATGCGCAGATTTTCCCCATACATAATAAAGAACATGTACAAAAAAGTTTAAATCTCTATCTCAAATACAAAAAAGCCTTAGCATTTTTAAAAGATGAAAGTGAAGAAAATTTTAACATGGAGAAAAGCCATTTAAAGTTTCAATTTGCGCTGGGTATATTAACAAAATTTACAATATCTCGCGATATAATTGTAATATGGGTAAAAATGAGGTGTCAAAATATTCACAATTAAACAGTCTTTCATTTAATAATCAAAAATAAAAATCGATTTTTTGATCAATTTTGAGGTAAACTGTCCCCTTAACGTTTGTTAACAGAAAAGTTTTAAGATGCAACATAAGTTTAAATTTGTTAAAAGTAATTTTTGTTTAAAATGGATAGGGAATGAATTAAAGAAAATTATATAGAGTCAAAGGTTATTTTTACTTTCATATGAGCCACATTGCCATTGAATATATAAATATTTATAGGCAGTGGGGTTGCATAATGAAAAAAAAAACTGTTAAAACTAGTTTGATTTGATCAAGAGACAATTATTCAAGAAAGTGGTTGGAGACAAGAAATGTAAAATTATCAAATTGTTATAAACTTTAAAAGGATGCTTAATGATTTCTAGGGTTATAATAAGTCGTTCAAATATTTGTTTTTAAATGTTAATTTTTCTCTCTCTCTTTCTAATAAAATGAGATTTAGTCTTTAAAATTAATAACCTGCTTGAAATGTACAGAAAATATTCACCCAAAAGTCTTAGGATTATGTGCCTGAATCTTCCAGTAATACCATCTTATATAAATACAACAAGAAAGAAAAATCAGATTATGAAACACTTTCCAGCATGTTCAGAATACCGTGATAAAACTTCACAGTTTAGTAAGGTGAACCATGGTGTCTAAGTAAATAATTTGGAAAACACATAGCACATATGAAAACCCAATTTCAATAATTACCATCTATAGTCCGAAAAATATCCGAATTCTTTTATGCCGCCTTATACTGTTATATATATATACGATCTATAGATATCTATATATATACTACGTAGTATATAAAAATTTAGTTCAATTAGGAAACGTATAACAGGGGTGAAAATTCCCTTTCAGAAATTCCTTCAATAAGCGGAAATGTACTCGAACACTTTTGTGCAGTTCTATATATGATCTACAGACTTTATACAAATTAATTTTTTCCATATATATGAAAAAAATTAGTTCAATTTAAAAACGTATACCACAAATAAAACCGCACTTCCAACAATTATCGCTCATAGATCTGAATAGTAACTGAATTCTTTTGTATGTCCCTGCAAATGAACAATATATGCTATGCACACCATATTGTATAGAAGTGTGTATTGATTGTATAGATATGTAGTGCACCTAATTGATGTATATCAATTTCAATATGTTTGAAATAGTATAACATCATTCAAATACATTGCAAATGATATTTCCTCACATACCATAATGTAACCGAATTCTTTTGAGTGTCCCTGGAAACGAACTATAAGTGCTACACAGTTAATTTTTTATACCGAACATGCTATGGTAAACCCCAATAACATATATGTCAATTGCATGGCAATCCGAGCATATTTAGGCGAATTAGAGCACGGACAGACAGACAGACGGATGAACGGATAGACGGAGACACAAACTGAATTCATAAACAATTTTTAACTACGCTGGAAAAACTTGAAATTGTAATGTATTACTTTATTTTGGATCAATTTCAAGTGGTAATAGTCTGCTAACGTTATTAAATAAAATTTTGTTAGAATTAGAAATATTTTATATAGTTTTGTTGTAAATGTGTTTCGAAAAAATATTAAGTTCAATATTAAAAGAAGTAATAGCTAATTACAGATAGAAAGAAAAAAAAATGTAGTAGAAAAGTTGTTTAATGAGTTCTGTTGCCGATATTAAAATGTTTGACAGTATTCAGTGTATTACGGAATTGGATAGTGAATTGTTAAAATAGATACCAAGAATAAAGAAAATTATTATTCAAAATATCGAAATATTTTTTGAAATTTCAAAAGTAAAAGATTAATAGAGCTTAGTGAGCTATGTTGAATAAATGTTCACTCAATAAGGTGTTAACAATAGACAACTAATAGACATTAACACGTTGGTGCCACGGTGACTGACACTGAAGCGCTGAAAAATTTACAATGTTTTAAGTAATTTTTAAGAAAGTATAAACCTGTAATAAATAAAAGGTCTGTAAATTTTATATAATTTTTCAGTGATTACTTAAAACAATATATATTTTTTTAGTTTTATATCATATTTTAGACGTCAGTCACCGGTGACTGACGTGGCGCTTAACGTGCTAATAGACAACTTTAAAGTACTATACTGTAGATCAGCCACACAATCTTTTTTGACAAGTTTTCGTTCACTTCGCACCATTAGCTGTCCAATTATCAACAAATATGTAAAATAGGCAACTTTAAGGACTGTATTAGATCAGCCATACACAGCCTTTTTTTTTCCCCTAGCGAGTGGCAAACATATGTTTGTTACATTAGATGAGCCGCAACACATTAGGGGAGACCGGGGCATATTTTCCATAGGGGTAAGTTTTCCAACTCGCTTTAATTTTTAAATGAGCCGCTAACTGACGACAGCGGGTGAACTGGTTCAAGTGGCAACACTTCGCACACCATCTACAAAAGTTATAATTTAGTAGCTGCTGTCACTTCATCAGGAAAGCTGTTTTTTTAATTTTTTCAACAATGAGTAAAATTTCAGGTTTTTATTAAAACGTAAAATAAACGTACTAGCGTTAAACTTACTGTTTTGACATTGCATGCACTAAAAAAGGGATTCTTTCTTCACGTTAACTATGGATTTGTTTTGCAATTAAGTTACACCGCCATTCGTCGAGGTAGTGCGCAATTTGCAATATGGTGGTGGGGCAGGTTTTCCAACAGCATATGGGGCATGTATTCCAACATGTATATCTTTGGAAAACGTACCCCGTCGTAAATCAGTTAGTCTTATTGTACTAAAAATGTATTTATTGTGCAATAAAATCGGTCAAATAACCGTATATGAAACTAACCCTTTTTATCATTTAGTCCTTTAAGTAAAACTACCAATATAAAAACGAAGGTAAATTCAACCATATTTAAAAAATGTTAACTATTTTCTAAAATGGGTTCATTTAATGAGTCCATTTTAAGTTAATTATGCTTTTATTGTCATTCCTATTTCACTGTATTTATAAGCTACAAACTATAGATCGCAGTGTGTGTGTATGGGCTCCTCAAAAAGCAAATTAATACTACTTTTGATACCTGGTAATATACAAAAAAGTCAATTTATGACATTCCGTCCATTTTGGTTAGAGCTGCTCCATTGGCGTTAACAACAGTCAATATTATGGTGGTTTTTAAATTCTCGAGAATTTCTCACAGAATCCTGAAATATTTAGACTCAGATTTTACGCCATCTTACTTTTCTGAAAGGCCAGCTTATGCCGTGGAAAATCTTAAAAACACCAACAATCCTGAACAGACTTCGAAATTGCCAGAACCATCGACTGTTCATAGCCGAAATTCAAAACCACCGAAAGCAACAAATCCTTCTACACCAACCCAGGCTAGCATTTCTGAAGAAGCTGCTCCTTCAAGTTCCACTCAAACGTTACTTGTTACTTATGAAGAAGGTTTTCCTTCTATATCCAGACAAACTTTCCCTACACCAGAAGAAGTTAGGCTTCACATAGGAGGAAATCACGGTGTGGAAAGAAAAAAAGCCATCTATACTGACTGAGTCACCCGTTAAAAATCAACTGAAAATTGAAAACGATTTATTTGAAAAAAAAAAAGGAAACTGTAAAAGGAATCAGATAAAAGGGGCACGAAAAAGCAAAATCCAATTCCTGCCAGGAAGCTGTGTGGAGCATTCATCTCCAAATGTAAAATGCACTAAAACATCAAAGCCTAAAAATGTATAAAAAGTTTACATTGAAATGATGAAGAAGATGAAGACTGCCTTTGCATTTATTGCTTTGAAATTTACTCCGAATCAAAGGCAAATGAAAAGTGAGTGCGATACAAGAAATGGGCGCATGAAGACTTCAACAGAGAAGGTGTTTCTTTTTTTGTTTGCTTTCATTGTTATTCAGATAATGATGAAGACTTGTTTAAAAAAAATGTTAAATGACAGTTTTTGTAAAATCATTAAGATTTATTTTCTATATTCACTTAATTTTTCTATGTATTGTTGTTATGCCCTTCTAGTTTATAATAAAAAATACATATTAATTAACAAGCAAGATTTATTTCCTGTGTTTTACCATTTAAAGCATAGTTTAGAAAATTTGCCCCTGTACATTTTTAGTAGGCTGGAAAATTTGTCTCGTATAACGGGGCACATTTTCCAACGTTACATGATCAGACTTAACCATTTTCTGTTAAAAACTATATTTGAGGACCCCAGAAGCCAAGGGGTATAAGTGACAAAATTGAAAAAATTGAACTAAGTGCACAGACGACCTGGAAATATGCTTTATTTTTTCTTTTAAAGAAATATAAATGATTTTCTAATTATGTGTTGTGTTTTAGATATCAACCACTTTTGCCGAATAATGATCAATATTGATTAATTATAAATCTAAAGAAAATCGCACTCTACTTTTTCCACATTTTTTAAAATAAGAGTTCAAAGACCACTGTGAAACAAGCAGTAGTTTTCTATTTCAATTCAGTCAATTATTATTGATGTTCAACTTTAACGTCAGTTATCTTTGAACTCAATTTACTCCAAATCAAATTTTGTCACTTATACCCCTTGGCTTCTGATGTCCTCATTTAGTTTTTGAAAACAATTATTCCAGTTTGTAAATAAAGGTCTAGGGAATACAATGATATCCTATTGATTTCAAAATCTATAAAAATAAAAAATAAAGAATAAATTTCTAAAAAGTTATAAAATCTGGCCCGGTCTCCCCTTTCTATACTAATAAAAGAAAAAGGTTTGTGTGTGAATGCGATGGCTAGCAAAATCTACCGTATGTAAAGGTCTGAAAACTTAGATGAAGATTGTCAAAGCAAGTCCTAATGCACCTGAGGCTAAATTTTTATCTTTTTTTTTCAATTAACTGGCATATTAATTAAAAACCACAAAAAACACTCATAAAAGACTTTTTTTCTCAAAATGGCGCGCGTCACCGGTTCCAAAAGATCGCTGGCAGAAAAGATCCAAAAGTCAGAAACGGTTCTTTTTCTTTCGCAGACCCCATTTTCTAAACGGTCGGAAATACGGAAACAAATATCAAACAGTATATTAGTTCTTTAAGCTTCTTAACGGCGTGATCTTTTTCGAAAATTATTAATATTAACAGTTAAAAAGTATTTATTTTCGAAACTTTGATTTTAGCGTCCCCCCCCCTCCTCTCGTCTTCCCAAAACTCGCATCCGCCGAACGAAAGAAAATACGGAATAAAAGACACTAATTGAAACATCGTACGTTCAGCTCCAGAAAAGTCTTTCGTTTAAAAAACCATCAATATTGAACCGTTCAAAGCAAAAAAGAAACACGAGAGCAGTTTCGGCATTTTTGCACAAAGTTTAAAAATCTGCACCCGCGTTTAGGACCAAAATACCGAAATACTGAAGACACTCACTTAATCTACGTACATCCAGCTTTAAAATTTGATTTAGAAAAATATGAATATTAAAACTTTAAAAAATATATATTTTCCGAAACTCACTTTCGCAATTTTTTTTTTTTTTTTTTTTTTTCAATGTTTAACATTCTGCTGCAGCCCTTTAAATCAAAATACGAAAAAACAAGTCATACACGCCAAAAAAAGTACATTTAGCTTTAAAACGATGTCTTCGGTTTAAAAAAATATATATATTATAAATCTTCGAAAAAAAAATCCTTTCCGAAACTCACTCTGCCGACATTCGTTTTCTATCCATCTTTCAGGTAGCTTTCATTACAAAAAGCTACCTATTGCAGCCGTTCGGAGGAAAGCGATTTCAAACAATTTTGGTATATTTTCATCGATCATGACCCCCAGACCCCGAAACCACCTTCCGTTCAAATGTTGATATATATATATATATATATATATATATATATATATAATACATTTGAAATCACAAATATATGAAGAAATTGATAAAGCTCCAAAGATGATTTAGAAATAAAGATATGAAACCAGTATGTAAAATAAGAAACTATGAATGACTCACAGAATTATATATATCTGTTGCAAAGAGCCGGGCTAATTGAAGAATCATCTCTCTTTTTCCAATTAGCCTGATATTTTTCAGGCTTATTGCAAACAGCCTAGACACAGTTAGGCTAATTGAAAAATGACCACTTATTTCCCAATCAGAATGCTTTTTTTAGGCTTAATTACCGATAACCGAACCCGAAAAATAAATTACAACAGACCGTACTCCGAGCAAAACAAAATAATTTCAGTCTACAAGCAACCCGACCCGAACCTAAAAATTCCATTTAAAAAAACCGGAATCTGAACCGAACCAAATCTGAACCCGATAAAAATATTCCAATGAACCATAACCGATCCGAGCAAGTCAAAATAATTTCTGAGACATACAAGCCGACCCGAACCTAAAAATTCTATTTGAAAAAAAGCCGGAATCTGAACCCGACAAAAATATTCCAATGAACCATAACCGTTCCGTTCAAGACAAAATAATTTCTGAAGACATGCGACCCAACCAGAACCTAAAAATTCAATTTGAGAAAAACTCCGAAATCTGACGCGAACCAAATCTGAACCCGACAAAATTATTCCAAAGAACCATAAACGGATCCGAGCAACGCAAAATAATTTCCGTGGACATGTTACCCGACACGAACCTAAAAATTCCATTTGAAGAAAACTCTGAATCTGAACCGAACCAAATCTGAACCCGACAAAAATATTCTAATAAACCATAATCGATCCCAGCAAGACAAAATAATTTCTGAGGACATGCAACCCGACCCGAACCTAAAAATTCTAATTGAAAAAAACACGGAATCTGAACCCGACAAAAATATTCCAATGAACCATAACCGATCCGAGCAAGACAAAATAATTTCTTAGGACATACAACCAAACCAGAACCTAAAATTTCAATTTGAAAAAACCCCTAAATCTGACTTGAACCAAATCTGAACCCGAAAAAATTATTCCAAAGAAACATAAACGGATACGAGCAACACAAATTAATTTCTGTGGACATGTTACCCGACACGAACCTAAAAATTCCATTTGAAAAAAAACTCAGAATCTGAACCGAACCAAATCTGAACCCGATAAAAATATTTTAATTAACCATAACCGTTCCGAGCAAGAGAAAATAATTTCTGAGGACATGCAACCCGACCCGAACCTAAAAATTCTAATTGAAAACCCGGAATCTGAACCAGACAAAAATATTCCAATGAACCATAACCGATCCGAGCAAGAAAAAATAATTTCTGAGGACATACAACCAAACCAGAACTTAAAAATTCAATTTGAAAAAACCCCTAAATCTGACTTGAACCAAATCTGAACCCGATAAAATTATTCCAAAGAAACATAAACGGATCCGAGCAAAATAAAATAATTTCCATGGACCCGACGTGAACCTAAAAATTCCATTTGAAAATAAATCGAAATCTGACCCGAACCAGATCTGGACCCGCTAAAAATTTTCCAATGAACCATAACCCGATCCGAGCAAGACAAAATATTTTCTGTCGACAGACAACGCAATCCGAGAAAGACAAAACTATGTCCATGGACACGCACCCAACCAGAACCTAAAATTTCATTTGAAAAAAAAACGACATTTGAACCCGTCAAAAATATTCCAAAGATCAATAATCCTATACGAGCAAGACAAAATAATTTCCGTGGACGCGCACCCCGAGCCGAACTAAAAATTCCATTTGAAAAAACCCGAATCAAATCTGAACCCGACAAAAATATTCCAAAGAAACATAACCGGATCGGAGCAAGGCAAATTAATTTCCGTGGACAGGCAACACGACCAGAACCAAAAAGTTCCATTTGAAGTCAACCTGCAACCCGAACCGAACCAAATTTTAACCCGACAAAAATATTCCAAAGAAACATAACTCGATCCGAGCAAGACAAAATAATTTCTGTCGACAGGCAACCCGATTCGAACCTGAAAGTTCTAGTTAAACTCAATCCGAAATTTGACCCGAACGCGGCTTATGGAAGGTTTTCGGGTTGACTTCAAATGAAACTTTTAGGTTCGAATCCGGTTGTACGTCGAAGAAAATTATATTGTCTTTCTCAGATCGGGTTACGGTTCTTTGAAATATGTTTGTCGTGTTCCGGGTGCGTGGTTCGGGTCAGATTTCAGGGTTTTTTCAAATGGAATTTTTAGATTCGGGTCCGGTTGCGTGTCCACGGAAATTACTCTCTTGCTCGGATCGGGTTATGGTTCATTAGAATATTTTTGTCGGTTATCATATTTGGTTCGGGTAATATTTCGCTTTTTTTAAACAAAATTTTTAGGTTCGGATCGGGTTGCGTGTCCATGGAAGTTATTTTGTCTTTCTCCGATCGGGCTATGGTTCTTTGGATTATTTTTCTCGGGTTCAGATTTGATTCGCGTCAGATTTCGGTGTTTTTTTCAAATAGAATTTTTAGGTTCGAGTCGGGTTGCGTGACCACGGAAATTATTTTGCCTTACTCGGATCTGTTTATGGTTCTTTGGAATAATTTTGTTGGGTTCAAATTTGGTTCGCGTCAGATTTCTTTTTTTTTTTTTTTTTTTGAATTTTTAGGTTCGAGTCGGGTGCGTGTCCACGGAAATAATTCTGCCTTGCTCGGATCCGGTAATGGTTCTTTGGAATAATTTTGTCGGGTTCAGATTTGGTTCGTGACAGATTTCGGTTTTTTTAAACTGAATTTTTAGGTTCTGGTTGTGTTGCATGTCCTCAGAAATTATTTTGTCTTGCTCGGATCGGTTATGGTTCATTGGTATATTTTTGTCGGGTTCAGATTCCGTTTTTTTTTCAAATAGAATTTTTAGGTCTAGATCGGTTTGCATGTCCTCAGAAATCAATTTGTCTTGCTCGGATCGGTTACGGTTCATTGGAATATTGTTGTCGGGTTCAGATTTGGTTCGGTTCAGATTACGGGTTTTTTTTTAAATGGAATTTTTAGGTTCGGGTCGGGTTGCGTGCAGACTGAAATTATTTTGTCTTGCGCAGATCGAGATACGGTCTGTTGTAATTTATTTTTCGGGTTCGGGCCGGGTTATGGGTTAATAAGCGTAAAAAATCATCGTGACTGGGATATAACTGGTCATTTTTCAATTAGCCTAACTGTGTATAGGCTCTTTGCAATAAGCCTGAAAAATATCAGGCTAATTGGAAAAAGAAAGACGATTCTCCAATTAGCCCGGCTCTTTGCAAACAGCCTAGGCTCTTTGCAAAGGGCCTGATTTCTCAATTAGCCTACAACATATACACTATTTACATTTGCACTATTATAAAAGTTAAGCATGAACATAAAACCGTTTACACATAAAACAATATAAATAGTTCAGCGTTTGTTTCCGGCTAATATTCCATAATGAAATTAAATCTTCATGAAATAATATAGATCAGGGGCGGCGAACCTGTGGCACGCGTGCCAAAAATGGCATGTGAAAGAATAATTCTGGCATGGTGTTGCTCGTGGCTCTAAATCAATATACAGTGACATTTCACAAAACACACGAACTGATGATGAATGTTGTTAGATAAAAAAAGAAAATAAAATAAGAGGAAAAGAGAAAAGGAATTTAAATCTAAATTATTATTATTAAAAATAGGAGTTATAAAAAATTATGTAGATTTAATTTATGAATTAGAAAAGAGAAAGTTTACTATTAATAATGGCCGAGTGAACTTTAGTGGTTAGTAAACATTGGATGTGAAGGAAGTAAATAAATATAATCTGAGGAATCTTCATGGAAAAATAATAACAAAAGAAAGCTCACCTGAACTGAGATTGCTTTATCTTGCCTGAAAATCGCGATATTGAGCATATTTTAAAATTATGCCAAATATTAAATTTTTACTTTCAAAAGTATGTAATTAATTATTGTATAAAATCAATTTGGCACTTAGCAATAAAATTATTAGACACGTAAATAACACATATATACTCAATAAACGAAATATTTTTATTTAAATGATAATGCAATTAAATGGGGAAAGGGGAGGGAGAAAGTGCACTTACTCAAAAGGAATGATCCAACATTTCATGACACTTACATTTTCAACATACATCAAAGAAGTTATTAATAATCGTCAATAATAAAACCTAAAATCATTCTTCTACATTGTACCGAAAGAAATATTAACATCATCTGTAATCGTAACTTATTGTAATTGTCACCAAAGTTTATATCTCAGATATGAAGAAAAGTTCAATCGTTCTTTAAAGCACTATATTTATCCTGTATTTAATGGTGAAAACACAAGGCGTGGAAATTCCATTCAAAGAGTTTCTCAATTAGAAAAGTTGGATGAAGATAGTCTAATAACTTCATGAAAATAACGAAATGTACTTTACCGCTCCAACGGATATTTTCGTTCCAACGGAAATTGTGGGAGCCGATGAAGAAAAGAATTTCATTTCAACATTAAATCTCAAGATAGAGATTGCTGAATCGTATCGAATCTTGGTAATTCAAAAACAAATGTCAATTGAGAGTACATTAATTTCCAAGGCACTTCATTTTCTATAAGAATGAAAGTAAACATCCATTTCTGCTCCACCTTGAATGAATTTCTTAACTCAGTAAATCGTTTTGATGCATCTTGAGATATTTAGTGAACAAATATTAAAAGGCAGACGATATCACTATCTCCATCAATGGTTTATAACATGATTATTAAAATCTAGCAGAAGATAAAGAGATTATTATTGATCCAACGGACAAAAATGTAAAGTTTACGGAGCGACTCCATGCCCTTCTTGGCACGTTGCCGTCCGAAACTCAAGAGAGTGAAGCGACGCTACGAACGAACGGCATTCGGCGGGAAAGATGCTGATTGGCTGATTTAAAATCGACGATGCCACACAGAGTAATAGAAGTAGAAGTGTTTGAATAAAATATCGTTAAGTGATAAATTCGAATTTTAGATTTGAAAATTATTATAAAAATATTCTATTACGGTAGAAAGTATTAATTTTAAGATTTATTATTTTATTATTGATAATTTTTGACGATCTTTTATGGCGATTAAATTAAAATGTTTTTAAGTAAAATTTAACTGAAAAACGAACTTAACGAAAATTAATGAATATTTAAAGGTAGAATTTAAATTTTGAAAGTAAAGAAGTTTTTTGATTTAATTTAAATATTTTAAAATAGTTTTTTAAATTAATTTTAATTGGAAAGGATGTTATTATATAACAAATGTGATAATTAAAGATGATCTGATGTTGTCTAAATTCGATTAATTGGAAATTGAAGAATTTTAATAGCGGCTTTTCAAAATACCGTAAATTGCCGCATTAGTAAATATACCAATGGTAAAATTATGGCAAATTGGAATTTAAGAGGTATTTAAAGAAAATAGAGTTTGTTCTTTTAATAAATTTCCCCTTATCTATTCCCGTAAGGGCATTATTTTCGAAAATCAATTAGACGAAAAATGAAATAAAAAGTATCTATCAGATAAATCTAGTTCAGTTTGCATTTTGTTGAAATTAACTGAGTATAAACCTGATATTAATTATTTTTCATCCAAGAGGCCAATAACACAACTAATCACATAATTTTAACCCTTAAATGCCTGACTTCTCAAAAATCATTGTAATAATGTTTTTTGGTTTTCATTTTTTAAATAAATCATGGGAAAAATACTTAAAAAAATCATATTTTGTTTTAAATATAGTTTATGGCTAAAAAACAGTTTGTTACTAATCGGCAATACTGGTGTTTAATTGAAAAAATAATTTCCCTTGATAAAATTCTATAATATTAAACACACAAGAATTTTAGGAACTATAATAAGAAATAAATTTTACTTGCTCACTGTAGGTCCAAATAGGGTATTTCGCAAGCTTCCAAACAAATCAAAAAGCACAAGTAGCAACATTTGAAAAAATAAATTTATCTTTATTCTTAAACAGCACAGGTGTTGCCATCTAAATGTTGAAAATTGATTTAATAATATTTTCAGAATGTATTTTATTGGCAACATTAGGCATTATAACTTCAATATTATTCTAATAGTATTTTAGAGCCTAAATTGAATATGTTGCCGAAAAGCAACACCAGGCATTTAAGGGTTAAAAAATAATTTCTAAATTGTAATTGTTTTTATGATTATTATGGTGTTATATCTACATGTATGTTACCATTGAAAAAAAACTTAAGTAATTTTTATTCACGATTTTTCAAAATCCACTAAATTTTTTCATTAGTTGGCACGCCAAGGTCATATAAAATATTTTTGAAAAAAAAAATGGCGCACTGCTGTAAAAAGGTTCGCAAACCCTGATATTGATAAATAAAATAATATAGATAAAACACAAATTTAACAGACTTGTAATCGAACTATATGCTTAAAACGCTGAAATGATCAGAATCAAAACGGTTGCTGTAATATTTGGCAATTTCTTCTTTTATTAACTCACGACATGCGGCTAAAGCGAAGGTATCGCTTTTAATAAATTTGAAAACTTTACTTGGATCTATAATTGATATTTATCAAACTAAAATATTTTTGGTGTTGTTAGTAGGCAATCTAAAAAATATATATTAAATGTAAAAAAAATCTATTAAAGTTAAAAAAAAAAAAGTTTTTAACCTATATTCTGTAACCCGGAAAAATCAGGTTGGTTATTCTAGAATTGATAATAATGATGCTGTTTAATATATATGTCATTTTCAATGTATTGTCTGAACGTGACGTAATTTGAAATCCATGACGGATAAAGTAGTATTTAATGATGTCATAAGACTATCTATCAAACGCTTTAAATTCAGCAGCTGAGCAACTTTAACGGAAAACATGGATTCTTTATAAATGCAAATTACTTACGTTTAAAAAAAAAACAAGGAAGCGTCTTTTCTGAAAGTTTCCACGCCAAAAAACAACAACAAAAATAACCCTAGGAAATATTTAAAATTCTAATAAAAATTAATAATATGCACAGGCGATTGTTGAAAGCGATTCGGATGCAAAATATAATGGTGTTCATTTTTTTACCTACAATGAAAGCAGATGCTTTTTCCTAAATATTCATTAGTTTCAGGAAAGTTTGTGAGATTTTTTTCAGCTATTTTCAAATTAGGGAGAAACTCCTAGTTATTGACACCTAACCGGTAACTGATCCTTCAGCAAAAATCTAACTCAAATAGGCATTTTCTTAAAAAATTCTGCTAAGTAATGTCATTTAATGGTAACTTATTTATTTTAACTTTTATAACTTATGTGTCATTATTGGTTTTTCAAAATAGGGATGGTGTCAGTTACTGAAGTTATTGACCATATTTATGAAAAAAAAAATAGTAATAAAAAGAATAATTTTTTAAAATTTTGTCATCAATATTTTTTAAAATGTTTCTCTGCTATACTTTCAAACACAAAGATTCATACAACATACAATAGATTTTAAATTTTGTAATTGTGATTTGAACAAGAAATAAACGGCCAAGTGCGAGTATTAGTTGAGCTCAGAGGGTTCCGTACAATAAATATATGAATTATTTTAAAAAAAATCGTTGCTAAAAGAATAATAAGACTTTGTAAAAAACTATACAACGTAGGGTTGGGTATAGCTGTATATACTAGAAAAGTATGAATGTGTATACCATAAAAGTTCAAAGAGATATGAAACCTAAATAATATCAAGTATTTCTATTCTGTATAACTCTTTTTTTAATTTTATCCTAATATTTTATGATGAACTTAATTCGGTACTGACAATAAAAGTAGTGTATATTTAAACTTCATTTGGCATTTCATAAAACTAAATTCAGCGTAGTAATAATCTTTTCTTTTTACAATGTAACTAAAACAAAACCCTTCAGAGTTAAAACTTGGCATTGTACTAAGTGCGTTTCGAAAGGAGGTTGCAAAGTTGCAACTCCGCTTTGGACCGTACCGCATTTTTCCAGATAGTTTTTAACTTTTAAAGACGCGGGAGGCTTATTGAAAGATCCACTCAATGCAAACTAGTCGCGAATGTCATAGTATTTATGTGATTAATTCTAATTAAATTAGTTAGTTTTTAACAATTTGACGTTTATTGCTTTTATACTGATACTGGGCATTGCATTACACAAATATATCATTAAAAGTTTTTATCTAGGCTTTAAAAGTAGATGGTACTTAGAGTACGCCACCCCTGTCATTATGTATGTCCAAAACCGTCCGCGTCTTTAAGGGATAATATCTCGGCTAATTACAGATGATTTTTTTTTCGAAAACTTTTATCAACAATGCTTTTATACTTCTGCTACGATAGGTTCCTTCAGCGCTCTTCAACACCTTTGCTGAATGCCCACAAATCGAAATGTGTGTAACGGAAAAAAGTGCTTTTCTCAAAAATTATGTGGCATAGGGAAATCGCTATAATTTCCCTCCTATGTTTAAATTAACGTCTACTACCTCTAATTTTTTCATAATTTTAGTTTCAGTAAATTCGGAAATAGAAGGGGGGAGACATATTTTTGCACTACATTTTCGAAGAATATATCTGATAATAAAATACCTAAAATTTAAAGAAATGTATTTTTGAGTTCAGCGTTACGAAAGCTTTCACATGATATACAAAGAATTTTTTTTTCAAGTAACTTAATTAGCCCCTCTACATTTTCCCTAAATATATTTGTGAATGTTTAATACTCTCTAAATATGTGGGCTAATACTCTTTATCACTTCCCCCAATTTGAAATTTTCATGTTCCATAGTTTACGAGTAAAATAGCTGTGACAGACCAGAGAGACAGACACAGGGGGATCTTATAATGGTTCCGTTTTCGCTTTTAAAGTACGGAACCTTAAAAATCCTTAAGGTGTCAGTTACTGGGGGTTTCGCCCTATCAATTTGGAAAAGGAAATTGCCTTTCATTTCCGGAAAATCATTTTATCCATAAAATGGAAAACTATGATGACTGAAAGTCATAAATCATTTTAATGTTGTTGTTGTTTAAATTAAGGCTATTAAATATGTATTTTGAATTTTAAGAAAACCTTAATTGATAACTATGTTTTTTTTTTTTTTTTTTTTTTTTTTTTTTTTTTTTTAATTTAAATATCAGATTACTTTTATTAGCGACTGTATGTGACCATCTATAGCTAGAACCATACACACTTTTTTCTTCGATTTTTCTTAATTTTTTTGTTTCACTTATTAAACAAGTATTGATATTTATACAACAAGTGGTCCTTAGAAAATAGTTTTGCATAATCAAATTTACTTCAATGCCCTTTTACATTATGAAAATCTATTTTTTAGATTTATGTCGAGTGTGCAAAAGTGCCCTACAACCGGGGCACGTTTACACAGCCCTTTAGATCAGCTAAGACATTACAAATTGACCAAAAATATTTATTAAAACAATACATTTATACTGGCAAAGTTTCCGTTAAACAATAGGCCATAGTTTAATGAAATTAAACATTGAGTATTTATATTTTTGCAAAAATTATCATCATCACTGTTGCAGCTGACGCAGACAAAATATGTAAAATCTCTTCAAATGATTTCTGCATGCACCCACTCTTCTGTTTGTTTAGAGTTACTGCATTATTTAATTCGAGATCATTCTATGTAAAATAAATAGTCCTATTTGAATAAGGATTTCGAAAAATCCTAATAATTGCACTCTGTCGAATATTTTTATTTATATGCTCTATAACTCGTAAAATT
This sequence comes from Maratus speciosus, assembly GCA_963932465.1. Taxonomy (NCBI): domain Eukaryota; kingdom Metazoa; phylum Arthropoda; class Arachnida; order Araneae; family Salticidae; genus Maratus; species Maratus speciosus. The sequence continues at coordinate 94,286,189 of OZ010787.1, forward strand.
CCTTTAACATCATGGAAATCTGTAGGTAATATTAATGCTAAATAAGATATAGTATCTGGCAATTAAGATGTTACTTTGTGCAATACAATATAAGTAGATAAAGCAACGTTATTAGAACCAGCAATTTTTAACTTATAGCAGACTAGTTTCGGTCAGCATTCAGCGTACCGTCAACGGTACAAAGAATAATGGAATTTTGTTCATGCAGTGACTCCCAAAAGCGTTCGCACGCTTACAAATTTCAATGAAATAGTGTTCTATCCATTAGTTAAATTTAATATTTCAGAATGGGTATTTAATAATACTATCTACGACTTATTCTTAACAAACCTACCTAAAATAATTTTAAAACATAGTAATGCGTTATTTTGAAGAAATCAATAATAAAAAAAATAACAAAAATGTTACCTCACAAAAGTCTTCGTACACTTTAAAAAAAAATCTCTACATATTAGTAAATATTTTAATATTTCGTTAACTTAGTACTTAGTAGGATATCCTTTGGCATCCACAACAGATTTTAAACATCTAGGAGTAGATTTCACTTTTTTTTGTAATTACTGCATCAATGGCACCCATTCGTCGTTCATTACTGTTTTTAGTTAGCTTTTCGATTTAATGTCGTTTTTTCGTTATACTCTAACCTCCAGTTCTCTCTTAGTATGTTCTATTGTGTTTAAATCCGGCGATTGAGGTGGTGTTTTCAGAACTTGTGGACAATTATAGACACCAGAAGCGAACGTTGAGAGCCGTGTGCTTAGGATCGTCACCTTGATAAAAAACGAGGTTGTAAAAGGAAGGAACGAAAAATAAAAACACAGATTGCTTATAAATCTCTTCAAAAATGACGTCAGCAAGTTTCATGTTTTCACTTTTAAAAATGAGTGTGAAAAGGTTACAAAAATTTCGAGTTATTGAACGTGGAAGAATATTTTTTTAATACTGCCTTAAAGCACTTGCACGTTTTATAATGCAGGTAAAGTGAGAAAAACGTATGAAAAAAAAAAAAAAAAATAGAAAACCATTCCTTCCGATTTACGCAGATTGTGAAGCAGATTTTGAAATAAAAAATTCGCAGACTAGTATGACATCCTTTTTCACAAATCTAAATCCTCTCATATTGTTCATGATAAAATGCGCAAAATTTCTTATTTCCTGAGAAGTCTTTTTAAATCCAGGGAAGTGCAAAAAAAAAAAAAAAAAAAAAAAATACGCGAGAGAGTAAATCATGTGAATAATTCGATATACTTTGAATTCAAACATCTTCTTTGATTATATGCGTTTGATGAAAATGAGAGAATAACACATATTAAAATTTCTTGGAACTTTTAAGAGAAGGGAAAAAGCATTGACTATAGATAAAAATAAAAGTCGTCTCGATAACCCCCCCCCCCCCCCTTTAAATCCTTTTATTACCTAAAATCCAGTCAACATCGACACTGCAGTAAAACTATGCTAAAAAAGCAATTAAATTACATGTATAAAACTCGTGAAGGAATCTTAAAAATCTTGCAGAAAAAATAAGGTAGAATATTTTTTTTTACTTTTCTGATCGACAGGGAAAGAAAATGGCGGAACACATTAATAAGAAAATAAATTGCTATGAAAAAGCATTTAAACGAGCTACTGAAAAAAAATATATTGTAGTATAATAGTTAAAAAATGAAGCACATTATTGTAGTCTAACAGAGTATTATGTGTTTTATATTATTATCCAGTTTTGAGGAGGAAGTCATTTTTTATTCTGTAGCAAATGTGTGGGCGAACCTTCAAAGCTATTTATTTCCAATGCTCCTCGATGCTCAAAAGGAACCTTGTTCTCTACGCTGAATGAGTTCAATGGTATTTTCCTCGCTTGAAAATGCACCGTACGTATTAATTGATACATTGAATGAATTGCTTTTTAAAATTTATATTTAATTTTCCTTATATTAACATAAGAAAACTATATAATATAAGGTAAAAGTTGATGTATTAAGAAATTAGCTTGCGAATTTGGGAAAGATATTACACAGGGTGCATACATTTTTACCATTAATTTTCAAACATAATTTTTTCCTTATTTAATAGCAGAAAAATATAAATTCTGCGATAAATCGCAAGAAAATTTTTAATATGAAGAAAAATTTACTAGACAAACATTTCTAATCTTAGTAGTGGTACTGTACTCCTTGAAATTTATAAAGAGTATACACATTTTGATTATAGTTTAAATCATGGAAGAAAATAAGAACACGGGGTTTATAACAAAGTATCTCACTACGTTTAAATAGCCAATTTCGGACAATTAAAAAAAATATTATACAGACTTATACAATTAGCTATAAATAACTGCCGGCCCGGCCTACAGGCGGAGGTAGATTTCGAAGTTAAGTATATTAATTGCTCCAACAAAAACTAAATCATGATTAGATATAAATCTACTTTAACAGTTTTATCTAGCCGCTTTTATTTCATTTTTATATAATAGCTGGTTTTATCAGAATCATGTTAAGGCGGTATTAAAAAAACACTTTTCCATGCTCAACAACTCGAAATTTTCTGGCACATTTTCAGATTCATTTTTAATAGAAAAAATACGAAACTTGCTGACGTGATTTTTGAAAAGATTTATAAGCGGCATGTGTTCTTGTTTTTCTTTCAATTAATTGAAACTTGATTAATAAACAATTATTTTCTCAGTAGGGCAATATTTTGCCTTTCTAACACAATCGCTTCGGGAATTTCTGTTCAAAATGCCCACTTTGACATCATTTTTTGAAATATATTCTGCTTCTATAAAAAAAATCGATCATTACGGTACATTATATAGTTTCTGAAGAAGAGAATCTATCAATTGGATGCGTTTGAGAGCAAAAATGAATTTAAAAATGAGTCAGAAAATAAGCAGTTTGGATTTGAATACACCCTTAATAAGATGATTTTTTTCTTCAACCGCTATGTATTTTTAATTTGTTTTTGCTGTAAGAATTGGTCCTATCAAAAACTTATCTATATAAATGTTGAAGACAATATTAAGAAGATATATGATAAATTCATGGAGATTTTATATCTTGTGAATTGACGGAGTTATGTAAATTTTTCTTCTTCAACCCCCTTTTTTTGTTTTCGTTTTTAATTTTTTTCGCGGTGCGAATTGGTCCCATCAAAAACTTGTGAATATAAAAGTTGTAGATAATATTAAGAAGATGTATAATAAAATTAATTGAATTTGATATCTTGAGAATTGACGAAGTTACGATTTTTTTTCTCCCAAAAACCCTATTTTTTGCGCCCCTTGAGCCCATTTTTAATTTTATCAAAAATCTGTGATGCATAAATTTTTGGTCCTATTTTTAGGAGTAATGAAAACTTTAAAGTGATTTGATATGTACAAAATTTAAGAAGTTATGGGGTTTTTTCTATTTTCACAAAACCCCTCCCTATTTCCAGCCCTTGGCCCGATTTTGCCCATGAACGAACTTGGCCGAGATTTTATGCCCCGTGATTTTATGTATCAGTTTGGAAGAGATTTGCGCAGAATTGTGGAAGTTATCATGTCCTGAAGAAAGTGATATATATATATATAGATAGATAGATAGATAAAGTTTTTTACTGAGGGTTGTTTTGGGTTCTAGGGGTCATGATCGGTGTAGATCCGCAAAAAATTTTCAGAAATTCCAACATAGGAACGACGCCAATAGGTAGTATTTCATATGAAATCTACCTAACAGTTTCGGAACCGGCTCCGAAACTGAAAGTATCAGTTTTGCAATTTAATACTTATTAAATTATTTTATACTTATTAAATGTAAATCTTATACTTATTAAAAAAACATGCAACCAAAATCGAAAAATTAAAATCTAACAAAGTTAAAGATTTCAGCTACCCTATACAAAATCATTTAAAAATATTAAAATTCTTTGCGTTACTAGATGCGAACAATCTCGCCTGTTAATGTTAAACCTGCATAGAAAAAAAAAAAAGACATAAAACGGGTAGAAAATACTCGAAATGGATAGAAAGATTTTTAGGTATGAAGTTACATAATTTGGGCTCAGATACATGGTTTGGTTACCACCGTGTATCCATTTTGGGTACTGTTAAATACCCATTTTGGAAAAAAAAATCCCCCCACTCCAAGAAAAAAAAACTTCAAAAGAAAAAAATCCTTGAAATACATTGACTGGAACGCAAACATTTTTTAAACACTGATAAATCCAGAATTTTTTGTTTAAAATTTTACGAAAATTTTATAAAGCCTTAAAATTTAGAAATGAATAAGAAAGAAAAAAACAAAAAACTGACTCAAATATGTTGAAAGATATCATTTAGTAAGGTTGGTTGTGTTTATAACGGCCAATTATCAGCACGAGGGATATAGGGCTTAAGGGGGGGGGGTGCCCTCCGTGGGGGGTCTTATCTAAGGGAACCTAACCCGTATTTACGCTTGGAAAACCAAGGTTCAAAGAAAACCACGAAAACTCCGAACGATTAGGCCGACGGGCGCGATTGGGATCGAACCCAGCACCTCCACCAGCTTTGAGAGCAGAACCCTCATTCAGTAAAGAAAGCAGTTGATATGCCACTCGCATCCCCCTCATATTTGGCGGAATAAATATGTCGTTATCACTGTACATGTATACAGCTCCAAGTCAAAAAATTAGAATAATAGAAAAAAGAAGAATTCTGAAAAAAGGTTTTTTTATGTATCGTTTATACAAAAAGTACTAATACAGCATAAAACTTAATATTGTAAGAATCTACATAGTATGTAAAATCTTTTACCATACAAATTAAAGTAAATAACACAAAAATTAAAATAATTATTCACACTTGGAAAAAATCAAAATATTAGAATAACCATTTACCTGGTTCAAAATATTAGAATAACCATTTACCTGGTTCAAAATATTAGAATAACCATTTACCTGGTTCAAAATATTAGAATAATGCATTGCAAATAATAAGTGTTTTTTTTTTTTTAAAAGGAAAAATAGTTATTCTTTAATATTTTGTAGCATCACCTTTACATTTTATAACAACACGAACTCGCTTTGCCAGGCTACAAGTGGTTCACAATGTTTTCTGCCCAGATATGACCATGTCGACTTTATGCTGGAAAGAAGCTTTGTTTTTTGGTGCAATATCTTGCAGTCTTTATTTCATTATTCCCCACAAATTCTCTATTGGATTTAAATTCGGCGAATTAAACGGACAGGGAAGTACGTTAATTTGGTGTTGGCTAAGCCAGTTCTTGGTGGACACTGACCTGTGTGAAGGTGCTAAATCATACTGGAAATTAAAATCGTCACTACACAGATCTTTCGACGATGGTATCATGAAATACTCAAGGATTTCTTGATATATCTCAGAATTAATCCTTTCGTTAATGATACATAGCCTTCCAGGACCATCTACAGTCATGCAAGCCCATACCATTACACTGACTGCAAATTTCAACGATCGTTTCATGCAGTCCTTGTCATATGCTTCTTGCTTCATTCGCTATACACGAACACCTTGATTACCATATGTTATGCAAAACACACTCTGATCACTAAACAATATCTTTTTTCAATCATTCAGACCCCATAAAAGTCTTTTTATGCACCACTTCATTCTCTCCTCTTTCTATTTAATAGTCATGAGGTGTTTTATCTTTGGTACACGAGACTGAAATCCAAGTTTACGGAGATGTTTTAAGTGTTGTAGATTTACTCATATCAACACCATGTTCTTTCAATTTTCAATGTAAATATCTTACACTTCTAAAACAGGTTTTTTAGCAATACTCTTTAGCTTTCTATCGTCTCTCTGAGTAGGTTTTGGCTTTCGGTCGCTATTCAGATGCTTGTTTTCAAAATATCCGTCGTTAAAATACTGCTTTATTGCTTTACTAACACTTGGTTAAGTAACTGGCGATATATCGCTGATTACGACCTTCTTTAAGAAAATCAATAATACGATGCTTTGTAAACTCCGTTATGTCGGACGAATGACACACAAAATGAAAACGATGATGCAAAGCGCTTTTATAACTTAAGAAGTCCCGCAGAAGCTATTTTTATACTTAATTTATGCAACCTTCTGAACCAATCAGGAAAATTCGTAAGTATTCTAATTTTTTTAATCACCTATTTTAGTATTCCAATATTTTGAATAATGAAAATAATTTTACAAAAATACAATATTCACTCAAAATTTAATATTTTATAGTTTTAATTTTCTTTAATAACATACAAATTTATTAAAACATTAACCGTTGTTCTTTTTCAATTGTGCTACACTGAAATAAAGCTAAATGCAATTCCAAATACAAATGAAATTTTCAAATTTTTTGACTTGGAACTGTACTATCGGCTGTAGTACAGTGACTGCTGAGTGAATGGCTGTGTCGATTTCATGCCGTGTGTTCATAACAGGTAGCGATTCAGGACCGTAATCTGTTAGGGTCTCCCCTGATTAAAATATTATCTATATTCGATTAATTAAAAAAAAGATCATATATTAATTAGCTCCAACAAAATATTTCGAAGTTCTTTGTGACTTTGCCGGCTGGTTACTTGTCTGTAGAGACTGAATTGTACAAAAAAGTGTATAAGCACTTGACGGAGGAGAAGGCTGTCAGAGGGAACTATTTTCAATCGCTATCTGCGGAAAACACATGGCATGAACCACTGAGCTGCATAATAGAACGAGTCGCCAACTCCCTATTCCTTTACATTGAATCCAGCGGTCGGTCCATGAATAGAATGCCATACTGTTTCGTATATGGGTCATTCCACACAAAATGAGCAAAAATTTAAAAAAAGTCGTGGCTGCATAGTAACCGATTTTAATAAAATTTGATACACACATTCAATTCATATTCAAATAGAGCATTCCAAAATATTTCGACAAAAAAATAGGAAGTTCTGGACATTTAAAAAACTTGTAACATAGAATAGCATGTGTACAATCGTTCAAAGTTGCAAGTGTGAAGTTCTGTATCTTGAAAACTATTTAACATAAATTAAATCTTTTTGTTATATTGTAATCTCTGGCAAATTATCTTCATATTTATTTAGTAGCATTGTAAAAATTGAAAATTTGTCAATTTTGAGAAAATTAAAAACGTTATAAAAATTAAAGGAATTCAAAAACATCTATGAAATTTATGCCTAATGTAGTGTTACATATTAAGATCGAATTGCTAAAGTTTTTAAGTTGCCATGCCATGTATTTCCTTCACCTTTAAAAAGATTTAGAAACTAAAAAAAATGACAAAATCGTAATTTTTCCTCTTATTGATAGGCAAAGAAATAATGAAGGAAATGTGAGACATTACTTGTTATTGCGCAGACATAAAGATCAATAAGTCTATGATATGCTAAAAAAAAAGAAAAAAAAAAAAAATTTCAAGATTGCCTTTTGATTACCAACGTCACAAAATTGGGTTAAAAAAGTAATATTTGTTGTATTCCAAGAGCTTTTCTTTGAATCCGCGCGCGTTTTTTACTATATTGCTCGATTTCAAAGGGAAAAAATGTAGTGCTGCCATCTATGGATTTAAAGGATAAATATATAATTTTTTGTTCAACGTAGTTTTTTTTTTTTTTTTTTTACTGTAGTTTAAAATAAATATATTAATAGCCAAAATTAAACTGAAAGCAAGAATGAAAGTTTATATCTTGAAAATATACACTTTTATCTATAATATCAAATAAATTAAAAGTTTAATAAAGCTTTCCTTCACTTAAAAAGAAGTGATAGAAATATTGCATTTTACCCTCAACATTTTTTACGATTAATTTTTTTCCTCATTAAGGAATAAAAAGGCAAGAATGAAACTTTCGATATTTAAAATATATACTTTTAGCTATAAGGTCAAGCAATTTTCAAGTTGTCAGTGCTGTCCTTCGTGTGTAAAGGAGGAATAGAAATATTGCATTTTTACCTAAAAATTTTTTAAGCCAATCTGTTAATTATTATTCATTCCTAATTATAAATAATTTTTAATATAGTCTTTCCATTCCTAAGGCTAATAATCAGAATTGAAATTTTAAGCATGTAGACAATACCTCGATTTCGCATCCACTTTTAATGTAAATTTTAATAATTAAACAATCCTGAAATCTATTATTTTACATTTACTCATAAAGAGATATAATCTGCTTATAGACTGATTTTCATTAAAATCTGTGACATGTCTGCCACAGCTGATTTGCTCATTTTGCATGGAATGACCCATATATTATGTAGTAGATAGTTTCAAATTCGATTTTCTTTTAAAAATATGACGAAGATGCTACAATTTTCACTGAATTATATTTTTTATTTAAAAAACTACAGATTTATTTAATTTTATTACATATAAAATAAAATTTCATGCAAACTTGACAATAAACATGAAACATTTTATAAGTATTTATTGCTCATAAAAATATAATAAACGTAAAAATAACCAAAAAGGATTAAAAGTATGACAAAAAGTTTCTTTAAGAAAAGTGTAGGCTTCATTACTTTTTCGCATTAAAAGTGTGATGCAGTCGCGGCAGAAAGTCGATCGGTGAGTCAGCTCTCCGTTCTATTATGGAGCTCAGTGGCATCAACAAACACAGCCTGTCACACACACATGCAGTCAAGTAGTATGATCATAATTTCCAGATATTAAACAAAGCGTTAACGAAAGAAAACACTCTCGGCGGATAAACTATGTTATGTATAAGAAAAGGGCATGTTTATAAACAAACAATTCCGTCAACCAAGCTACCTACTACATTTTTGCTTTACAGATTATTGAAGGAATCGCCATGGTGGCATAGACCAATCGTATCAAAGACGGTTATTGATAGACCAACCGTATCAAAGACGGTTATTGATAGACCAATCGAATTGTAGATGAATTATTCGTGTACCAATCAGATGGCCTGAAGTTTTGTGTACAGTAGGGTTCATAACAATGGCGAGTTTGCAATAGTGACGCCAGCTACATTTTTTTTATTCAGCTCACGCTCACAGAGCTATAAAGCGTGTAAAGTTTCTCGAATTAAACTAAAAAAGATGTCAAATGACGCAGTGAAGGTGAGATATATATAGCTTACAATTTTAACTGGACAATTAGAAGATTTTTAATTTTTTAAATGAAATACAATTAATGAATGATTGGAAGTACACAAAATTAAAATTTAGTAGTGATAAATTATAATGATCTCCTATTAGAAATGCTACAGCAAGTTTTCTTTTTTATGCTTCATTTGCGAGACGAGAAAGTTATGATTGTGTACATATTATATGTGCGAATATTTCGGATATTAATTGAAAAAGCAATTAAATCAATCCATTGATCGCAGGTAATAAATAATTACAATTAATGTTGAAAACAAACCGAATTTCGATTTGAGGAAATTATTCGTTGAAAATAAAAAACGCGTTCAAAATTAAAAAAGAAAGAGCCAGTTTGAGATGTTCTGTGATCAAATAGATTAATAAATTGAGGATGTGAATTTTAACATTCGCTTTATCAAAAAAAAAAAAAATCATGTTTTCACTATTTATTCTGTTAATAAACATGCACACAAAAACAGAAAATCACTACAATCTGTAACAAAACTAGTTTTATCGAATATTTCTGGCATTGTAAAATTCTAGTTTACTTTCTAAACTCGCCTTATGTATGTACTAGGAATTTGGGAATAGAACTTGATCTACCGAAATTTTCTTTCCTGGATAAGGCGAGTTTTGAAACTCGTGTCATCAATTAGACAACTGAATATTTAGAAAGTTGTGCAAATAGCACATTACAAGAACATGTTAAATTTTTAAATTAGATGAATACACAGAATTAAAAACCTTTGATAGTGAAACTAAAGAATATAATTAATGACGATACGGAATTTAGAAGCGAAGTACAGAGTGCTACTAAATATAGCCAAAAAATCACAATTTGGTTAAGTAAAATTACTTCGAAAATAAAATTTTACAAAATTATTGATCAAACTACACCACCTAATAGTACCACACAAAAGGTTGTTACTGATAGTACCACTGAATTATCTGCCAATGCAGGAAAAAGTTTTAATCTTAGTAGTATTATCTTGTATTATAATACGAGCAAATTACGTGTGTGTGTGTGTGTGTGTAAATTTTATCTTAAAAACAGCTGTAAAAATTTTGACTAAATTCTATATTTTAACATTTTCGGGCAAGAAAAGACCATTACACTAGGTCGCACGTTCGAGAAAATTCGATTAGTGGGTCATTTTGAGCCATAATGAGTCTAAGTCCAGCTAATTATATCTAAAAAAAGGTTCAATCCATTTTGACTAAATTTTGTATCCAATCGTTTCCGGGCATGAGAAAACTATTGGGCTAGGTCACATGTCGAGAAATTTCGATTAGTGGGTCCTTTTTGGGCCACTATGGGTCAAGCCAATTTTACCTGAAAAATCGCTCTAATGATTTTGACTAAATTTCGCATTCTATAGTTTTGGTTTACGAGAAGACAATTGGACTAAGTCACATGGTAGAGAAAATTCAATTAGTGGGTCATTTTTGGGTTACTGTGTGTCAAACTCATTTCATCCAGAAAATGGCTCTAACAATTTTGACTAAATTTTGTATTCTATCGTTTTTGGGCTCAAGAAGACCATTGGGATAGGTCGCATGTTCAAGAGCATTCTATTTGTGGGTCATTTCGGGTCACAATGGGTCAGTGTCAAGCTAATTGTACCTAAAAAAGGCTCTAACAATTTTGACAAAGTTTTGTATTATATTGTTTCTGTGCACGAGAAAATCATTGGGCTATGTCACATATTCGAGAAATCTCAATAGTGGGTCATTTTGGGGTCACTACGGGTCAGGCTAATTTTATCAAGAAAACAGCTCTAACGATTTTGATTAAATTTTGTATTTTATCGTTTTCAGACTCGAGAAGACCATTGGGTTAGGTCGCATGTTCGAGAAAATTCGATTAGTTGGTCATTTTGGGTCACTATGGGTCCAGGTCAAGCTAATTGTATCTAAAAAACGGCTCAAACGATTTTAGCAAAATTTTTTATTACACCGTTTTCGAGCGTGAAAAGATCATTGAGTTAGATCACAGTTCGAGAAATTTTGATTAATGGGTCATTTTTGGATTACTACGGGTCAAGCTAATTTTATCTAAAAAACAGCTCTAATGATTTTGGCTGAATTTTGTATTATACCATCTGCGGGTACGAGAATATCTTTGGTCTAAGTCACATATTCGAGAAATTTCGATTAGTGGGTCATTTTTGGGTCAAGCTAATTTTATCTAGAAAACGGCTCTAAATATTTTGTTTATTTTTTTTCTATCGTTTTCAGGCTCGAGAAAACCATTGGGTTAGGTCGCATGTTCGAGAAAATTCGATTAGTGGGTCGTTTTGGGTCACTGTGGGTCCGGGTTAAGTTAATTGTATCTAAAAAAAAGGCTCGAACGATATTGACAAAATTTTGTATTATACCATTTTCAGGCACGAGAAAATCATTGGGCTAGATCACATGCTCGAGAAATTTCTATTACTGGGTCATTTTTTGGGTCACTATGGGTCAAGCCAATTTTATCTAGAAAACGGCTCTAACGACTGAACGCTCTAACGAGATCGTGACTGAATCATTCATTCTACCGTTTTCGGTCTTGAAAAGATCACTGAGCTAGATTACATGTTCGAGAAAATTAGATTAGTGGGTCATTTTGAGATGAATGCGGGTCAAGCTAATTTTATCAAAAAACGGCTTAAACGATTTTGACTAAATTTTGTATCCTACCGTTTTCGATTACCGAAGACCATTGAACTAAGTCACATGTTCGAGCAGATTTGATTAGTGGGTCATTTTGGGTCACTACAGGTCAGGGTCACGAAGCTGCGAAGTTGGTAATAGCCGATAAGATGGCGATATTTGGCGAAAAATCGACTTTCAAGATTACGAAAGCTAAAACACGTACTTGACGCTAAATGATTGAACGTCGCCATTGGCTATATTTGGCGAAAAAAATAGGTTTTCACTATGTGAAGATTTTTTTTAGAAATTCTCAATAGGACTCGGGATACATGGTTAAACCAATCAGAGTCGAAATAAAAATGTAATTTGGATTGATGTCCTTTCGTTGTAAATGTGTAAATAATGTAAAATTTAGAAATATGTACGTACATAGTTTTTATATTGATTGTTTTTGTAAATAATACTGTTATAAAATAAAATGCTTTATAGCAATAATACACAGAGAATGATACAGTGAGAATATTATATCGAGTTGAACACTGGGAAATTTCGCAAACCCCTTCCTGTCTCGAGCAATCAGCCAGACTGCTTAGGCGCCAGATCACGTGGTCTGACTAGAGAATTAATATTAAAAACATTTTTTCTTTCTTGTTCCTTTTTAGGTGCGTTCGTAATTATATAAATACGTAGCACCTATAGTCGTCGTTCAGTCCGTCCGTCTGTCCGTCCGTCCGTCTGTCCGTCTGTCCGCATGTAACAGAGCAAAAACTACCCAACCGAATAGTCTGAAATTTCAAATATGTGATTGTTGCAAAATTTTGTCGAGCCATTTCAAATTTTATGAAAATCGGATGTATAGTTTAATTACAGGGACAGTCAAAAGTTTTTCTTTACATTACGGCCAATGGGAAAAATTATTGCAAGTGGATTTTAATGATATTAGAGCCTTCCGAATGATCTGAAATTTTAAAGATATAATTGTTGCAAAATTTTGTCGAGCCATTTCAAATTTTAGGAAAATCGGACGTATAGTTTAATTACAGGGACAGTCAAAAGTTTTTCTTTACATTACGGCCAATGGGAAAAATTATTGCAAGTGGATTTTAATGGTATTAGAGCCTTCCGAATGATCTGAAATTTTAAAGATATAATTGTTGCAAAATTTTGTCGAGCCATTTCAAATTTTAGGAAAATCGGATGTATAGTTTAATTACAGGGACAGCCAAAAGTTTTTCTTTACATTACGGCCAATGGGAAAAATTATTGCAAGTGCATTTTAATGATATTACAGCCTTCCGAATGGTCTGAAATTTTAAAGATATAATTGTTGCAAAATTTTGTTGAGCTATTTCAAATTTTAGGAAAATCGGATGTATAGTTTAATTACAGGGACAGTCAAAAGTGTTCCGAAAAAATTATTGAAAGTGCATTTTAATGATGTATCAGACTGTGCACGTTATGAAGTGCAAAAAATTATACATTCAGTACAATATGGGGTGCAAAAAATAATTTTAAAACTAGTTATAGTACGAACGCACCTCATTTGCCACGTTTGACGAGCAATTTCCAACTTGTTTAGTTTAGTTTTATTGTGAATGTGAATCTTGAACGCAGCAAGTAATAAGCTGCGTATAGGTTTTTTTTTGTCATGGTCTTTATAGGAGAAATGATGTTTTGATTTTGAAAAGGAAAATTTATTTTCGAATATTAAATCATGCTATTTTCTTGGCTTCTTTACAGAAGAATATAATTGCTGATATTTTAATATGATCATCTTGGATTCCCAGCGAGGAATAACAAATTATATTCAAATGTTTTCGTTGTATATACTGTATATATTTAAAAGTGTAAATAGAATAATCAAAGTTTTTTAATCTTCCTGTGATACTTATACTGAACAACACCTGCGCCACTTTCTTGTGAAATATGCTTAATTATTTTAATGTGATTTTACATGAAACGTGAAGCTTTCATCTAAGCTCTCCCAACTTTGATTTAAATTAAGAACAACGTGAAACCTGTGAAATTCATGAAGATTGTTCTTTATTCTTTGGTGCCTCAACAACCCGGAAAAAAGGTAAGAAATACCTTTATTATTCTGCATGGCTATTGACTCTTGATTTATTGAAAATAACGCTTTCTCATGATAATTTATTTTGAAAATTGAAATAAATTTTAAACATGGATAAGCCTGATAAGCTTAAAAGTAAAAGAGCTACTGTTCGCGCAGCAGTTACAAAATTAATCACAAAATGTGATACATTAGTATCTGTTGATATTGATAAAACTGATTGCGATTCTTTAATGGAATCGTTAGAGCTCGTAAATGAAAAGGAAGCTCTACTAAAGGAATTAGATTCCGAAATAGATGAGCTAATTTAGGGAAAAAATTGAATATGAAAAAGAACTAAAATCGGTAGAAGAATATTCTGAAAAAATATCAAATTTGAAATTTAAAATTAAGATGAGGCTTAAAAAATGTAAAATCGAAACTGAACCAAAAGTTTTACTAGAATCAAGTAACGGTTAAAAAATCGGAAGTAAACCAGTTTCGGCAGTAAAGCTTCCTAAACTTAGCATAGAAAAATTTTCTGGTAATGCAAGCCAGTTATTTACTAGTGCGATAGGATTTACTAGTGCATTTATTTACTAGTGCGATAGATTCAAACGAATCGTTATCAAAAATTGAAAAATTCCAATATCTGAAATCTTTGTTGTCTGGTCCTGCATATAATATTGTATCTGGTTTTGAACTGACAGATCAAAATTATTCTACTTGTTTAAAATTGTTAGAAGAAAGGTATGGGAAGCGGGAAAATATAATCAACTGTTATATGAATAAAATCCTGAATCTTGAGCCATTAAAATCCTCTAACAATGTTACTTCTTTAAGGAAGCTGTACGATAATATTGAAACTAGTATGAATCTTGATGCGTTAGGAGTAACATCAGGCTCTTACGGCCATTTATTACTACCCATATTATTAAGGTTATTACCCGAAAATTTGATACTAAATTTCCATCGAAAACGTGACCCCGATAAGGACTGTGAAGTCACCGATTTAATAAATTTTATTAAAACGGAATTAAGATGTCGTGAAGTTACTAATTTAGTAAATAATTCCCAAAGCAAGGCTTATGAAAATTCTAAAACTAAATATGAAAATTCTTCAAGTAAATATCAAAATTTTCCTTAAAAGAAAAATATACCTTCAACTGCTGCTTTAAATACATCTACAAAACAGTTTTGCATATTTTGCAAGTCTTCTGATCATGTAGGACTAAATTGTTCGAAATTCACTGATGAACAAAAACGATATAAATTAAAGAAAGAAGGTCGCTGTTACAAATGCTTTTTTAAGTCGCATTAGTCTGTAAACTGTAGAACAAAAATCAACCCTTGTTCCTAATGTGGTAACAATACCCATAGTTGTTTGTTTTGTTTTAAAGAAACAGCAAAAGAAAATCCTGAAAAAGAAATGAAAGGTGCAATTGTATCTATGATGTCAGAACAAAAATAAAACAAAATAAAGCAACATTATTGCAGACTTGTACAGTTTCTGTGTCTGCTGGTAAACAATGCTTGTTGGCTCGCGTTTTATGTGATAGTGGTTCAGAAAAATGCTTCGTGAAGAGATCTCTAGTACAAAAATTAAAATTGAAGCCATTGCGAAGAGAAAATTTATTAGTTCATCCTTTTGGGCGGAAACGCCCTTATGAATCTTGTTATGAAGTAGTTTCTCTTGAATTATCCAGTGTTGTGCAACCTATCAACTCGATAAAGATCGAAGCACTAGTGGTTGATAATATAACTGGAGCTTCTGTGAAAACCCTAGAACCAGAACTTCTAGACATAATGAGAACAAGAGGCTTTAAGCCTGCTGATGCAGGTCTTGAACAGAAAATAAATATTTTGCTAGGGTCTGACATTTTGTGGAAAATATTAAAGGGAATCGAGGGAAAATTGACAAAAGAGTGATACGTTGCAGAAACTATTTTCGGTCATACGGTGCAAGGGCAGATAGAGTCGAATAAAAAAGAAGTAGCTTGTTTACGTGTTTCAGTTGAAAATATAAATACTTAGCTGAAAGCATTTTGTGATCTTGAAGCAATTGGCATTGCTGAAAGCAATGAAAAGAACATTACCGATCATGAGGTAATAAAAGAATTTAAAGAAAATTTAAAATTTGTAAATGGGCGTTATGAAGCAAAATTATTGTGGAAAAATTCTCGTGAATTGCTTAGAAATAATCTTGAAGTAGCAAAAAAGCGCTTTTCTAGTTTAGAAAATAAATTCTTGAAAAATGATTCTTTATTTAACGAATATAACTCCATTTTGCTAGAGCAGTTTAATGAGGGTGTAATAGAATTGTGCACCGAGAAAGATTCTAATAATTCCTATTACATGCCACACAGACCTATTATCTGTGACGACAAAACTACAACAAAAATGTGCATAGTCTATGATGCTTCTTCCAAATATGGTGATTCTCTATCATTAAACGAATGTTTGTATCATGTCCCTAACTTGAATTCTAATGTTTTAGATGATGAAAACATTCCTGTTTCGAGTTTCGAACCCCCAAATACTTCCTTGAAAATTTTAGGATTGATCTGTAACAATACAGAAGATAAATTTGGACTAGAATTACGACCCTTGTTAGAAAAATTAAATAATGATTCTTCTACTAAACGCAATGTTTTGAAAATTGCAACTATGTTCTTTGATTCAGCCGGATTTATTGCTTCTTTTGTTTCTGGTGAACTAGAAAATGATTGGCAAGATTGGCTTTCAGAAATCCCGGCTCTCGCTCACTTGAAAATTCCCTGGCAGTATTTTAGCAACCTGATCATGGAAAAGGAGCATCTCCAGTTGCGTATTTTTCCTGATGCTAACCCTAATGTGTATGTTCCTGAATTTCTTTCCTTGCCCGAAGATCAGTGGTCTAGTGTTAAAATTGCTGCAACACAATTACCTGGTGTTTCTGAAGAAAAGTCTCGAAAAGCAGCAACCATTTCTTGTGCTGTTCAAACAAATAAATCTGATGAAATTCCCATTTTTAATCTTGAAAGGTATAGCTCCCTAAAGAAATTGTATCGAGTAACTGCATGGCTACTTAGATTTATTTCTAATATAAAATTGAAAGTAGAAAAAAGAGATTTTTCAGAATTATCAGCTGAGAAAATGTTACATGCTGAAAATTTTTGGTTAAAACTAGTGCAGGAAGAAAGTTTCCCTGAAGTTATTAAAAGCTTGAAATGTAACAAGAGTATCCCTAAAGAATCGAATCTTCTACAGTTAAATCCTATGTTGTCAGATGATGTTTTGCTGTTGCTACGAGGACGGTTACAAAAGTCTGATTCATCATTTTATGAAAAATACCCTGTTGTGATTCCTGCAAAACATAAATTGACTGAATTAATCGTGAAATATGCACATGAAAAAGTTTTTCTTTCAGGAGTGTCCAGTACATTAGTACAAACTAGTGAAAAGTTTTGGATTTTAAAATCTAGACAGTGCATAAAATCAATCCTAATCAAACGTGCAATCTCCAAGAAATTTAGCGTTCACCCTGGTCAAATAGTTATAGCAACTCTAAAGCATATCTTGTGTTTACCTGCAACCAAGGAATCTTTAGTGAAACGCTTCCGTTTGCGCGAGACTCTTCTGAATCATTTTTGGAAGCGCTTGAAAAATGAGTGCCTCTCAACTTACAATCTGCTCACTACACGGACCAGAATAATACTTCTGACTTTGAAATATATGATGTGATTCTTATGCATATGAACATGTATCAAGAACATTCAGGAAGTTGGGTATTTGTGGGCAGAGATAAAAAAAAAAAAAAGAGGTCTTATGAACTGAAGGCAAATAATTCCATCATTAAAAGACCTATTAATTTTTTGCATAATTTAGAACTGAAAAGAAAACTTTGATATTATTAGAGACTCAAAAACTCTCATTGACATTTGACTTTTAGAAAAAAATCTTGAATTGTTTCTGTTATTGACTTTTAAAACCTTTTTATTTTTTTCCACTTTAAAAAAAATGTTTCTTGTTTGATAATATTTTTAATATTTAGTTTAATTTTTTTGTGTGTTGAATATTCTAGAAAAAGTTGTATAGATTGAAACTGTTCTTTCTATTTTTAGTAGCAGAAACCTGTTCGCAAATATTTTAAATTGTTTTAGTTAGTTTTATTTGAAGTCCAGTATGTAAGTATATATTTTGATTTGTATTGTATTTATGTATACTGTAACAAATGATCTTTTAGAATATTTTTTTTCTACTTTAATTATTTTGAATCCCATTTTTGATGAACCCTTGTCCATCGGGGGGGGTTTGTGAAATTTCACAAACCCCTTCCTGTCTCGAGCAGTCTGCCAGACTGCTTAGGCGCCAGATCACGTGGTCTGACTAGAGAATTAATATTAAAAAACATTTTTTCTTTCTTGTTCCTTTTTTAGTTTAGTTTTATTGTGAATGTGAATCTTGAACGCAGCAAGTAATAAGCTGCGTATAGGTTTTTTTGTCATGGTCTTTATAGGAGAAATGATGTTTTGATTTTGAAAAGAAAAATTTATTTTCGAATATTAAATCATGCTATTTTCTTGGCTTCTTTACAGAAGAATATAATTGCTGATATTTTAATATGATCATCTTGGATTCCCAGCGAGGAATAACAAATTATATTCAAATGTTTTCGTTGTATATACTGTATATATTTAAAAGTGTAAATAGAATAATCAAAGTTTTTTAATCTTCCTGTGATTACTTATACTGAACAACACCTGCGCCACTTTCTTGTGAAATATGCTTAATCATTTTAATGTGATTTTACATGAATCGTGAAGTTTTCATCTAAGCTCTCCCAACTTTGATTTAAATTGAGAACAACGTGAAACCTGTGAAATTCATGAAGATTATTCTTTAAACACAAAGTTAATTTTGACCGAGCATAGCTCGTTTCATCCCTGCTGGTTAATACAGTTAAAACAGCAAAGTTGCCGAAAATTTCTATTAGAAAATATTTTGGTAATCCAAGTTTATGGATAGAGTTTCGAAATCAGTTTCAAAGGTATATTGATAAAAACGAAACACTGTTTAAAATAAATAAATATTCATACGTAAAAAAAACTCTTATTTGGGGAATGTCATTTAATGTAGTAAATGGGTATGCTTTTGTTGGAGTAAAATTATGAAAAAGCGATGAAATTGTTATGACAGATTTAATAGGCAAGGAATGATTGTCGATGCTCATATGTCAAAACTGTTAAATCTTAATCCTGTAAGAGACTCAAACAATAAATTCGAATTAAGAATATTAAACGACATTGTTGAGAATCAAATCCGTAGTTTAGAATCTTCAAATACAACGATCTAAATCTACGGTCTTCTTCTGTATGTCATTCTGATTAGGGTAATACCAGATGATTTCCCTCTACGTTTCGATAGAAAACGTTTAGCGAAATCGGACAAAAATGAATTTAATGTTTTGGAATTATTGAGATAAAATTGAAGTACAATGTCGGGAATTTTTTCATATGCTAAATTATTTTAAAGATACTAAGGACTAAGCGAAAGTGCAAAAGTACCTCCGATAAATAAACAAGTAAAAATCACTTCCCCATAAAATAATTTAGATAATGAAAAACTCTAATGGCTGTTTTAAATGCTTTAAACTTTTTCACAACAATTAAAACTGTAGAAGTAAATTATCTTGCTTTAGGTGCAAGAATCAAGAGTTTTAAGAAAACATATATTAATTCTTTGCCTTTGTCTTTAGTGTCTGAGCATATGGCCTTTTCCTTTATCAAAAAGGCTGCTATAAATAGTTGGATATTTTCCTGAGACCATAGTGCAGATTGTATTTCATTTTGGAACTCACAACTGTATGCCACAGCAAAAGCCACCTGTACTACTCTATAATTTGATTTATCAGATTCAAATGTCATTTAAGATAGAATTGCAGAATAGCAAGGAATAGATAGAATTGCAATTTATAAAAAGTTAATTACCGAAGAAAGAAAGAAATAATTTAAAATATTTTTTCAGATACTTTTTTATACAACTAATCTATAATTGTTTTATAAATCTTTTTATTATTGCAGTACGTTTTACATTGGTAACTCATAACTTGCTTTTAAAATGCTTTTTAGATTTCTAGTTCAATATGATATCAAAATAAGAAGGCACAGCACAAATTTAATACAAAATCACATCAAAACGTTACGTGTGTGAAAATTTTTAAGTGGCCTGTTTATATATTTTATATGTATTCAGTTCATATAAAAGTTATGTTTCACCACCTATGTACAATGCTACTTTATAGGGGAAAGTAGGGGAATGGCGCTCACTTAAGGGAAAACATGAATAGCTAGTCAAATTTAGACAAAAAAATCAATATTTTATTAACGAAGTATAAATCCAAAGCACAAGGAACAGTTTGCAATCAACTAATTTACATAAAAGTTTAAGGAATTTTTTTATCGTTTTATTTAAATAACTATCGATTGAGCGGTAATGCTCGACATGGTAGGGTAATTGCGCTCAGAGTTTGAATACAATATTTAAGTAAGACGAAAGTCACATACGTAGTTGTGTGGACTGTTCACACCACTACAGATTTTTTGCGACCACTTTACACATATTGTGAACACATATTATGTTACACATTTAGTGGGCTACTTTTTTTAAATTTAGGTTTTTTGATTTTCACCACTTTTTGAAATCGTAAAATTCTCCTTGTTTAATGACATTTTAATTAAGGGCGAAACAGGGGAATTTTACCATTTAAAAAAAGTGGTGAAAATCAATAAATTTGAATTTAAAAAAAGTTACCCATTCGCAACACTTCTTCTGGAATTCTACGCGAGCGCCCTTACCCGTTATCGTCATGTTGAGTTTTAATGCATTATAATTGGCGTAACAACGGACTACAAAAAAAAAAAATAAAAGAATGAAAGTACAGCTAAATGTATATATTTTGTAGACATAATGAATAAATTCATGTCTGAAAATAAGAATGTACACTTACCTTCAAGTTAGATGTTGTAGAATTTTATAATAAAACTTCAAACTAATAACGTAAGGTCACAAAAATACTTTCCTTCCGACGGTCACTATATCCTTACTGGGAATTTACGATGAAGTTCGCTAGTTGCCGGTACCGATCACACGTTTTCAATTGTATTCTGTTTAGAGATATTGGGTGAGCGGGATTACCCTTCTGAGCGTCATTACCCTACTTTCCCCTAATCTTTAATATTTTCTTTTTATCAATTTAACTTTCAAAGAAAAAAAAAAAGTTACTGTGTTCAGTGTTACGTGTGTGACTGAAATAAATAGTACATATAATTTGCATAATTACCAGTTAATTAAATAATGTAATTAAATAAATTTATAGCAGATAATTCAAGAAACTATCTATTTTATTGACATATAGCAAAAATTTTAAATTTATGTTTAATGTTTATGAGGAAATTACTTTTGAAGTTATTCTATCAAAACTTCCTCTGTTATCGGTATTTTAAGAGTTGAAATCTCTGATTAAAATATAGTTTTAAAAAATCTTTAGCTCAAAACTGACTCTGGAATCAAAAAGACCATACATTCTTTTATCTAAAAACAATATTTCTTTCAATAATTTGTGAATTTATTTTTTGACTCTGCCAGGACCACTTTTCGCGGAATCGCCCATCAACGTGGTTCTTTTTGTACAAAAACTGCAGACGGTTTACTATCGTTCGAGATAATAAAATAAATAGTGTCTAGTGAAATTGTAAATATTCTAATCACAGATCTGAAGCGACAAAAAATGCAAAAAATGATAGTATTGTTACACTGGGAGGGTAGTATTAAATGAATAACTACAAAAAGTTTCTTTATGTTAATTCTATAAAGTGACGTTTAATGAAAGGTAACTGGTAATATTAACATGTAGTCGAATGGGATTCACCTTCGCTGCAGAGAAATATGTAATTTTTTAACTGAAAGTACAAAGAAACTCACCTGGTATTCAAGGGTTTTAAATTAATTTATGTGATAAAATAAAACCAGTACAGTACTGTGATAATGATTCTGCCATTTGTTTTCAAAAAATAGCCAAGAGAACTCCGAAACAAAATATATTGACATAAAATATCAATTTATTCGCCAATTAATAAATGAAAATGTTTTTGTGTTAAGATATGTACATTTTAAAGATAATAAGGCAGACTTTCTGACAAAACCTCTTTTGCATGTAAAAATTCAAAGTGTTGCTTATAAAATTTTTGAATTATAATTTGATTACAAAAGGAGGGGGGATGTATTTATGACCGATGGGGACGCATTTTGTAAATATGGGTAATCTTTCATGTCTCCCAAACTTGCAATGTGATGCGTTCGGTAACGGTATCGTTCCTAACCCATTTTTCAATTTCCGATTAGATCCATTCTCTTCTTTTACCTGTAATTGTATGCATATTTTATGTAGTTTTTCTATACTAAGTAACGGAATATGGAACGGAGTTCCCCTGGAAGTTGTGACTTTCGTTTAAGTTGTAAGTTTAAATAGTTTTAAACTAGTATGTAGAGTTTCTGAAGTTCCTGGCAAAAGGCTGAATTATACATATAAATGCTTTTTAGTTATAGTTAACGTTCAAGTGGAATGAATTAACTTTTGTGGATTTAGTTCAACTTCTGTCATGTGCATTTTATTCGAAGTCCCACCAAAGGCTTAAGACACTGTGTTTAATACTCTGCTCAGTTTTTATAAGTTATAATAAGCAGTGTTAGAGAATGAAAGGGATCAAACTAAAATAAAATTACGGTTTACACTTGAAATAAAATATAAGGAGGTCGTTTAAACAAAACTTACGTACAGTAAAAATTGTAATTGTGCAAAAATCTGTTCAATCACAATCACATCATTTTATATTTACATTCTTTCAGTATCTTGTTTTATTCCTTTTTTATTTTGTAGAGAGCAGTCTTTCCCTGTATCCTGGCTTCATACACGAATGGGCGACATTGCAGAAAATTGGTCGTAATGCACAAGACCAAAGCTTTCCTGACAAGCTCATGCATATTGCTGATAGGTAATACACAACAATTTTTACCATGTTACAAATCAGTAAACAATAATAAAAATCAGTAAACAACTGAACATATTTGACAAAGCTATACATTTGAATGTAAGCTACTATTAAAATCCCAGCCATAGATGCCCATTTAATTGTTCGTAGAAGTGGTTAAATCTTCTGAGTTGTCTCTTGAAATCTTTCATTGTGGAGAAAATAGCAAAAGTTATAAAAAATTACATAAAACAGTCAGTTTTCGTATTTTTTTTAAATAAATGACATAAATAAATAACACCGAATTTACAAAAGAAGACAAATACCGCTTTTTACATCTGTTATGGTAGCTCTTATCCTAAAAATTAATCCGTACTGCAAAATAACACATGTTGCTTTTACAAAAAGAACGATCTCACTCTTTTTAAAATCCGCAAAATTCAATACAAAAAAATATCCAATGATAAGGCATCATTTCTGGAAATCCATCGCAGTTTATTTTAGGGGGGGGGGGGTCCATTTTTATTTTCGAAGCAAATTTTAGGGTTGTGACTACATTTCGGCATGTTCTAACGTCAGTAAAATTTTGAACGAAATTGAAAATTTGGCGTTAAGGCTTTTCCTTGTAAGCAGGACTTAATTTGCACCGGAGCCCACCGGAGTTCAGCTCTGGTACTTTTTTGTTTCTAGTAAATATTTAAATATTGGTCGGAATTTACGGGAGTTCATAAATACAGGGCTCCGTAGCCCAGTGCAATAGCGCTTGCGAAAAACCGAAGCCTAAATTATACTTTCCTTTCCTTCCCATCTTCAAGCTTTTACATTCCTTTTATCAAAACACTTATAGGTGACGTAACGTGTCGCACACGTAGGATATGGAGATAAAACGGACTCAATTTTCATATCAGTTTTTAGGCTTGGGCTGGCTCGATCTCCTCTTTTAAATTCAAAGTTTTATTTATTCATGCATAGAGAAAAAAACTTTTCTTCCTTAAAATGAATGCTATTTTGATCAGAATGAAAGGAAAACAGAAATTATGTTTTTCTATTCTAGTGATATTTTCAAAATTATGCCTGGCATTGATGGTTGCAACATGTGGATACGGCGCCATTCAAGAGACGGAACAATGAATATGCTTTCAGTTCGATTTTCTTTTGTGAGAGTAGGATAATTTTAACTGGTTGTTTTATTTTATTTTTTGATTTAGATATCTAACCTGAAAAGAATATTTTCTGTTTTTAGTTAACGAGCATCAGCTTGCGATTTTGTTTGTTTGAGGTTTTCAGTCTTCTATTGTGCACGAGTATAAAATTCACGTTCGGGATTTTTATATTTATTTTGTATCATGCTAAGGCTCTGCTCTGCACATTTACGAAGTTACTTTCATTTGTAAGTAGATATAATTGCCATGTATTGTTATTCTGATAGGAAGCAATCAATTAGTGCTTCCCCTTTTCTATAAAACCATGGAATCTTTCCGATAACGGTGTCAAATTTTTAATTTAATCTGATTATCTGTGACTCACCACAAAAGATTGTTACGTGGAAGGAACCTATTATAGTTTAAGATAGCACCTTTTATAGGAAATTGAAAAACGTTGTTCCATTCTTCAGCTAATAAATATTAATTTCTATAAATTTCATTCATTCTTTCATAAAAATGCATAGCTACTAACTATTCCCTTTTTGTGTTAACACTATTTTCGAGTCATAATCTATACCTATTTAATCTCAGAATTCTACAATTAATTAACATTAAAATTAGACAAAGATTTCTATTCGGAGGAGTGATAACTAAAAAGTGGAATAGTTGATAGCTAAGTATACGCAAATAGATAGATTTAATTTTTCTTTTTTGCTAATGCAAAAAATTGCTTTAAATTTTGCAAATAATGTATGAAATATAAATATGCAGATTGGAGTGACGGAGGTGAGGGGGTACGCTACCCACTGCAGAAAATTTGCAGCAGTCTTGATTTGCAAAACCGCAAAGTTGCAGCAAGTTCAGTAAGACAAGACTGCAGCAAGATAACGCAAACGCCGAAGTCACCACACTTTGAACTTGCAGCTAACTTGTCGTGCAAGTTAAATTCTTTCTGTATCAAATTTATTGTAAATTAATCGCAAACAAGTAGAAAATTTAGTTCTGTCATGACAAAAGTACTGGAAATTCTTTGCAAGCTAGTAGAAAATTTCGCTTTGTCTTTGGAAAATCAAGTCAACACTGAGATTAAGGAGCGCCTACGGGAAGTAAATTCTTCCCGCTAAATATCCAACGAACTTGGAACAGAACTAAAGATTGCTTTCGAAGTTGGTATTGATGGTGGAAGTGCATAGAGAGCTATTTTCCCATTGGTCATAGCCGTTAAGCCCCTCCCTCCGGTACGACAGCAAAGACGGTTCAGGCAAAGACGAAACCTCATAAAAAAAGACCCAATTCGGTTACATATATTTTTACATTACTTTAAGGCAAAATCATGACTTTAAATAAATTACACGGTGCTAACAATTTTAGAAAATGAATAATTTAAATACAATATTTACAATTTGATAATTTACAGTTACTTTTTTTCATCAGTTTACTGATGTTTAGTAATTTGAATTTTTGACTAACCGTCCATAAAAGCTAAGGTTTTATGTCCTATATCTTTATGCTGAGTAAGATTTTCATATAGTTTTTCGAGTTTATTTGCCAAATTAAGAAAGGAATCTATTTTTAGCTCCGCTCTAATTTTATCAAGAATTTCCGTGATTTTTAACACGCCATTTTCCAATTCGCTCAGCTGATAGAGTTGTACCGCGGAAGGCGGAGCTTCTTTAGGCTCTGCCTGCGCAATCTTCGTTTTTACAGTTTTGGATTTTTCCTCTTTTTTTTTTTTGTTTTTTTCATTATTTAAGTTCACTATCTCTGCGTAGCTTTTCCTGAATTGAGGTTTCAAGGGATATTTTTTACAACCCTTAAAATTTGTCGGGTGCTCAGATCCGCAGTTAATGCAGAGTGGCGGCGGTTTTACAGGTTTATTTTCAGGGTCTATACTATTATCTGGATTATTACAATTTTTTCTAGGACAATCTGGGGACCTGTGGTCCTTGCCACAGCCTACACAGTTGGGGTCCATGAAACACTGCGCAGATATATGGAAAAACCCCTGG
Organism: Maratus speciosus; assembly: GCA_963932465.1. Taxonomy (NCBI): domain Eukaryota; kingdom Metazoa; phylum Arthropoda; class Arachnida; order Araneae; family Salticidae; genus Maratus; species Maratus speciosus. The sequence continues at coordinate 94,312,108 of OZ010787.1, forward strand.
CAATTCCAACACTGCGCAGCTTTTCTGTGTGCCCTGTAATTTTCAATATCGATCCTGATTTTGAAAAGAGATTTAAGTTTTAGAATATTTTTGGAATTTGCATTTTTTGGTAGGTGCAAAAGGAATAGCGGAAGGACTCTAGAGTCCTTCCTGCTAATCATTTGCACCACCTTGATGGTATCAAAACCGTTTTTGTTTAATTCCTCTACGATATTTTCCGTTTTAATTGATTTGGGGAGGCCCCTAATCACCACTTTCATAGGTGCGTCCGTGTCAGGGATAACATAGAATCGAAATTTTTCCTGTTTAAGGTAGTTTACAAATTTATTTTTAGTTGCGAAAGTTTGAGTTATGACTTTAACCCACCTGCCCGAAATTTCAACAGAAAAGTCAGGGTCGCATTCACTTTCTAACTTGGTAGTAAATTCTACAATATCATTAATTTCCCTAACCATAATAGGTTTTGGGGGCTTGACTTTAGCTTTATTTGGTTTAATTTCCTTAACTTCAGTAACCTGATTGCTATTAACAGTTTGATTTAGATTTTGATGCTCGACCGTACTCCTGTCGCCATCTACTGGCATTTCCTGGAGTTGATCTTGCTCCATTTCCTCCGAATCGGAGGGTAACTCTACATTTGCTGCAGTTTGGAGTTCGATCTCTAAATTTGGCTCACTATTCACCGTTTTAATTCTTTTAGCATTTGGTACAACCAGGCCAGCTGAGATACTAGGATTAGTTTTATTACTAGGTTTTTTCTTTTTAGATTTTTTCTTTTTAGTAGATGGTTTCGCGTCTAAATCTTTAGAGTTATTAGATTTAACATCTATGTCATTGCAATTATTATAATTTATGGAAATTTTCATCGCCTCAACTTTCTTTAGATAAATTTCGCGTTGCTCAACAGAAAGACTACTTCGCAAAATACTGCAAACTTTTTGCAAAGTAGTAATCTTGTCATGCCACACTATCTGTTTAAAACAGTTACACTATAAATTTAATCCTTTCTTCTCTATTGATTTTTACGCACTGGTGTATACGCACCGTCAGAAGGTGTATTTGTTGTTTTTAGCACCTTTAACCCTTTCTGGGACAAAGCACTCCCATTCCAAAAATGTTGAAATGATTGAACGGCGCCGGAATTTGCAAATAAATTTATTTGGAAAGAAGAAAAAGCTATATTTCACAAACATAATAAACCAAGAAATGTTTTACCAAAATTCTGGTGCCACTGTGGCATTTAAGAATTAAAATAAGGTGGTTTCATAAGTGCACCACCGCCCTTGAAAGGGTTACCAAATAAAGGTAATATTTGTTCTTTTAAATTCGAGTATTTTTTGGTATTTAAAAAGTATAGCATTTAAATAAAGCGGTGCCAAACGTATAAAATTTGTGTAAGGGAAGCAGTCCCGAAAGGGTTAAAAATCATAGGCTCGAATGGGGTTAAACGAAAAAAAATAAAAATAAATAAAAATAAAATAAAAATAAATAAATAAATAAATATCAATTAAAACGGTATTTTAGAAAAAATCAATAATATTGAGAAAGATTCATTTAAAAATTAAAAATTTCAATATAAATTTAAAATGGCCAAAGACGTTAACATAACTTTGTAAATTGACATAACGTTTTAATTTGTAAGAATTTTTATATGAAATAAGTTTTAGATTATAGATAAAATGTTACTTTACAAAAATAACTACATTTGAAGAGTTAAAATAATAAATACATTTTTCTGGGTTCCTTAACTTAACCAATCAATGAAAATGAGATTCCATAAGAGTATCAATGATGTGTGTGTCTTCCCTTTGAGTAGCACCCAATTTCTGCAAATTCTGCGTATGCGCTGATAGTCTATTCTCTCAACAGAGGGATTTTTTGCTTTCGTCATTTTCGTGAATTAAAGACACTATTGCATCAGTTTCACAACAAACTACTCATGCAAGTAGATGATGGTCTACCTTGCGGGAGATTCGCTGCGAATTTGCCAAGTCAAATTTGTCATGGCAAGATAATATTAGAAAAAAATTAAACTTGCTGCTAATGTGCCTGCTATCTAGGACGGTTTGTTAGTACTGCAGAATATTAGGTACTTTTTTTTTGTTAGAAATTAAACCCTGTTGTAAAATGGATTAAAACTTTAGCCAAAGTTTAGAAACCATTTATCTGTAATCGTGTACAGAAATTCAAATTTCATCAGATAAAAAAAAAAGGAACTATTGTTCCGGTAAGTGGAATTCTACAGATTTATTAACGAGAGGATTGATTGTGAAGTCTTGAAATAAAAATTCATTATGGTGGTTATGACCGCCTTGGTTATCGTGCTTTACAGAATAAATAACATAAAAAAACCTTTCTAGTCAATGAGTTAGTTGTTGAAAACAATATAAACCAGCACACAAAGTCGAAAACTTTAGTAATCTCTTAAAACAATTGTATGTATAAAACGTTTTAAAAGGAAAGCTAGAAAATTATCATGAATGATATTCTTTTATATGCTACTAAAATTCAAGGACCTGGAATATACTGCATTAAGATAATTCAAAAGAAATATTTTAAATTCGAAATTGTTTTACTTAAATCACCACGAGCAATCTCGAAAAATTCTAGTTTACTAACATTAGCACAATTTCTTGAGGAAAAGGATTTACTTACCTGGCAATTAATCTTCAACCTCACTGCAGGTTAAGGGCTTAAATCTGGGTTGAATCTGAAGCCCAATTCACCTTTAACTCAACCTCCCGAAATGCGTGTACAAATCGAAACTAACGTCAAGTAACTCAACCTACCTACAAACAGTGAGTTATCTAACCGCGCATGCGCAGATGAAGGAAAAATGGCAGTCGTTTTGATTTGTGCATTGCTGCTTATTGTTTAGCCACCGCTGTTACAAATAGCAAGTAACTAAACGAAGTATTAATTATAAATTAAATTAATGCGAAAGAATGTTACTTTTAATTTTTAGGCCTTTTTTCATTTTATATCTGTAAATTCAAAATTACATTAATTTGTAACGAAGCTTTCAGCTTTTAAGACTTAAGAGATACACCGAGTATTTTTGGTAGCATCATCTACCGAATACGAATAAAAAATGTGTTCTTACAGCATAGATTTTGCATCATGTGGTTCATTTTTTTAAAATTATAATATTAGTAATCAGAAAGAAAGTTTTCCTTCCATTTAAGTTTTACACCTCCCCTTCGTATTTGTTTAAAGCATGCAGTTATAGAAGCAGAAATTTTCGTTTAAGTATTGTGTATATGGCTTGTTCTGAAATCAAGTGGAAATTTGAATCCCAATCAATATTTTGTTCTTTTATACAAATATTTGTGCAATCTATTAGTTGATCTATAAAGGCACATCTAAAACATTTTAAAAACACTTTAGAATAAATTTGAAAATTAAAACTATTTTAATTAAATTAAAATCATACTAAATGTTCCCGCCAAGGTATGCCCTTCAATGCCTGTTTTTACTTTTCAACATAACTGTGCCCCATAAAATGTAGAAAAAGAAAGTATAAATTATATGAAGTTAAAAATTGGATGTACTTTGTTTACTTTTTAAACGAAAACTTTGAAAAATTATATTTAAAAAAAATTACAGCCTAATTAAAAATTATAGCCATTACATGTAATATCAGTTATAGTTGTATAAAAATCTACTATATGGCAGCATAATCTAGAACTTGAAATACAAATAAAATACAGGAGGCTACTTGTTAGATAGAACATTTTTGAAGCATGGTAAGTTGATATTTCATGTGGTTTTAATTTAAAACTTTTAATTATCATATTATGCTTTTATAGTATGGCTTCATTAATTATGTCAGTTTTAAAAATAGCAGAACTCTGTTGATAAATATCTTTAAATTGCTCTATTTAATTTTATATCCAAGCAGCGTATGTGGATGTTGTGCGTTATACACTGGTGAAAACAATTAAAGGGACAAACGGTTTAAAAAACAAAAAAAAAAACAAAATAAGTTATCCTCATACGCAAATAAGGTATCAGATGATAGTTAAGCTCCTCGTGGACACACCTGCCACGCAGTGGTCTGTGTCGTCTTAAAGCAGTGGCGCTGTGATCGCGTTTGTGCAGAGGTACCTCATTTGACCGCCGAAGCTTGTAGCGTAAGGACGTTTTGAAACATCGTAGCATAACCCAATACTTGTTTTTTGAATTTCTTTGTTTACCCATTGTTAGTATGACTAGTTGTCATCGTCCAGATGATGCCACAAGATGGCGAATTGTTGGAAGACTCGAGGCCGGCCAATCACAGGCTACCTGTTGTAATGACCTCGGTGTTTCGAAAATTGTGATGTCCACTCTGTGGAAACAGTTCAGTGAGACAAGAACAGTGGTCCGCCGACCTGGTCAAGGCCATAAAAGGGCAACAACGCCGGCTGAAGATCGTTATTTGAGACTTCTAGCCAAAAGGGATAGGTCCGCGACAGCGACACAACTGTCTCGTCACCTGTATAATGCAACAGGAACTTCCATTTCACGAATAACAGCCACCCAGAAACTTAATGCAGGTGGCCTGTATGACAGGTGCCCTGTAGTCTGCATTCCTTTGACTGTGAACCATAAAAAACGCCGTCTAACATGTTGCCGAGAATACCTGTCCTGGACAGAGGATAGTTGGGGGCGGGTTCTCTTCAGTGATGAGTCGCTATTCAGTCTGGACAGTGACTCGAGACGTGTTCTCATCTGGAGAGAACCCGGGAGTCGATATCGACCCTCTAAGAATATCGAAAACGATCACTATGTTACAGGTGGCCTGATGGTCTGGGTAGGTATCATGGCAGACGGGCATACCGACCTTCATGGGTTTGATAGAGGTACTCTGACAGGTCAGCGGTACAGGGACGAGATCCTTGCACCCTATGTGAGACTTTTCCACGGGGCATATGAACCAAATTTCGTCTTTATGGACGATAACGCCCGTCCATATAGGGAACAGTTGGTGAGCGAATATCTCTAATCGGAGGATGTTCAACGAATAAAGTGGCCTGCGATGTCCAATGACCTTAATCTTATCAAACACGTATGGGACGCCCTTGGACGATCAATTGCAGCTCGAACACCAGCTCCAATGGCCATCGATGAGCCCTATGGTGCCTTGGTGCAAGAGTGGGTGCAGTTGCAACAGGGATTGTTAAGGACCCTGGTAAACAGTATGAAACGCCGATGCAAGAGTTGTGTAGCTGTTACAGGCCATCATACACGCTATTAGACATGTTTTTCTCTGACTGACAGGGTGTCGGTCAGCTGCTGTGTTGGACACGTGACCAGTTTCCTTATTTAGGGTGCAGGTTGTGCCCATTTTTCTATTCCCATATATTGATCTTATATCGAATGATATTTTGGCCAAGTTTGGTTTTATTTGCTTTGTTAGTTTTTGTTTAATTGCAGAAAGAACATTTGTCCCTTTAATTGTTTTCACCAGTGTAGTTTAGAAAATATTAGGCCTAATTTCTGATATGTCACCTCGATGCCATTGTTGTAGCATGGTGGGTGACATTGATAAATGGATGTGGCATTTATTGGTGTAGAGAATAAGTTAAGGGTATTTAAAGTATTTTTTAAATTAATTATAGAAGCTGTAATTCTATTTTAGAGTAATTTTATATTAATAATTATGCACGGTATAACATGTCACATGTATGTTTGTATGAAAAACATACAGGAAATCTAACATTATGTGCTGAAATACAAAATTTAAACTAAGGTGACATTAAAGCAATGAAGAAATAAATAAATAAATAAATAATAACCATAAAAAGCTTTCTTTTTTTAGCACTGAATATGGAATTTTTAAATATGTTTCATGGAGGCAATTACAAATTCAGAGTACAGTTACGAGGTAATCCTCCCCCCCCCCCCCAAAAAAAGAAAAAGGTTTCTGATTTTATATATTTTCATGGTTTATATATGCAAATTACCCCTGCAACTGCAGCGTTTTATAAGCGACAATGCGTTTTTAATATAAATTACATATTTTTTAATAATTTTTAATATAAATAACATTTAAAATTTATGAAACAGTCTTTATCTTAAAAGGTTTGGAAAAAAACAGTTTTAGTATAGAAATGATGGAGGTTTGTTTTATACAGGTATTTTTGAATTTCCAGTAGAAAATAGCAGTTTCATCATCTAAAAATGAAAAATAATTTATTCAAATCAAACTTATGCAGCATCAGAAACGAAATAGCTGAAAACAAACATCTGAATATATGCACGGTGCTCGGACGTCTAGAGACTTCTTCTGAATCGGGCCAGCCAATCAGAACGGCTCTAAGGACGCTAGAACAGGTTCTGAAGTACGCTAGAACAGAAGTCTAGTGGAATTAGAATTGTCGCGATTGATATGTCGCTACCTGTAATTTTATCCTCCTAGCACTAACCTAGGGTCGAGTAATCGCGGCTCTGAAGTTAATGATCAAATCTAAATTTTAATCTGCGGTTAGATCTGCTAACCTAGGGTTTTTCAATCAACAGTTGAACCGCATGTCGAAGATTGGTGGTGAATTGCCACGTTAGAATAAGAGGGAGATTAGATGAGAGTAACTGTATACTTATGGAGAATACCAACCAATCCTCCTTCCAAATAACTCGGTATTTAATGAATTACTAATATTAAGGGAACATGCGATTTTTCATTGGTGGTTTTGCTGCAACGCTATCTAAGTTACGCGAAAGTTATTAGATTTCTAAAGAAAGGCAAGCAATAAAAAGGATTACCATCACAAGTCTCATATGTCAGAAGTATGCACTGCAGCCAGCAAAAAAATTGACAGCGCAGATTTCCAAATATTCCATTACTAATACCACTCCCTTAACTCTAACTGGTGTGGATTTTAATGGTCCAGTTTATATAAAATTGGAGATGTTACTGAAAAATGTAATATAGGGTGTGCCCCAAAAGTAAGTTGAATTACTCCAGGAAAAAATATTTATTGCAGTTAAAGGTACAAGCAACTAACATTCTTCAAAGTAGCTTCCTTCCGCGTCGGAACACCGGCGCCAGCGTTTTTCCCAGGCGCTGAACGCACACTGGAAAGCGTCGAAAAGGGATCTCCTTCAAGCATATCGTCGTCGCTTCTTTGACGGCTTCCAAAGTCCCGAAATTCTAGCCCTTGAGTTCCGCCTTGATCCTGGGGAACAGGAAGAAGTCCGTTGGTACCAAGTCGGATCTGTACGGCGGCTGTGGAAGTGTGGCCACACCGCGCCTTTCTGTTCATCGGAAAGCACCTTGGGGACCAACTTCGCGCATATCTTCCGCATGCCCAAATCTTCGGAAACAATGTCACGCACAGTACTTTTAAGGACATTACACTCATCTGCCAGCTTTCTAACACTCAGGCATCGATCAGAGTTCAACATGTCCCTCATATTCTTCACATTTCGATCGGAATGTGACGTTGACGGCCGTCTAGAGTGGTGTTCGTAATCGGCGTCCTCTCTGCCCTCCCGGAACATCTTGTGCCAGCGGTACACCATATGGACATGATATTATCGCCATAAGCTTCCTTCAGCATGGCAACGGTCTCGGCGCCCGTTTTCTTGAGCTCAACACAAAATTTTATCGCGTAACGCTGGTACTTCTTGAAACGCGGCATCTTGAAATTCTGATGAGTCACTAAATAAAGGGTTCGAATTAGCAGTGATGCGCACTGTGGAACAGCCTGTAGGCAACTGTATCGTTGGCTTCACTAGCCTCTCCCTTAGAGGAGGAATTGAATAGAGAGCGAATCCCTTTGTTCACTCCGTCGAACCCTGATGCACTCATGGCGGAGATCTCCTCGCCAAAAGGGTGTCGTTTTTTGGCGGTGATCCCTTTCTTGGCAATTTTCTGTTTTCATTCTCGTGATAAAAGAAACTCTCCAAAACGAACGCAGACGAAATAGGTCTTGGTGGGGTGCGGGAAAAACCGGTTTGGCGCGCATTCTCCCCACCATCACGTGATGGTGGGAAGCATGATATGTGCTTCAAGAAAAGGTTGCCATTTCTGCGTCCAGTTATATTAGAAGTCTATGGCCTCTCCCCTCCCACCATCTTTCCCGTCGTTGCTAGTGACTTGTTTCGGCGGCAAGGAGGTCATTCAACTTACTCAACTTACTGGACTTTACCCATGTGACGTCAGCCGCGGGTTAACAGAAGAAAAGCACCAATAAGCGTGAAGAACATTTTAACACTGCTTATCTTTCGTCCAATAAACAGTCTTTTTCAAAGGGTATCTCACCGCAGAGGCGTGGCTGTTGCCATTTCTGGGTAAAGTCCCTTATGAGACAGATCCTGTATACCTTTATTTACTTGTGCTGTAACCAGAGCTTTTCATTTCGAACTGATATCGAAAATGTTTAAATGTTCATGTTAGCTCTTAGACGTTTTCTTTGTAGAAGAGTAAATTATCGGCTTTTTTCTTTGATAATGCAAAACATTTAAATGTGCAAATAAAGGAATAATTTTTTTAGCATACTTAAGCATGAAAATATTCAGAGTTTTATCTCATCTCAAGGAGTAACTTCAAAATTCCTTGTTGAATTTGCCGGATACCTGGTGGATAAATTTTGCATAAATATGCATGGTGGATAAATTTTTATATGAGATTCATGAAAAGTATTAAGGTTCACTTAAGAAAAAAATTAGTTAAAGCTTTACTAACTTCTGAAGAACTAATGACTAATCCAGATGAAGTGAAAAATGTTAACAACCACAAGCCTTTAGGATATGTCTATTCTATGGTGACACTTCTTAAGAACACTTCTCTCGAACTAGCTTAATTAAAAGAAATTGTATCATATTAAACTTCTGAGCCATATTTTGAAAAAAAAAATGGAAATTTGGCTATTTATTGGGAACTAAACACTTACATTTCTTTGAAATTCCTAATCTCCAGAAAGACTTGAAAGTTATAATGGCGTTTATTTAATAAAAGGCATAAGGGTCAATCCATTTCAAGTGGTCCAGCACTGGTTGCTCGACCATTTTTTAAAAATCTGAAATTTTTTTGTACAACAAACCTAACATGATGGAAGTTCAAAATGACTATTATTTTAATTTTATTAATTTTTGTTTGTGCATGGCGGCCATCTTTGTTTCATCGTCTGCAGCAATTTTTTTACAAGAAGGGTTTACGGAATTGTAAATAATTCATCGTTTATTTATCCATTTCAACTGCGGATTAAAGCAATTTGTACAGAATACATTCGGCTAAAAATCTGGTAATAGAGTAGTTTCCGAAACTAAATGCTTATTGGTAAAATTTAAGCATAAAGTTTCCGTTTTTATCCAAAATTTGTCCGTTTACAAGAGGAAATTTTTCTAGCAAGGAATACTGTCAACATGACATATTTTGTTTTACAAATAGGCTGAAAGTACTTGTACTCACACGCCGAGTTCCAGATCTGGGACTTGCTTTCTCTTCGCTAAAAAAAAATCCCAAATTTTTCAAAAATGACAAAAATCGCACTTTTCAGGCTTTGATATCTCTGGTGGGGCACGAGATAAAAATCTGAATTTTTTTTAAATAAGAGTATTGTATGCATAGGTGTAACCAGCCTTTTGAACGGGGGGGGGGGGGGTGCCCAGAGTTTTTCACCTGAACATATTGGATACAAGTAATATCTTATATAGTGAAAGCTGCTAAAACGAATCCCATAAAACCGATCGAGTTTCCGTTATAGACAGTTTTCCATCTTAGAAGGTATAATTGTGTGGTATTTCTTTTAAAAAGTGCTCAAACGCAATTTTTGTTTGCGTGAGGAGGGTTGAGAAGGGGTTCAAAACATTAAAACTAAATCTAATGGTAAAAAAAGAGATATGTAAATTTCCTTGCAGCAGTGATATAAGACAGTGACTAAGTGTGGTCACAACTGTAAAACCTTTTGGCACCCTAACTTCTTATAAAGATTAAAAAATACCTTTAATCATGCTGGAAACTTCTATAGGCACAGGGAACACTGCATGAGATCTAAAATTATCTCAGTCTCGTAGATGAAATTTTGCCGGATGATAAATCTCCGATAATACATGCGGTACATCAGTACATGCGCACGAAATTTTTTCCGAATGTGACTCCATGACTTCTTAGGGATCACCGGAGGAACCCAAGAAATTTTGGAGGAAAGCCTATATAAATAATTATTATAATATTATAAATAATTATAATATTCATTAATAGCGTAATTTCCTGCCTATAATTCGCGGCACAAACAATCATGTTTCGACCCAGAAATTTTATTTCATTATTTAAGTTAAATATTTATCGCGATTTAATAAGTTACGTTTTATAAAACAAGATTTCTGTGTCTGAACCTAAATGTTTGATCCGCAGATTATAGGCCGGAAATTACGGTAATTCAGGTTTTTACCTCAGAGTGTGCCGAATATATTAGGTAAAGCAGGTCATGATAATATGCACTAAATTTTATCAGGATGATAAAAATTATACTATCATGATGCGACTGTAAATAATAAAGGTAGGCGCTTGTCTGTCTCTGCGTGTGTGTACGAGCGCGCGCGCTGAGCTCTGAAAATACAATGCAGCCTGCACCCGTAAGATTTGACAGGACCTGTATGCCTGTACTCATGCATATAGAAGACAATTACTGGAAGTTTTCAATTAATTTTTTATGCGAATTTTTTCGCATTTTGCGGCAATTTTGTCAAATAAGTAAAAAAGAATCCGATTTCAATATTTTACCCAGCAAACTTTGTCTTCTTTTCAATAAAGTGTTTTCGAGATTCTTACAGAGATTTTTCAATTTTTAACAATTTTTTAATGTTATCTTTAGAGGGGTTTTTTTCGCATTTCGCAGTGATTTTTTTTTTTTGACATTCCTAAAACGAATCCGGTTTAAATCTTTTACCCAATTAGTTAATTTCGTTCCCTGTGGTTTTTTAATCTTTTTTGAATTTTTAATGCGCTTTCTAGCGGGGGTTTTCGTGCTTTGAGGCGATTTTTTGACATTTTTTGAAGCAGAAAAAACCGTCTGGTAATTTTTGCAATTGCCGTGATTAAATTCGAATGGAAATAATGTCAAATCAGCTCTTATAAGAAAGCTGAAAATTTAATTTTGCTCGAAATAAAAAACGCAATAATTAAAGATTAGCTTGTTTTGAGACAGAAGAGGTGGTAGCTTGCTCGGGAGTACGTTGCCGAAGGCATTCCCCCCCCCTCCCCTCCTAATCCTAGATTTGTTTAATTCTATGTTCGTTTAAAAAAAAATCAACCACTTCTTTAGTAATGAAGTTTTTTTTTTTTTCAGGGACAGGGTTTGAAATAACGCGCGGGGTCGCGCGATTTGTGCACAGAAAAGGAAAGTCTCTCATAATAAAAAAAGCTGTGCAGTATTTCCCCCTTCAAATTATTTCACAGAGCTGTGATTCTTCAGTGAGCATTTTTTTAAAAATTAGGTCCGCGATTTTTATTTCTTTTATGGAATTTCTCAAAATCAATTCGTGAATCAGTCACGTGAAAAATTGAAAATTTCTTCAAACGATCGCGGAAAAATATCAGGAATTTCGATAAAAGAGTGCAGAAAGTAATCGCCAATTTCGTTTAAAGATTACGCAAAAAATTGCGAATTTCGATAAAGGATTGACGAAATATTTTTTCAAATTTCGTCAAAAATTTGCGGCAAAGAGTAAAGAATTTTGTTAATTGGTACAGAAAGATATCGAGAATTTTTCCGAACGGTCGCGCAATACTATCCCGAATTTCGACAAATGATCTCCTTGTAAAAATATCAGTTTCGTCAATCGGTCGCAACAGAAAATAAAAAAAGTCACTTAACAAATTACAACTACCATTTGGAAAATGATTTTTTCAAAGACTAAAATTTAAGACATAAAAAATAGCACGAAGTTGATCATACATTACGTACGCCATGGATTAAACATTAACATTCCTGGACCCAGCATGAACAAATTTTAAAAGAAATTTCAGTTTTACAATTTTCGGTACTGTAAATTTTTAAACTTCTACGGAGCTGGTCATACATTACGTACGCCATGGATTAAACATTAATATTCCTGGATCAATTTTAAATGAAATTTAATTTTTAAACTTCTAAACATCCCGCAATATTACGTTTTACATCGTCGTATAGAGAAAAAGATGTGCTTTTAAATGCAATTTGTTTGAAAGCTGTATCTGAATTTGTTTTTGAGTTATTATTTTTTTTTTGTAGTTTTTGTTACTTTTTTGTCATAGTGGCAACAGAAGTATCCATCTCTGTTGAAAGTAAAGGGAAAATACAGATTACTGTATAGACCCATCAGAAAACGAATAAAATGCGGGGTTCAACTAATAAAACGCTTCAGATATGTTTTTGATTTCCTACCCTAACCGAGGACAATAACCATTTTTCCAAATGGTTAGTAAATTTCGTCAAAGGATCGTAGAAAGAAAGCGTGAATTCCGTTAAAAGATTACGGAAACAAAAAGCGAATTTCATTAAAAGATCGCGGAAAGAAAACGCGAATTTCATCGAAGGATCGCGTGCTAAAGAAATGACAATTTCGTCAAAATATTGCGGTAAAAAATGCGAATTTCGTCAAAGGATAGCGGTAAAAAAATAGGAATTTTATCAAAGGTAAGTGGTGAAAAGTGCGGATTTCGACAAAAATTCGCGTAGAAAGACGTGAATTTCGTCACACGATCATGATCACAGGATAAAATTGCGAATTTGTCAAAATTTACTGCACTGGGCTAAAAGGTTGAAACGGGGCTCCTTTTCCTACTTTCAAAAGACCGCCGCGAAACGAGAAAAAACTCGTATACAAAATTTCAGAGGAAAAAATTACTATATTGACTTGAAAGACTGCAAACATATTCCCTTCAAGAATGTCAAAAAAGGGCCACGAAACATTAAATTGAACCAACCAACCAACCTGCAGATTAATTTGAATTTTCTGTGCTATTATTTTTCATTTTCAAAAAGGCAGGGTATATGCCCCCCCCCCCCTTTACCTCAGCTAATCGAAATTTGGAATTATCGTTTCACATTTGCATCCCCTTTCAATTTTTTTTTTTTTTTTTTTTTTTTTGCTTCTTTCTTTACTTTAAACTACCAAAGTAAAGAGACAAATAGTTTCTACCCTCGTCACGAACTTGCGTTAATTTCTCATGAAATTGCAGAAACATGCAATAGAAAGAACGCCGTTAAAAACATCTCCCACAGACAAATAACGTCAAAGTGGGATTATAAAGCCACCTTTTTGAATTACGATGAGTAATACAGATTCTTGCAAATATTCTAGTTTTAAAAAAGATAAACAACATAATTTTCTTAAAAAAAAAAAAAAAAAAAAAAAAAAAAAAGAACGTGGGTTTCTTTTTTTATCACATTTCAAAACTTAGCCGTTTAGTTTCTGAACTAAACTAATTGAACTCTGCTTTCACTTCTTTTTTCTTTTGTGGATTTCGATTTTTTAAAATAATTGTGCTCGAGTCTGCGGAAACGGGGGGGTGCCCGGGCACCCAGGGCACCCCCCATGGTTACGCCTATGGTATGGTAGTGTTATGCACAAGAAATTTCAAGATGGAGATTTGACTACAAGCTGAGATATGGCAAGGGCGACATGTCAAAACAATACTGATAGACTGTTGTTTTGTTGTAGTCACAGCTAAGTATTTATCTCAGAGTGTCATTTAAATTTATGTTTTTGATTACCTTTAAATAATAGTAACAGAAAATAAAGCCCTTTGCAAAGCTTAGCAATTAATAAAAAAAATAATTATGCCTAAATAATTATGCCTAACCATACATAACATTTTGTATGGTTTCAGTAATTTTTGTTGTAAATAATTTTAGTAACTAAAAGAAACCTCAGCACTTTTACATAAAGAAAAAAAATATTTTTATACAAGACCTGAGACAAAAACAACATAGGGAAAAAGAAAAGCTGTTAATGTTGTCATACTTGTTGAGACATAATCAAACGTGTCAAAACACATTCTTGCTTGTTGGTTCAAAAACCACAATTTTGATCTTTCTCAAAATTTTATTTGTAGGAACCAAGTCTTGTCATCTCTTGATAACTTGACTGAAGATCTTGGCCCTGCTGGCTCATAGAAATATACTTTGAAATCACTATGTGCAAGTCCCAATTCATTAATAAATCCTAGCTTACTTCTTATGAAAAAATGCGATTTTTCTGCAGTATAAATCTTGAAAAGGTTTTGGGTATCTACTTGAGGCTGATGCATGGTAACATCGCATAATGTTTCCTTTACAGGAACATACTTATGGTAGGAACAAGTTTCAGGGACTGGCAAGCAGCATTAAAATTGTGGTTTTTAAACCAACAAGCAGGAATGTGTTTTGACACGTTTCATCATGTCTCAACAAGTGTACCAACATTAACAGCTTTTCTCTTTCCCTATTCTGCTTTTGTCTCAGGTCTTGTATATATATGTAAAAGTGCTGAGGTTTCTTTTAGTTACTAAAATTACAACAAAAATTACTGATACCATACAAAATGTAAGCCTTAGGCATAATTAATTTTTAAATTAATTGCAAAAGATTTATTTTCTGTTATTATTATTTAAAGATAATTTATCTCAGAGTATCATTTAAATTTATTTTTTAAATACTTAGCTGTGACTACAACAAAACAATAGTTTGGCAGTATTGTTTTGACATGTTGCCCTTGCCATATCTCAGCTTGTAATCAAATATCCATCCTGAAATTTCTTGTGCATAACACTACCATAGAATACTCTTACAAAAAAAATTTAGATTTTTATCTCGTGCCCCACCAGAGATATCAAAGCCTGTAAAGTGCAATTTTTGTCATTTTTGAAAAATTTGGGATTTTTTTTAGCGAAGAGAAAGCAAGTCCCAGATCTGGAACTCGGCGTGTGAGTACAAGTACTTTCGGCCTATTTGTAAAAAAAATTCTGTCATGTTGACAGTTTTCCTTGCTAGAAAAATTTACTCTTGTAAACGGACAAATTTTGGAAAAAAAACTGAAACTTTATGCTTAAATTTTACCAATAAGTAGTTATTTTCGGAAACTACTCCGTTACCAAATTTTTAGCCCAATGTATTCTGTACAAATTGCTTTAATCCGCACTTGAATTGGATAAATAAACGATGAATTATTTACAATTCCGTAAACCCTTCTTGTGAGAAAATTGCTGCAGACGATGAAACAAAGATGGCCGCCATGCACAAACAAAAATTAATAAAATTAAAATAATAGTCATTTTGAACTTCCATCATGTTAGGGTTGTTGTACAAAAAATTTCAGATTTTTAAAAAATGGTCGAGCACGAATATGACATTTTCTGGACCGCTTGAAATGGATTGACCCATAAATAAATCAAATTTTTATGAAACATAGGACGAGATCGTGATGGACTAGTGTTATCAAGACCAAAAGAGGGAATCTGTAACGACAAAAAATTTATGCTAATATATCCTTTTGAAGTTTGATTAATGAAATATTTGTAACTATTTAATTTGAATTCATATAATGATAATTAATTATGTAAATAATATTTTGTAGTAGGTAAATAATATTTTTCTATTTTTTAATAATTGTCTTTTAACTATACTATATTGTTGATTTTA